>JAMPIV010007643.1:0-370880 GCA_024509875.1 Oreohelix idahoensis | reverse complement strand
TTGTAGGTCCTTTTTGCTCCGCAGCGAATATGTGTAGTTAAGTGTTGTTTCGTAGCACTTAGGGTTAGGATTAACGCTAAGTTTATCCTAACGCTAATCCTAACCTTTTATGTCGAGATAGAAATAATGGGCTAAGTTTTTAATTATCTACGCACAGTCACGAGATTTGTATATCACATGATATACCAAAGAATCACGTGATACAGCCTATAGAAAAGGTGTTTTGAGAATTGCCTTGTAACAGAAGACGATTGTACAGCACAGTCGAACCGTCCATTTTACTGCGCCAGGTCGTTTATATAAAATATAAATATGGGGAAACTTTCCTATACCATTATTGCCATCGCTTTAGCAGCCTTGGCTGTCGTAGAATGCAGGTCAAGCTTTTATCAGGTTGTTGAGACCATGACAATGCAGCTGGAATCTGAGGAACATGTCGAAATCAATAAACCCGTAGCAGTTGAGCCAAAACCAAACTACGCTGTTTCTCAGACAAAAGGGAGAAAATCGCCACCATGCTACATAAAGAAATCCAACTTTTCAGATCCAAAACAGATTGTCAAGTAAGTAATGTACTTCATCACTAAGTATGTATTGATAGAAGCATGGAACAGTAGACGAGAGTCCGCCATGTTGCCTTGCCCGAGTGGCTTGCGATACGTAGGTCGTATTGCTTTGATTCATTACAAAATAGCCTCTGTAAACACTAACGATAACCCAAACCTAAACACCCTACCCTGTTTTAAACTGACCTTGCATGCAGATACACATCTTAGAGAACGAAGGAACTTTATTTTCAAAGGGTTAGAATTGGGTACGCAGGCCCGTCTGCCCTTCCTTGATCTCACCTTTCATACTAAATTCATTTATTCCCATGTGCATTTTACATATCAATGTCAATGAATTCTTACTTACTTACTTAGTCGTTCCCCTTCTACCGTGAGGTGTAGAGGTTTGGAAGAGAGAGCGCCAGACCATTCTATCAGCTGTCTTCTTCCTGGCCTGGTTCCATTCTAGTCCTCGGTCCTTCAAAGATTGTCTAATGTTGTCCTCCCAGCGGACTCTGGGTCGTCCTGGAGGTCTGGATCCCTGGCTCTTTGTTTCCCATGCTTGTCGTGGTAGCCGATCTTCTCCCATTCTGCAGACATGGCCAAACCATCTTAGTTGGGACTGTTCTATTTGGGTCTGCAGCGGATGGGATTTCAGGCCTTGACGGATCGTCTGGTTGCGGACCATGTCTCTTCTTGTTACTTCAACCACTTTCCTCAGATACCTCATTTCTGAGGTTTGGATCTGGCTTTTGGTCAATGAATTCAACGTTGTAAAATAAAATAAAATAGCACACTCATTAACATTAACTACTTATAAACATGACATAAAATATGTTGAAAAGTACAAACATCGTCATTAGAACCTACAGTTGATATTATAAGAAAAGATTATCTGATTAGGGGGGCATGTAATCAGAACTAATAAAGTATTCAAAAAGTCTATGATTGTATGAATAGGGACTGAGGTTGTTTCTTAGGTTATATGGAAGACATTTCCAAAGATCAGCAGTAGAGTACGCTAAGCTTTTCTTGAATAAGTCAAGCCACAGATATGCTGGAGCATTATGTTACAAGATTTTGTAAACAAATTTAGCTTTGTTAAACAAAAGGCGCTTTCTTAAGGGCAGTATTTGAAGATTTTTATATAGATCTACACACTGAGTTAGGCAGTTGTCAGAGACTAGATGCACTGCACGCTTTTGTAGTGAACGGAGTTGCTTTGTGTTGGACATTGAGCAACCATCCCAGATTGTGGAGCAGTAGTCATGGTTTGCTAGGGTTTCTTAACCTTATTTTTTTATTTGCCATGGACCCCTTTTATTGTCTGATGCAGGCAACGGACCCCTTTGATTGTCCAGAGAAGGCTACGGACCCTTTCTTGGAAAAAATGTAGGCCTACATAAAAGCTAAATACAAATATTTAAATTTTAGGTAATGTACACAAATCCTTAGAATCTATTCGTGGACCACAGTTAAAAAAAACCTGTCTTGGAGTCTTTTTTTTGGCAAGGGAGCAACCTCAAAAGAGGCCGTGTTTTTGGGTCACTGGTGGTAAGGCTAGTGCTAGTGTGATGCTATTTTTGTAAGTTATTGCGGCTAGCGGACATGGCAAAACACATCGCAAGGTAACCACTTGGTCAACATGTTACAAAGCAGTCTTTTGCAACATAGACAAACATGTCTGTACCAACTTACCTGGTTGAAGGTAGTTCAAAAAAGTGTCCGCACATTTGTACACATCAAATGTTTTTCTGCATAATGGTTCAAGTATATCACTTGCAAACCACCATTAAACATCAGTGCATTCACATGATACATGTGCATGCTCACATTTCTGCGCAGACTAATTCCTTAAATATTGATCAGTGACCCATAGTCTCAGCCTCCTGATGTACTCATCCTGTCGCTTCCACTGATTAAAAATTGCAGCAACAGCTAGCCTTAACCTAACCCCAACCCTGAATCAAGCTTTGTCAAACAGCTAGCCTTAACTTTAACCCCAACCTTGATTCAAGCTTTGTCAAACAGCTAGCCTTAGCTTTAACCCCAACCCTGATTCAAGCTTTGTCAAAAAGCTAGCCTTAACTTTAACCCCAACCCTGATTCAAGCTTTGTCAAAAAGCTAGCCTTAACTTTAACCCCAACCCTGATTCAAGCTTTGTCAAAAATAAAGTCTTTCCGTTCTTTGAAAAAAAATAAAAAAAAATTCCAACTGCTTGGAGCCACTACTGCAGCTGATCACTTTGCAGGAAGCCTGCACCAAGCAGTCACATGTTCTTGCAGCGTTGGTTTCTGTAGAAGTTTGTTTTACATGATGAGGTTCTTCTCTTCTTCTTCTTAGATCCTTAACCACCGACCGTCAAAGCAGTCAGTGGCCATCACGCCTAGTGGCGTCTTGTAGGGCAACAACAAATTGATTCCACTTTGCTCGGTCGGTGGCCATCCCTCGTACAGTGCCCCAACTCTGGTTCATTCTTTGCATTTCAGCCTCCACAGTCCTCCGCCAAGTTGTTTTTGGTCGGCCTCTCTTTCGTTTTCCTTCAGGGGTCCATAGCATAGCTGTTCTTGTGATGGCATCGGGGTCTCTTCTGAGGACATGACCAACCCAGCTCCAGCGTCTGCCAGCTATGATGGTGTGCATGTCCTCTTGCTTGCTACGAGTAAGCAGATGAACTCTTTGATGAGGTTACTAGCACCATATTAGTCGACTCATACGATATGCCTGAAGGTGAAGTAATCCTGTTCTTTCTTCATTTCTTCAGAGATCCCCAGGAACTCATTACATTACTCGTAATGTAAGCTTTTCATTGTAATATAAGTAAAGCCTCTAGGATACTGATGTTATATCCATCAAGATATGAAACAGCACCCATTAGTTTGATGTAGATAGCCCTTACATTTACACTTATGCTCATATGGTTCCTGGGGTCTGTGAGGAGATAAAGAAAGAATATGATCACTGCTGTCTCAAGCATGTCATTAAAAGGTGACTAATAATAATAATAATAACCCCTTCAGTCATAACTGGCTATGGGAATGTGCCCCTGAGGTGACATCCCCCAGCTGCTTATTTTCCTGGTGTTTCTTTCGACGTTTTCTCTATTCTGCTTGTTGTGTTAGTTTCTTTTCACTCAATCTGAGGTGGCGCCGTAGATAGCATCGACACTTGGTGCAATTGGCAGCTTCATCCTCCCACGTTGCTTGATTTATGTCCAGTGCCCTCATGTCTATAAAGCTTTTGATCACAGTAGCGTATATTAAGGACGCCTACAGATGATGAATTTTGCTACTTTCAATGTGCTCAAAAATACCAGAAAGAGGTGTTGGTGGGCTGGCAACCTGTCATGTAAAACAATTGCTACGGAAACCACCACTGTAGATGATGTGCTTGGTGAAGGATTCTTAGAGAATTATGCTTGCAACATTGACTCCATGCTCCTTAACGAGTGAAAGAGTTAGTGCTAGCTCTAAAACCTACTACAGTGTTGGCTCTGTGCTCCTTAATGAGTGAATGAGTTAGTGGTAGCTCTAAAACCTACTACATTGTTGGCTCCATGCTCCTTAACGAGTGAATGTGTTAGTGCTAGCTCTAAAACCTACTACAGTGTTGGCTCTGTGCTCCTTAATGAGTGAATGTGTTAGTGCTAGCTCTAAAACCTACTACAGTGTTGGCTCTGTGCTCCTTAATGAGTGAATGAGTTAGTGCTAGCTCTAAAACCTACTACAGTGTTGGCTCTGTGCTCCTTAATGAGTGAATGTGTTAGTGCTAGCTCTAAAACCTACTACAGTGTTGGCTCTGTGCTCCTTAATGAGTGAATGTGTTAGTGCTAGCTCTAAAACCTACTACAGTGTTGGCTCTGTGCTCCTTAATGAGTGAATGAGTTAGTGTTAGCTCTAAAACCTACTACAGTGTTGGCTCTGTGCTCCTTAATGAGTGAATGAGTTAGTGCTAGCTCTAAAACCTACTACAGTGTTGGCTCTGTGCTCCTTAATGAGTGAATGAGTTAGTGCTAGCTCTAAAACCTACTACAGTGTTGGCTCTGTGCTCCTTAATGAGTGAATGTGTTAGTGCTAGCTCTAAAACCTACTACATTGTTGGCTCCATGCTCCTTAATGGGTGAATGATTTAGTGCTAGCTCTAAAACCTACTACAGTGTTGGCTCCATGCTCCACCGCTAGGAGCTATATAGATACAAGAGGAATACTAATATGGGGTTAGCAACTTCATCATTTAAAACAGAGTGAGTCCACAGCTGCAGGAGCATAGGCTTTTGACTCAGGCTTCCTGACATGGGGGCCAGCTGCAGTTTTGATTCCTTGCTCTATAGGGAGTGAAAATGAGATGATGATTGTCATCTTTGATTTACTGTTAGTCATCTTTGATTTACTGTTAGTCATCTTTGATTTACTGTTAGTCACTGAGAGAAAGTCTGTAAATTTACTCTGACATTTTATTTGAGATCCTTCATTTTTTTAAGTCTGCAAACAGTACTAGTCCTTTGTGACCTGTATTTTATACATCTAACTTAGAACCAAGAGTCGTGCCTTTGAAGATCCTAAAGTGCTGGCCAGTCTCCCACAAGCTTTTGATTGGAGGAATGTGAATGGAAGGAATTACGCTAGCACCACTCGTAACCAGCACATTCCGCAGTGTAAGAGACCAAAAAACTGTTTTTTTTTCTGTTCATAGAAAAGATAAATCAGTACCACTATTTTATGTCAGATAACAAAATAAAACAAACTGGCAATGAGATCCACATCAAATAAACATTTTAAAATAAAAAGGACAACATTTGAAGAACACACAAAGTTAAAATAAAAATTGTAATGACCAGTCAAATGAATTTTTATAATTGCAGTATAGGAATGTGTTGTGTTATTAATGTTTATATATGGTTTTAGAATTTCAATGTTGATATGATATAATGATGATGTATAGGCTCAAAATACGATGTAGAAAAATTAGTAATAAACAAGATGTTGTCACTGCATTTTGCATTCTTCTATTCCAAGGTTCTTAATGTTCTTAATTCTTTTGTATTTCTTTGTTCTTGAAAGTATCCAGCTGAATTCAATATCATTAATCTTCCAGCTTCATGTGGAGCATAGGCCTTCAATCAGGACACACTAATCCCACCCGTCCAGTGCTGTCCGTTCAAGTTCTTTTCATCTCTTCTTTATCCTTTTTTTAAGTCGTCTCTATTTCTTTCTCCATGTCCACTTGGATCTCCATTTCTTTCTCCGTGTCCACTTGGATCTCCATTTCTTTTACCTTAGAAGATTCCAGAATAAGGGCTGCCTTGTAATGCTATTAGGTTTTCCAAACTTCTTTGTTGTTGTTTTTCTTTTCTTTTTTAAATTAGCCATGTTTCAGAGCCAGACAGTAGAACTACCTTTAAGTTAAAGTTAAAAATTATAATTCTTACTAGTGTAAAAGCCCGTCATAAGACAGGAATTAAATTCAAAAGCACCAATACCAATCAGCAATTTTACTTATTCAAAAGTATTTAAAAAACCACTGTGCATCACCACGGTACACGAACTACGTAGCAGCAGTGAGGATCCCAGTGTGTGTATACAGGATCACACATTCTATAAATATATTTTTGTGCACACCGTCATTTGCACATTCTTCTTTGGTAAGTGTTACTATTTTCAGGAGAGTACATATAAGGGAAACAATACAATTAATGTCTAACTTTCAATCTTCTTCTTCTTTCATTCGCTTGAAATATATTGTCTTTATCTGCAATGTTGTTTCTTGTATAAACTTCACTGTCTTTTGTAGTTCATACAGAGGTCCGTATAGTTTTGCTTCCAGTGTTGTTTCTCTGGGCCAGTGGGTTTGCCTCAATATATCATATTTGGGGCAATCTTGAAGTATGTGCTCAGCAGTCTGGGGTGCCTGTCCACATGGCTGAATTGCCAATCTTGAATTTTGTATACATGTGGCTGCGGAGGCGGTTGTGTCCTGTTCTGAGGCGCAGAATGACAATTTGTTCTGATCTGTTCATAGCTTGGTAGTCATCCTGTGTTGGTGTTTGGTGGCTTACTGATTGATTTGATCATCTTTTTCTTCTGATGGTACGTAACTGGTACCTCCGGTTGCTCGTCTGCAGCACCTTCTTTAGCCAGTCCGTCTGCTCTCTCGTATCCTGGTATTCCACAATGAGACGATATCCACTGCATGGCAACCCTGTGCTGGTTGCACAGTTCAGAAAGTAGGGCTTGTATACCTGGCAGTTTTCTGGACTGAAGTGCTTGGAGTGCTGATCTTGCATCTGTCAGGAATACTACAGGCTGTGGACCAAGATTGGTGTTCAATAGTTTCTCAGTTGCCACTTTGATTGCCTGGACTTTTGCATCATAGTTGTTACTAACTTTCAACCAAAGATGAATCCATTAGCATTATGCACTGACAGAAAACGCTGGGATTTTATATATAGGATGCTTTCCATATTATTTCCCATTTCAGTGAAAGCTCCTCTTGCCTTCTGTATTCTTATTTTGACGGTATGCTGTCTGTTCCTCCAAGCAAGCTGTCTGTTGCTCCTTGAGGTGCTTATAGGGCAGTGATGGTGATGCTATGTTAATACACAGTCCTTTATAATACAGTTCAAGATGGCCTGTAATCCATTGCTAACTTTTACTTTGTTTTAGACTGTGGTTCATGCTGGGCTATGGGATCAACCAGTTCGTTCGCTGACCGCATCAATATCAAACGTAAAGGAGCTTGGCCAAGTGCTTATCTGTCTGCCCAGGAAGTTATTGACTGTGCTGGTGCAGGAAGCTGTGAAGGGGGAGATGACAAGGGGGTTTGGCAATATGCCCATGAGAGTGGTATCCCAGATGAAACCTGTAACAACTACCAGGCTAAAGATGGAGGTAAGTGCCACTTAAAAACACTTTGTTAGCTTATCTTAGCTGCACAGTATTTATTTTGTTGAGACTTGCTTGTTCCGGTAAAATCTATGGAAAATAAAAAGTTTTTCACATTGAGCAAAGAGAAATGAAACATCGAAAGTAATAAGCAGTGGAGGTTTTAGGCATAGGTGAGCTAGGCTTTTACTTCAGTCCTTGCACTTTTAGGGGCCTCGTGCACAAATATGTACCTGTTGATACAACATACATTTTTTTTTTAAGGAGCCTCACTTGCCTAGAGCATCTCAGAATCTAAAACTGCTACTAGTAACACATGGTGTTCAGTTTTCTTTTAGTTTAGCTTATAGAATCTGTAGCAAATTTACTTCTTCTCTTCTTTGATCGTTAGCCGCCGACCGTCAAAGCAGTCAGTGGCCATCACGCCTAGTGGCGTCTTGTAGGGCAACAACAAATTGATTCCACTTTGCTCGGTTGGTGGCCATCTTTCATACAGTGCCCCAACACTGGTTCATTCTTTGCATCTCAGCCTCCACAGTCCTCCGCCAAGTTGTTTTTTTCATTTATACACTGTTGTTGTCATTTGTTTTGTTTAATTTTTTCGCAGTTATCATTGCAATGTTTTGCAACATTCTCTTTAGTTTAGCTTTTTTGTTTATTTGACCTCTGCGAACGTTTTCGTTTGTCTAGATACTTGTCTTTGTTTGATTAATGTTATACATTGTTGTCATATACAGTCTAGATATATAGCTGGTCATGCACTATTAATATTATAGTGCACTTTAGATACAAAAGTGATTAATGGTGGTATTATAATTATACAAAGTCTTTGACAAAGACTTGTCTCCCACTGAGGTTGGGATAAAGGATATTATTATTTCAGAAGTACTGATAACAAATTATTGGACATAATGTCTACATTGGATTACTTTATCGAGCAAGGGAAAGCCCTTGGCAAAACTGATGAGAAATTGGAAGAGTTTGCACTTGCTCAATATGCCAAGGCACAGAAGGCAGAAGAAAAAAAGATGCAAATACAAATGGACAGAGAGGCTGAGAATAAAAGATTAGAAAGAGAAGCTGAAGAGAAAAAAATCCAGATGCAAAGAGAAGCTGAAAAAAGAAAACAACAGCTAGAAGCTGAAGAAAGAAGAGAAAAACAGAAAACGGAACATGAAGAAAAAATGTTAGCTTTGGAGCTGGAGAAATTAAAATTGATGAATATGGGTAATTCTCAAGCAACTTCTAGTAAGACAAAGGAGAATTCTTATAAAGTCAAATTACCTCCTTTCAACTCTGCAAAGAACGACATAACGTTCTATCTAGATAGATTTGAACTTACATGGAAACGCATAAGGTAGATAAGGCACAATATGTCGGACAACTGATGGGAATTACTTGCAGGTGAAGCATTAAGTACTATAATGTCGATAGAAGGTCCTGACAAGCTTAACTATGATGTTGTCAGGGCAGCTTTATTAAAGAAATATCAACTTAATGAAGACGGTTATCGTCTTCGCTTTAAGACTATGTTACCAGAAACTGGGATAGAATTCTCAGACTTTATTACAAAGATACGTCTTACATTCTCATGATGGATTGAGTTGTCTAAAACTGAACACACATATGAAGCACTTATGGACTTGTTACTCCATGACAAAGTCATGTCTTCTGTTAATGACTCCTTCCTTGCCTTCTTACATGAGCGTAAACCTAAGAACTTGAAAGACATGGAAGAATATAGTTGCCAGTATGTCACTGCACACCCACAACAAACTGTTAGCAATTCTAAAGTAAAAGAAGGTTTGCCGGTGGCTTCGGCGGCACCATATGGTCCTAATTTTAATTGTAAATTCCAAGGTGCTCAACGTAACTTTGATAGGAAGGGTAATCGTAACTACGGACAGGATCAAGGCGATCCATCCTTTAATGGTTCTTCCTCAAAGAACTGGAGGCGAGCTGACAGCCCTCGTAATTTTGGTTCCAGCAATTTTGGAAGCTTTCGCAAGGGTAGCTTCAATAAAAACTATCCAACCTATCATAATTTTTCACGGAGACAGCGCAACCAATTTAGCGGTTATTCTCACCAAAGGGAAAATAACTATCGCAACTGGGAAAACTGCGGTTCAAACCAAAACAATAGTTTCAGTAGGTCGAATAATAATAATTTCAAAAGAAATAATAGTCGCGGTAGAGCGCAGCACAACAATAATAAATCATGTCACCATGCTAACTCTGCGCAGCAAAAGTCTCAAGAGTTTCAAGCAGTTAGTAATCAAGCGAACAATAGTAATAAAAACTCTAGTGCTATCACTTGTTCTGCTTTTGATTTTGGGAGAGCATCTCAATACCCCCAATGTACAACACTATTCGAACCTACTACTATATCTACCCTGAGTTGTGGCCATCCTCTTCCCGCTCTTCCTGCTGCAGCTGCGCATGACGGGAGAGGATCTCTTATTCTACATAGGGGTCTAGTGAATAATAATCCAGTCTCAGTCCTTTTTGATTCTGGATGCACTACTATTGGGGTTAAACAATCTATTATAGAACCTTCCTGTGCCACTGGAAAGGTGGTTAAATGTGTGACATTTGGTGGCACAGTAGAAAAGTATTCGACTGCTATCATCCACATAGCTACTCCCTTCTTTACGGGAGATGTCCACGTGTGTTTGCTACCAAATCCTATTGCAGATCTTATCATTGGGCGCATACATGGAGTTAAAGAGTGTACCCCACAGCAAATTGCTGCTTGGGAAGAAGAAAATATCCAAGCTGCTAATGCAGTTATCACAAGAGCACAGGCTCAAAATATGCCTCAGACTTCATCGACTGAAAGTTATGAAGTATCTAATCAAGATGATCACTCGGTGATTTTGCGTGACTCTTTTATAAAACTTCAACAAGAAGACACCTCTCTAAAAAAAATTCTTCCTTCTTGTCAAAAATGGTGATCCAAATCAGAACATAAATTGCAAATCCTGGATCACTATGAAGAATGGTGTACTAGTGCGTATGGTACAAGATTCGAATACGTCTATGCATTCGCAAATTCTTGTACCTAAAAGTATGAGAGTTCAAATTCTGCAACATGCTCACAACTCTCAGTGTGCTGGTCATATGGGATTTTCCCGTACTAAGTCGAGAGTTCTGGTGGCTTTCTTTTGGCCATTCGTTAATAAAGATATACGTCTTTATTGTCGTTCATGCAAAGTATGTCAAGAAGTCAAGTCGAAAGGTCCAGGCTGCGGACATTCCTATTCGTCCGTTTCAAAAAATGGCAATAGACATTATTGGCCCTTTTAAAATCAGATCGGCCAGAGGACACCAATTTATTCTAACATGCGTTGATATGTGCACATGTTGGCCAGAGGCTATACCTCTTAAGAGCATTTCTACTGCCAATATTGCAGACGCTCTTTGGCTGATATTTTCTCGTCTGGGATTTCCCAAAGAAATCTTGTCAGACCATGGCACCCACTTAATATCTGACACTATGTCACAAGTGATGTCTACTCTTCATATTAAAAGGTCTCTGAGTAGTATCTATCATCCGATGTCTAATGGGTTAGTTGAACGTCTGAATAGAACCCTCAAGAATTTACTTGGGAAGATAACTGAGGATCATCCTCAGGATTGGGACAGAGTTTTACCCACTGCTCTCTTTGCTTATAGAGAGGTTCCTAATGAACATACAGGGTTTTCTCCATTTGATCTTGTCTGTGGCGCGCATCCTCTCGGTCCCATGTCTTTGCTTCACGATCTTATAACTGCTGATGATATCAGTGATGACACACAATCTTCGTATGAATATGTCATTGCTCTCAGGCAGAAAATTATTGAAGCATGCAGATTAGCAACTTCTGCATCTGAATTTGCTAAAGAAAAGGCAAGGCAATTTGCAAATAAAAATAGATGCCTGTGTCAATTTTGTCCTGGCGACAATGCACTTGTATTGCTCCCTTCCAGGGAAAATAGACTTCTCATTGGATGGAAAGGTCCTTATTTGATTGTCTCTAAAATTTCTGATGTCGACTATGTTGTCGATATTGACGGAAAGCATAAAACCTTTCATATAAACATGCTTACAGAATTTTATGAACGTCCAGAGTACCTGCAGCCTATTTTTCAGGCAACGGACGATACTCTAGTCCCTTATGGTCATTACTCATCTCTGTCGGTTATACAGGATGAGGAATCTACTTTCTCGGACATTAATCTTCCTCTTCCGATGATTCCACTTCATTCTATGGAATCATGGAAAAATGTTACTGTTTCTCCTAGATTATCTACTGAGGAACAACTACAAGTCTCTTCCATGTTACAAACATTTCAGGATGTTCTCACGGACATTCCTGGACACACATCTGTCATTAAACATGACATAATACTTACTGACAGGGTCAGACCTTACCCTATTCCTATACATTTTCAAGCACAGGTCGAGAAAGAATTGGATGAAATATACAGTTGAAAATAATTGAACCATCCAATTCGGCATACTCTTTGTCTATGGTTATTGTTCGAAAGAAAGACAATAACATACGCCTTTGCGTCAATTACCGTAAACTAAACCAAGTAACGAAGTTCGATGCTGAACCTATGCCTTTATTGGAAGATCTACTTATTAGACTTTCTAATTCTCGGTTCTTTACCAAACTCGACTTGTCTAAAGGCTACTGGCAAGTTCCCCTCACTGAACGAGCCAAACCTCTTACTGCTTTCTCTACACCTAGGGGTTTCTTCCAATGGAACTTCATGCCTTTCGGCCTTATGAATGCCCCAGCTACTTTCGTGCACATGATGCATCAAATTCTTTCATATCGTTCAGATGTCATTGCATACTTGGACTATATCTGTCTTTTCAGCGATTCTTGGGAAGATCACTATTTGGGGTTATGAACTGTTGTCTACTCTACGCGAGCATAATTTGACAGCCAAACCCTCTAAAGCCTATGTGGGGTTTAGTGAAATTTCTTTTCTTGGACACCGTGTTGGGCATGGTCTTAAAGACAGAGAACCACAACACCTCTAAGATACTAAACATCACTATTCCTAAAACAAAGAAGCAGATATGTAGTCTCTTAGGCTTAATACAATTCTACGGAAGATTCATTTCGAATCGTTCTTCCATCACGGCACCTCTATCAACCCTATTGAAGAAAGGGTCTCCTAATATGGTGCGCTAGTCCCAAGAATGCCAAGCTTCATTGGATCAGATTAAGACATTATTCTCATCTCCTCCTATCTTAAGACTACCTACAGCTGATAAGACTTTTGTTCTACGTAGTGACGCCTCATCAATAGGGATCGGGGCGGCACTGATGCAGGAGTATTCAGAACAGGGTTTGTAGCGACCTGGAAAAACCTTGAAAAACCTGGAAAACGAAAAAAAAAAAATTCCAGGCCTTGAAAAGCCTGGAAAAATGGCTAAAAGCCTTGAATTTTCTGACTCGGACCTTGAAAAATAATACGAAATCGAAAGTTCGTTACTTTGTGTCCATTTTTTGGTTATTGATGGTATTTTTTGCAACAACAGACATGACGAGTCTAAAAATAAATCTGCGTTTACACCATTAACGCAAAGCGCCGAAAACGAAACCGCCGAAAACTCCTGAAATGGATTTAATGCGCAAAGGGAAGTAAAGATTGTAAAATTACCGTACAATTTTTACTTCCCTTTGCGCAAAGTTACCGTACAATTTTTACTTCCCTTTGCGCATTAAATCTATTTCCAGAAGTTTACGGCGCTATGCGTTAACGACGTAAACGCAGATTTATTTTTAGCACTTGTCGTAAGTAATAAATTCTTTTATCTCATTTATAAAACCTATTTAAATAAGTCCAGTTTATAGATAGACCTACTGTACTTGCGTCTGTATTTACAATGTAGGCCTATTTACAGTTTAATTTTTAACCATGGCTAAAGTTAGCCTATAAGCAAGCGTTTGAATGAAATTTCTTGGTTTACCTCTGCATACGGGAATATATCTGACACAGTTTAAGATGGTCATGAATAGAAATTGATGGCGATTCCATATCCTATAGCCCACCCTGTTATCAGACCCATGTCCCACTGTTCATTTCACCAGTTTTTGGAAATAAATATATTTTGAATGCTTTTTTATTATATTTATGATGAAAAGACTTATCCCGTTCTACCTCTGAAGGGTTATAGGCTAATTAGGATGGGCCTAGGCCTACATGTTTTCAGTTTCAGATAACATGAATAACCGCTGATACACGAAAGTGGCATCACATCTGTCAAATCACTGTAATTAGGATAAATGAAAATCAGCAATTTTGTGGATAGGCCTATTTTATTTAAAATAAAATAAAAAAAAATTAAATTAAATTTTAAAAAAAAATCTAAACAAACAAACGAAACAAAACCCAACAAAAATAGTAAAGATGTGGGGTGTGTGAGAGTGTGTGTAAAGGTCTCCAGTTAGATATTTAATAGATTTTCACTTATCATAAGTATTACCCTCCCAATTACTATATATATTACCTTTTGTTCTAGTTAAATATTGTTTGACTATTATGTATGCGTTTAGAATTTTGAATTGGTAAATATACATAGCTTAGGCCTACTCATAAGTTATTTGTGTTCCCTTTTTAAAAAAAAATTAAAACTAACACTACTAGGAGACCTACAGATGTGACATCATTTGTGACCAAGGAAAAAACTCTTGAGAGCTGAGATTATTTGGACTCTTTTTTTTCAGCCTTCAGCTTTATTTCAAGACCTGAAATTCAGATTGGTGCATTTGGAACAGTAGCGGAAAATAGGAAGCATTTTCCTGTAGCACTGAAGAAAAAACAACTCAAATTGAAAAAGACAAATCATCCTGTGTTTTGTGTGACAGAAGATAAGGCATGCCGACAGTCACCTGGCATGATACGAAAAGATTTAACCTTATATCCACTGTTCACTCCAATGATAATATAAACAAGACAGTTAGAAAGACAAATTCTTTAGGGCAGAACAATTCAGAAGCCAGTGCTTGCAGAAAAATACAGCAAAAGTATGGGAGGTGTGGAAACTTCAGCCAACTAGGTGCAAGCTGCCGCTACCCACACAGATCCTATTTTTATATTATTTCTTAGTTGAAACTGCCCTGGTCAATGGGCACATAACCTACAACACTGCCAACTCTACAAAAAAGATCAAAGCGAAGATCAGGATGTCAGTATGACTCTTATTGAACCTGCTATTCTTCGACGCAATGTGACACCTTGAAAACCACAGGTCACAACAACACGACTTACTGAGCACCACTTCATTGATAAATATGAAAGGGCAAGGTACAAACCAGACTGTAAAGTGTGTAAGGCTGCAGGGAACAGAAGCCAGACTTGCATGTACTGCCCAGATTGCAATGTACCTCTATGCCTGATACCCTGCTTCAAGTTATACCACACAGTCAAGGATTATCAACGTGGATTGTTGACAAAGACTCTTGCAGAGGCCTACAGCTACAACTTCAACCCCAGTTAATGAAAAAAGCAGCTCAGACTCCAACTAAAGGTACTTAACTACTCAAACATTTACAAACGCTCATTGTCAGATGCCACAGACGCAGAATACATTCAAAAAAGACAAACACGAAAAAGTTTTTTTTAAACATTTTATTCCAATTTTATTAGCCTTTTATGTTGATATATGTGGTTAATCGTTAAATCAATACGTCAATCAAGCTTATTTTATTCATTACCATCCATGTCACTAACATTTTATTGCGCTGATGTTGAACAAATTCACTAAAAACTTGGAAAAGATGTCTGTTTTTCAATCTTTTATGAATTTTAAAAAAAAAAAAGTTCTTTTTAAAGAAATCTGCAAACACCCTTGGTAATGGGAGACGGTAATGCTCCGGATTGTTGATCAGCAAAGTGATAATTGTGTCTGAGAAAATTAGATGAGGAAAATATTAGAGTTTCCCATCCTTGAAAATCACGTGCTGGACCTGGAAAAAGCCTGGAAAATGCTTTAAGAAATTTGCTATGAACCCTGTCAGAAACTCTGCATCCTGTAATGTATGTCTCTAGGAAACTTAATGCGGCAGAAAGGAATTATTCTGTTCTAGACCAAGAATTATTAGCTATGGTCTGGGCGATTCTGAAACTTCAGAGATTCCTTCTTGGCGCGCATTTCATAGTAGAAACCGACCAAAAAGCTCTCACAGCTATGCAGAGTAAGGACTTGAAGAGCCCAAGATCCACTCGATATGCTATTGCTCTTCAACCTTTTAATTTTTTGGTACGAGCTATCCGTGGTTCGGATAATGTGATGGCAGACATACTGTCGCGATGCCCACAGGATGCGACTTAACTCTTATGTCCTACATTTCCTGATACACGTCTACATTTATGACAGTACCATACAATAACATGTTTATAAATTGTTAGTATTCTTTCTCTGTTACCGTCTTTGGTATAACAGAGGAAGGTTTGGTTATCACGATATGAAGGTCGGAAATTATTACGGCCACATTTGATACTTAGAAATGTAGTATTCACTATAGTACATTATAACATTCTATGATTATCAAATGGAATTGTGTTATTTGTATTCTTCTGGGATCTCAAGACGCAGCAATAGAGACCGCAGTCAGCGACTCATAGCTTGACTGCCTGCGTCAGGACCAGCGAACCAGAGCTGGTCAAGACCGTGCTCCACCTCCACGTGGTGGTCCTGGAAACAGTCTGCAGCTGTGCAGGCTGGCTGAGCGAGCACGGATCGCAATGGGAAGGCAAACCCGGTCCTAAAAAATGCCGTGCAGAAGTCGGATGTGTCGACTGAAAGGTGGAGATATCACAGCTACGTTGTAAACAGACACAACGCAACCACCGTCCTTTTCAGGGCGAACGAAGAAGAAGAAGAAGTATTCTTCTCAGCAAACCAGTTCTGTATTTTGGAGAACCTATAAAGAGCTCCTGTTATGCCTTATGATGTCCAAGCTTACCCTTTGGACGCTTCTTACATGTGCCCTCCTGAATGGAGTATTGTATTGATCTTCGGATGGCAACTTCAAGTGTTTACATTAATATATTTGGGTATTCAGAATTGTAATAAAACACATTAAATTTAGTTATGATAAGTTATATCACTATATTCCAGGAGATTACCTTGTTAAAATTACATTAAGGTAATAACTCTGCTATATGATATTGTATTTTTTGATATGTATGTAATTGTTGTTTGCATTGTAACATTGCCAGCACCTTAGAGTTCTTTGGGGGCACCTCCCCGGCTAGGTTGATATTTGAAGAAAATACTTTCTCTTATCTTGTGAGATATCTTGTTTCTCACCAGACGCTCCCATTGTGCGTCATTGAGCCTGACATTATGGTGTTCATCCTTTCATCAGCGCATCATTCGTGCGTTATGAGCTTGTTATATATTGCTCATTGATGTACTTCCAAAAAAAAAAAAAATGATTTCATTTTTTTTTTCCCGGAGGGTGCGGTAAACTGTTACTGTGATTTTTGCCTATACAGTTGACATTCAAAAATCCGGCCATCGATAATCCGGTTCCTTCAGATTTCCGGCATGGATTTCGGAGCGCATTTTTTAAATTTACAGCGATGGCACGCCTCTGTTTTCTGGAGCAGTTTATGTTTTGATGCAGCTGTTGGGTCTTGCTTGCACGTGTTAACACGCATTCCTGCTCATTCCTTCTCATTATATCATTAAAATTCTGTAGAACTGTTTTAAACTCCGCCAATGCCGGTCCCAAGCCCGGATGAAAAAAGGAGGAGGGCGGCCTGCATGGAGGCCGTAAGGAGGCAGCCCTCCACCATGCAAAGGCACAACAGGCCAATCACCTGTTTGCTTTAAATCATGATTACGCGAACTACAAGAGAGAAAACCGGACTGATTCTAAAGGCGACGAACTGGAACGGACTACGGACTACGACTTATCGAACTTGGAACACAAGAAGTATAAATGGGAAGGAAGAGGAGCTGGTGGAAGAGATGAGGAAAGCAAAACTAGAAATCCTGGCTATAACGGAAACGAAGAAAAAAGGACAAGGAGTCATGGATCTCGATGGCAACACGTTGCTCTACAGTGGTGTACCCATATCTGAAGGAGCTAAAGGGGGCGTGGGTTGCATTGTGGCCCAAAATCAAAAAGATAGTATCAAGGGATGGAACTTTGTCTCGGAGCGCATTATGGTTGTAAAACTAAAAGAAGGAGAAACCATAGTCAACCTGGTCATAGTGTATGGGCCAAATGAGGATGAGAGAGCAGAGGTCAAGGAGGAATTCTTCGAGCTGCTTCAAAGGACAGTGGATGACTGCCTAGATGAAGTTATTATGCTCGGAGATTTTAATGCCAGAGTTGGAAATGACCATGCTAGATGGGGTGGAGTTATCGGAAGATATGGAGAAGATACTCTCAATGACAATGGAAAGCGACTCCTTAGATTCTGCAGTGAGCAGAATCTGATCATTACAAACACAAAGTTCCCCCATAAGCGCATACATGCATACACTAGATGTGAACCAACCAAGAATGAGAAGTCAGTGATCGACTATGCCATTGTTCGGAGAAGCTCATTCAGATATGTCCGAGATGCAAGAGTCTGGAGGGGGCCAGAGATTGGAAGTGATCACTACCTGCTAACAATCAAACGAACAACTGAAAGAGTTGCTCAGCCTAGGAACTGCCCAACATCATGCAAGAAACCAAGTAAACGAGCAGGAGAAATGAGCATTAGGACCTACAAGCTGAGAGAGCCAGAAATTAAGACCAGATATCAGGGGCTTATTGCTACAGCAGTGAGCAACACAGAAGAACGACCTGATGACTTGGAAACCCTCTGGAATAAATTCAAGGATATCATAAAGACAGCTGCTGCAGAAGCATGCGGTGAAGTCCGACTTGGGAACCAGAGAAAGAGGACACCTTGGTGGACAGAGGAAATCAAAGAGAAAATAAGAGAGAAGAAAATGGCATGGAAACAATACTTAGGAGCTAAAAACACAACAGGACAAATGGAAAAATATAGAGAATATGTGACACTCAGAACAGAAGCAAAGAACAAAGTGCTAGCAGCAAAACAGAAGTCCTGGGAAGAATTTGGAGAAAAGCTAGAAAAAGATGCACAAGAAAACCAGAAATTGTTCTATAAGACCCTGAAGAACATGAGGAAAGAAAAACAATGCCCTCTCAAGTTTGTAAAGGACGGGCGGGGCAGGTTGCTTGCTGCCCCGGGGGAGGTGGTGGAAAGATGGAGAGAATATTTCTCAGAGCTCCTGGATGGTGAGCATGATGAAGCATCAGAAGTGATAACCACTGGCACAGAAGAGAAAACCAATGATGGTGAGGATGACATGGAGATGGAAGAACTGAGGGCAGCACTAGAGAAAATCAGGATGGGCGGGGCAGCGGGGCATGATGGTGTGACACCGGGGGTGGTTGGGTGCATGGGGCATCAGGCGACCTATTACTCTTAAAGGTCCTACAGGCAGCGTGGTGCAGCGGGACCATACCAGGGGATTGGGAGATTGCCATCATAGCACCAATTTTCAAAAAGGGTGACAATCGACAATGTGGAAACCATGGAGGCGTGTCCCTTCTCGGTGTCCCTGGTGAAGTCTGCTCTGGAGTCCTGGAGCGGAGGCTCCGACGCCTGGCTGGGCCACAATTGGATGAGGTCCAGTGCGGATTCCGAGCAAACCGAAGTACTCAAGACCTAATCTTCACACTCAGACAGCTGAGTGAAAAGGCCCTTGAGTATAAGAGTGAGATCCATCTTTGTTTTATAGATCTGGAAAAGGCGTTTGACAGGGTCCCCTGGAGCAAACTTTGGGACTGTTTGGCAAGGAAGAATATTCCAGCACCTCTGATTCATGCTATACAGAGCTTCTACAAGTCTTGCAGAAATTATGTGAGGACAGCAAACCATAAGTCAGAAGAGTTCAGAACCACCACTGATGTAAGACGGGGTGATATCCTATCACCTTGCCTCTTCATACTCCTTATGGACGATGTCATCAAGGCATGTAAGGAGAGAACAAGAAAGTATTCAGTGGGGTACTGGAAGATGAGACAGGTCTATATTTCAGAGCTGGCATTTGCTGATGATGTTGCCCTGATTGCTAAATCAGAGGCACATCTCCAATCCAACCTGCAAGTCTGGAAGGAAGAGCTGGAGAAGAGAGGGATGGTCATAAGCAGCTCTAAAACAAAGTCCATGGTGATATCGCGAGAGGAAAGAAAACATCAGATTAAGTTGGGAGAACAGGTCCTGGAGCAGGTCGACCACTTTAAATATCTCGGAGCTATTATAGACCGAAAGGGAGGCATCAAAGAAGAGTTGGCCACTCGAAAAGCAGCGGCTGGGAGACTTTTTCAGGTCATAAATCGTGGATTCCTCAGCAAGAAAGAGGTTGGTAAGAAAACAAAGATGGCTGTATACCGCTCCACCTATGTCCCAGTCTTGACATATGGATGCGAGTCGTGGGCAATGACTACAACCCACAAAAGCCAGATCCAAACCTCAGAAATGAGGTATCTGAGGAAAGTGGTTGAAGAAACAAGAAGAGACATGGTCCGCGGCCAGACGATCCGTCAAGGCCTAAAATCCCATCTGCTGCAGACCCAAATAGAACAGTCCCAACTAAGATGGTTTGGCCATGTCTGCAGAATGGGAGAAGATCGGCTGCCACGACGGGCATGGGAGAGAAGGAGCCGGGGATCCAGACCTCCAGGACGGCCCGGAGTCCGCTGGGAGGACAACATTAGACAATCTTTGAAGGACCGAGGACTAGAGTGGAGCCAGGCCAGGAAGAAGACAGCTGATAGAATGGTCTGGCGCTCTCTCTTCCAAACCTCTACACCTCATGGTAGAAGGGGTACGACTAAGTAAGTAAGAACTGTTTTATTTAGTTGATGAACATTACAATTTCATTTGCTTTTCATTTAGTTTTTAATTTTCTTTCTTTAAAGGACTATACAGGTAGTCATTTTCTGTTAAATATATACAGCGTATATAACCATAAAAAATCCGGCATTTTCAATAATCCGGCACTCCTCAGGTCCGGAGGTTGCCGGATTTTTGAATGTCAACTGTATTTTATAGACATCAACTTGTTTGATATTGTTTGATGATCTAAGAGAAATAACTGTTTTTAACTTTTCAGTAACAGGTTAGATTAGTGTTTATCTTCTCTTGTCATATTCTCCTATCCTTATAAGAATCGATGTTGACCTGGTTCAAGGAAATGTCTTAAATAGTTGGCATTCCTTAAGACGCTATCTACATGTCCATATAAGGAGCAGTTACCTCGCTTTTCGGTATTAGTTTCACTCATCAGGACTGTGCTGATTGCACATGCGCAAAGGTTTTGGGCGCAGATCGAAAGACTTCCGATCATGGAGTCGACCTGAGTTTTTTGTGCGGACAGGAGGTCCGGAGATTTTTCTCTGCTGCAATATTGGGGAAGAGATGTCCTCTGTGTGACTAAGATGTCAGTGATTTCCCCCAAGTTTATTCGATACGCCAAGGTTGGCGAGTGTTGTTTTTCTGATGATTCTTTTCTAGGATGTCAAGGTAAAAAATACACATTTTAAATCTTCTCGTTATGCCTAGATCTGCAGATTTGGTGTTGTCTGCATAGAAGAGTGATTGACAATTTTGAGGTGACATTTTTGCTAGCAGAGTTATAGATGATATGATATGCAGAGCCTACTATATGTGCTCCTTATAGAAACCAAGACTAATACGTCTTATTTGAAGAAAGAAACTCAGAGAAGATAGTACTATTTTGGAACCCGCTACTCAGTCGGTATGTTTATCATGGACTGATATGCCTTGCTATCAAGTGATAACACAGAGGTTAACTTGTCATAGAGACCCGCTGTTTTGCGGCCTGATTTAGTCGCCATAAAAGCCCGCTACTAGTGGCCTGTATTTTTCGCCAGAAGAAGTTCCTGTCAGATGATGTCAGAGGAACCATAGATTATTGTCAAATAATTGAGAGACCGCCCTTTTCTGTGCGGCATGCCTACTTGTGGTAACTGACGCGTTCAGTCAGTTAGACCTGGGCTACAATACAATCAGAACATAGATTGACAGGCCATTAATGCTCTGTTGTATTAGATGTTCAAGATGTATGAATATCAGATGTCGTCAACCATTACCATGTATGTGATGTTTCGCAACCTTGTCAATTGACTGTACCTGTGATGTCAGCGTATGTCTCGTAATAAATGATTGAAATGTCATCAGTCGTTAGCCAACACCTAATTGACTTCTACATGTGATTGTGTGAGTGTCCTGTGAACTTGTCAAGATCTTTTACACATTCGCGTCTACTGTATAACCTGATGTCTACACACTCACACATCCCATCAAGCTGCATACATCTACGAGTACTACACATTTGACTGTCTGTATGGTGTTTGAATTAGTGTCAACATTGCACCTTGTCAGCGCCCCAACATTTGGTGACCTGACCCAAATAAAATACACCACAACAACATTGTGTGCATGGATCAATACCCGCCTATAACAGTGTGGAAAATCTGGATATAACATTGTGGTGGCTTTAACACTTATGTACATCTAGTTTCTGCTGTTTTTCTCATATTCTTTAACAATATATACCGTCTAATCTCTGCAGTGTGCAGTGATGTTAATACATGTAAGACTTGCAGCCCTGGTGGCTCATGCACCAAGGTGACCAGTTTCAAACGATGGAAAGTGGGTGATTATGGATCTGTTGCTGGGCGGGACAAAATGATGGCTGAAATCCAGGCAAATGGACCTATCAGGTAAGTTTTTTTCGCCCACTTCATATAATCAGGCTTCGTGTTTAAGAATAGGAGACTGGTATAAAACTAACAGATGGTTGTTATTATGCCACAGGATATACCAGCTTTTTTCTTTTTCTAACGTTACTTTCTTCTGTTGTGAAAAATAATAATGTTCATCTTTTTGCACCCTGGCCTCTTTCAGGACATCCTCATTACTCTGTTAGTGTTGTTGGTTGTTATTTAACTAGGGCTGCTGAGCTTCTCGCTCTTTTGCAGCCAATATCAAGTTGAAGAGTCCTTGGTATTATCTACACTGTAGATCTAGGCTGTTCCTGTGGCTTTTCTGTCATTCTATATGTATCTAATCTTTGTCTCCTTCTTGCAACAGTGGCTGATAAAGTGTATAACCCTAAACATCTAGTGTTTCTATTTTATCATCCATATGTAAAATTTCTGCCATCACCGGTGTCAATACCTTGTCGAGGTATGGCGGCTTGCGTACCCTGATTACCTCCAGAGCTATTCCAGCGGGAGTTTTACACCTGGAAGGTTCTACCAAGCTGGACAGGTTTGCGCGGGCAGGGGTCAGACTAAAGCAGACACCCTGGTCCTCCAGATTGGGGGTTTTAGCATAGGGCTGACACCCGTCTATGTAAAAAAATAAAAATTGAAGTTATGGAAACAACAACAAATAAACAAACTTTGCTGCGGGACGGACATCCGGAGTCTGTGGCTCGTATGACTGTCAGTGGTGAAAGCCGAAAGGAAGCCACTGACATGAGAATGGACGTCCTGACCGCAAAACATAATACAAGATTAGGATTTTGGAATGTCAGGACAATGAATGAGACGGGTAAACTAAAACAGGTCACGGCAGAAATGAGAAACTATCGGTTACACATTCTAGGAATAAGCGAGAGCAGATGGACAGGGGCAGGAAAAGATAAAACAGCAACAGGAGAAACAGTACTTTACTCTGGAAGAGAGGATGGACAGCACAATGAAGGTGTAGCCATTATTCTACAGAAATAGAAAGGTCATTACTGGAATGGAAACCCATCAACAACAGACTGATAAGATTAAGATTGAGAAGTAGATTCACCAATAATACAATGCTACGCACCAACGAATGACAGCGATGAAGAGGTCAAGGATGAATTCTATCAACAACTGCAGAAAGAAATGGAAGACACACCTAGATATGATCTTATTATAGTAATGGGAGACCTCAATGCGAAAGCTGGTACACACAATACATATAATGAAAGAGTAATGGGGAAATGCAGCAGTGGAACAGCAAACGAAAAGGGGGATAAATTAATAAGTTTCTGTAGTATTAACAACCTGGTCATTGGAGGAACACTTTTCCCACATAAAGAAATTCACAAATTAACATGGGAATCACCAAATGGTCGGGACAGAAACCAGATAGACCACATCATGATTAACGGTAGATGGAGACATGCATTACAAGATGTGAAGGTAAGAAGAGGTGCAGATGTGGGAAGTGATCACCATTTAGTAGTAGCAAAACTGAAAGTGAAACTAAGAAGGGCTGGACCGACTGTAACTACACAGAAAAGGTTTGACATCAGCAAATTGAAGGACCCCCTTACCAGAAAAGCTTTTGCAGCTGACATAAAGAAACAATATAAATTTGCTAAAAGTCAGGAAAAGACGTTGACTGATGATATAGACCAGAAATTCAACACCATTTCAACAATATATAAGGAAAGCAGCAAATCATGCTTGGGATTCCAGGAAAGGAAGAAGCAAGACTGGATAACACCAGAAACATTAAACACCATAACACTGAGAAAGGAAATGAAAAGAAAGAAAACAGAAGCAAAGTCCCCCAGGATAAAGCAACTATATAGCGAACAGTACAGTCAGCTGGACAAGGAAGTTAAACGCCAAACCCGAGCCAACAAAAGGAATTTCCTAGACGATCTTGCAAGACGGGCAGAAGAGGCAGCACTGAGAAATGAACAAAGCACAGTATACAAAATAACTAAATTCATCAGCGGAAAACGGGGTGCAAACAATATTACATTAGTAAGAGATAAGCAAGGAAATCTCATCACGACAGCAGAGGGACAGGAAACAAATGGGCAGAGCACTTCAGAGAAACTCTGAACAAGGAACCACCAGAGACACAATTGAATGTTCCTGAGGCTGAAAACGATCTAGATGTAAATACAGACATTCCACGAAAAGAAGAAATCATCACAGCAATCAAAGGGTTAAAGAACTGAAAAGCTCCTGGCCATGATAACTTAAATGCAGAGCTATTTAAGACAGACCCTGAGCTAGCAGCAGAACTATTAGAACCACTATTTGCACAAGTCTGGAAAACGGGGACAACACTGTCAAATTGCCCAAGAAGGGAGATCTTGCAGACTGCAATAATTGGAGAGGAATCCCTCTTCTCTCAGTTCCCAGCAAAATACTAGGCAGGATAATTATACAGAGAATTTCAAAAGCAGTAGACCACAAACTGAGGAAAGAACAAGCAGGATTTAGAAAGAACAGAAGATGTGTAGATCATATATTCACTCTCAGGAACATTATAGAGCAGTGCTCAGAATGGCAAAGACAGCTGTACATTAATTTCGTTGATTTTGAAAAGGCTTTTGACAGCATACATAGGGACAGTTTATGGAAAATACTGAGGGCTTATGGAATTCCAAGCTGCATAGTGTCAATTATAAAAGGCCTCTATGCCAACTTTACGTGCAGTGTTGGGCAGAGCAACCTAACCTTTGAGGTGAAGACAGGAGTACGACAGGGATGCCCCTTATCAACCACTCTATTTTTAACAGTCATAGATTGAATGATGCGCCAGACAACAGAAGGCAGTCCAAGAGGAATAAGATGGACTACATTTTCTACATTGGAAGATCTGGAATATGCAGATGACATTGCACTACTAGCACATTCACATCAACACATCCAGGAAAAAATGGATAGACTTAATACGTTTAGCCAGCAGGTGGGCTTGAACATCAATTTAAAGAAGTCAGAGGTCATGACGCTCAATGTGAGCAACCCTGAGCCCATATCAGTAAGAAATCAGCAACTGGTACAGACAGACACCTTCACATACCTAGGATGCATAGTAACACCAGACAGCGGGGCAGGCAAAGACATCAACATCAGAATGAATAAGGCAAGAACAGCCTTTTTTAGCCTAAACAACATCTGGAAGTCCTCTCAATACAGCACAAGCACAAAATTAAGATTATATCAGAGCTGTGTGCTTTCTGTGCTTCTCTATGGTGTGGAATGCTGGAGAGTTACAGAGAAGGAAATGTCGAAATTGTCCTCTTTTCACACAACATGCCTAAGAAAAATTCACAGAATCTTTTGGCCGAATACCATCACCAACCAAGATCTGCTTACTCAGAGCAAGCAAGAGGACATACACACCATCATAGCTGGCAGATGCTGGAGCTGGGTTGGCCATGTCCTCAGAAGAGACCCCGATGCCATCACAAGAACAGCTATGCTTTGTACCCCTGAAGGAAAACGAAAGAGAGGCCGACCAAAAACAACCTGGCGGAGGACTGTGGAGGCTGAGATGCAAAGAATGAACCAGAGTTGGGGCACTGTACAAAGGATGGCCGCCGACCGAGCAAAGTGGAATCAATTTGTTGCCCTACAAGACGCCACTAGGCGTGATGGCCACTGACTGCTTTGACGGTCGGCGGCTAAGGATCAAAGAAGAATAAGATGTAAAATTTACTCATCGTTTTTCTTTCTTTCTTTTTTTAATTTGTTATATTACTTGCCAGCAAGTTTTATAGCACCCCCCCCCCCCCCCCCCCCCCCCCCCCCCCCCCCTAATTATTGACATAATTTTCTGTTAAGAAATACAGGTCCATAAACACTTTTTCGAAATTCCTATATTAAACAAACTCCGAAAATAAAAAGTTTTTGCGTAAAAAAATAATAAATACGTTTTTTGTTTCATAGTGTGCAAAAATGACCCAGCCATGTTCGAGAATAATTTCATACCTGTGTACTTTATACTACTATGTTAGTGCAATACGTAGAGATCATCGACAACACACAACAGAAATTGAATCCAATGGACTCTGACTAAGCAGTTGGATGATCTGGATTTTGCTGATGACTTGGCTCTTCTGTCCCATAACCGTAATCAGATGCAGGACAAATTGAAAACACTCGATGAGAGGTCACAGCAATTGAGTCTGAAAATACACAGGGAAAAGATCAAAATAATGAGAATAAATGCAGGTAATGATAACAGGTTTGAACTTGAAGAAACACCAATACAAGATGTAGAATCGTACACATATCTTGGCAGCAATATAGACAAAGTTGAAGGGACAGACAGTTATATCAAACAAAGAATACAAAAAGCAAGAGGAGCTTTCATTGCATTGGGAAATATATATGGAGATCAAGAGAAATCGGATCCAACACGAAAATAAGAATCTTCAACTCAAATGTGAAGTCAGTCCTATTGTATGGCTCTGAGACATGGAGAACAACAAAGACAACAACCAAAAAGCTACAGACTTTCATAAATGGATCCTTGCATAGAATAGAGGGATTAAAATGGTATGACAAGGTTACCAATGTGGAACTGATGACAAGAACCAGACAAGTGCCAGTGGAACAAGATATGAGAAGAAGAAGATGGCGATGGATAGGACACACATTGAGGAAACCTGTTGATAGCATTACAAGGCAGTCCTTGTTCTGGAACCCCCAGGGCAAGAGAGGCAGAGGTAGACCAAGAAGCACATGGAGAAGAGAGCTGGAAACAGGTGAAAATGATTAGGAGAACATGGAAAGAACTTGAGTTGATGGCACGTGATAGGAGGACTTGGCATGTGTTTGATGAAGGCCTATGCTCCTTTGGGAGTGGAGGGTTATGAATGAATGAATGAATGTGTACTTTATACTACTACATTAGTGCAATACGTAGAAAAGTTGACTTAAACGCTAGAGCTTACAACAACAACTGTTATGGATTGAGAGTTGGGCTCTCGTCCTGAAGCATTTTGGTTAAGTGATTATGGACCTGTATTATTCATAGCTCACACATTATAGTACTGAAGTGCCACTGTGTTAATTTGAATATTTTATCATATATTTCATGGTCCCTTCAGTTGTGGTATAGATGCCACAGATGCTCTGGAAAAGTACACAGGAGGTATTTATAAGGAGTACAATACTAATCCTGGCGTAAGTGTCAAATATGTATTTGTAAGAGTTGCGCCGTTTATTTGTATTCAGAATTTGGTTAAATAATTTTTGTGTGTATTTTAATAGCTTTATCCAAGAATAAAGTTGAATGTTTCACATTCACATACTCTACACCCAGAATGAACTGATGTTCTGCAAAGGTTTTTAAAACAAATTACAGATGTTGATTACTAGAAGCCTATTGGCTATGTGGTTAGACACTGGCCTTCTGACGGCTAAGTTACCGAGTTCCGGGACGGAAACCTGGTAGCGACATGCTTCAGTCTAGCCAGCTGTAAATGGGTACCTGACCTCATAAAGCTGGACCTAGAATAGTAAATTCTCTAACAATGTACTCCATTACAACTGTATCTGCTATGGGACTACTTTTGTCTTTTTTATTTTTTTTAAATTTCAGCATATGTAAATGGTAAATTAAATTTTCCAACCCTGTTTTGCTCTTTTATGATTTTACTGTTGTAGAAATAATTTACAGTGTTATGAATATTATCTATCTCTCTGTTATTTGTTTTTATTTAATAATCGTATTCGTATTTAGCTATCTAAGAGGTATACGTATACAGCTGCGTGTGAAAATGAACACTAAATAGCGTCTGTTGAAAATGAAAAGTAATATCCATGTAAAATGAACAGCAAATAGTCATATGAATGTAAAATGAACAGTAAATAGTGCATGTAAAAAGAAAAGTAAATAGCCATATTAATTGTAAAGTGAACAGTAAATAATCATATTAAATGTAAAATGAACAGTAAATAGTGCATGTTAAGAGAAAAGTAAATAGCCATATTAATTGTAAACTGAACAGTAAATAGTCATATTAAATGTAAAATGAACAGTAAATAGTGCATGTTAAGAGAAAAGTAGATAGCCATATTAATTGTAAAGGGAACAGTAAATAGTGCATGTAAAAGGAAAAGTAAATAGCCATATTAATTGTAAAGTGAACAGTAAATAGTCATATTAATTGTAAAGTGAACAGTAAATAGTCTTATTAATTGTAAAGTGAACAGTAAATTTTTCTTCTTTTTCTTCCGTCCTTAGCCAACGACCGGCAAAGTAGTCAGTGGCCATTACGCCTAGTGGCGTCTTAAGGGCAACAGCGAATAGATTTTCTCTGCCGTTGTTCCCATCACGCCTAATGGCGTCTTTAGGGCAACGACAAATCAATCCGTTTGTCGTTGTTTCCGTAATCAAAGTGACTGGCAAACGGGTGATCAGCCCGTTGGGGAACAGTAAATAGTGCATGTAAAAAGAAAAGTAAATGGTCATATTAATTGTAAAATGAACAGTAAATAGTGCACGTAAAAAGAAAAGTAAATAGTCATATTAATTGTAAAATGAACAGTAAATAGTCATCGTCTTCTTCTTTGATCCATAGCCACCAACCGTCAAAGCAGCCAGTGGCCATCACGCCTGGTGGCATCTTGTAGGGCAGCAACAAATTGATTCCACCTTGCTTGGTCGGCGGCTATTCTTCATACAGTGCCCCAACTCTGGTTCATTCTTTGCATCTCGGCTTCTACAGTTCTCCGCCAAGTTTTTGGTCGGCCTCTGTTTCGCTTTCCCTCGGGGGTCCATAGCATAGCTGTTCTTGTGATGGTATCAGGGTCCCTTATGAGGACGTGGCCAACCCAACTCCAGTATCTGCCAGCTATGATGGCGTGCATGTCCTCCTGGTTACTCCGAATAAGTAGTTCTTTGTTGCTGATGGTATTTGGCCAAAAGATTCGAAGAATTTTCCTTAGGCAGATTGTGTGGAAGGAGGACAGTTTCAACATTTTCTTCTCTGTTACTCTCCAGCATTCCGCACCATAGAGAAGCACAGAAAGTACACAACTCTCATACAGTCTTAAACATTTATAACACATAACAGTCTTAATTTGGTGTTTGTGCTCTACTGGGAAGACTTCCAAATGTTGTTGAGAGTAAATAGCCATAATAAATGTAAAATGAACAGTAAACAGTCTGCTTGAGTGTAAAATGAACAGTAAAAAAAGCTGAGTGTAATATGAACAGTAAATAGTTTGTCGGAGTGTAAAAATAACATTAAATAGTCTGCATGAAAAATGAACAATAAATTATCTGAGTAAAATTGACAATCAGTAATATGACTGAGTGTAAAATGAACAGTAACTAGACTGCATGTAAAATGAACAGTAAATTGTCTGATTGTAAAATTAACAGTAAAAGATCTGCATGTAAAATTGACCGTAAATTGTCTGTGTCTAAAATAAACAGTGAATACATACGCTGTGTACCATGAACAGTAAATAGTTTACCAGGAAGGCAAGAAAAATGCAAGGTTGGAGATCCATCGCAGTAAACCTTCAGTGTAGATATGGCACAAAATTATTATCTTTAGGAAGCAAGAATGCTTTGCTTTGTTGTTGCCAATTTAATAGTCTGCTTTTTTCCACTTGCGCCACAGATTTGTTTTCATCCAAATTAGTATTTTCATGTGAGGTCGAAATCAGGATAAGGTGTTTTATTTTGTTCTTCTAAAATAGATAAATCACATCGTATCTGTGGCTGGTTGGGGTGTGGAGAATGGTACGGAGTACTGGGTTGTCAGAAACTCTTGGGGAACATACTGGGTAAGTGGCTGCTTCTGTTGTTATTTAACTAGGGCTGCTGAGCTTATCTCTGTTTTGCAGCCATAACTAAGTTGAAGAACTTGCATATGTTCTGTAGCTGTTGAGTGGTACCATAAAGAATGTTTATGATTATTGGGGAGCCCTGTTGTAGCTTTCTTCTTTCTGTGGAGAGTGCTGGGTAAGTGAGCAGCACACGCTAACTATCTCATATGGATGGGTACTGTTGTAGCAAATAAAGTGACTGTCTGATTGATGTACAGCTGCCAAAGTCTATTAGATAAGAATTATGAATTATTGAGTTCTGTAGGAACACTTGTTTCACATAACACGCAGCAGGGTTATCTTGTTACAGCAATGGGAATTCTGTATCAGGTCAGTCCTATTGTATGACTCTGAAACATGGAGAACAACAAAACCAACGACCAAGAAGTTACAGACTTTTGTAAATGAGTGCTTGCGTAGAATAATATGATTGAAGTGGTACAACAAGATTACCATTGTGGAACTGGTGACAAGAGCCAGACATGTGTGTAGAGATATACCTAAAAAAAATAAAGGCGAAGAGAAGTGGAGACATAAAATTAAAGGGATGAGGAAGACTTAGAAAGTCCTATGACTGGTGACATTGGACAGGAGAAATTGGCATGGGTTTCTTGAAGGCCTATGTGCTTTCTTGGGGAGATAATGATGGTGATGAATGGAAACTCCTTACGAAAACAAAAACACATCACTTATCTCCCCACAATGCAGTTTGTGTATTTTCTTCACTGAATGAAGACCTGATATGTTTTCTTCATTTTTCTGCTGTAAAACTCTCACATGAACTATCTTATTTCTATTTTGTTTGCCAGGGAGAGGATGGTTGGCTTCGTATAGTTACCAGCCAGTATGGAGATGGTAATTACAATCTTGGCCTGGAATCAGACTGTGCATATGGAGATGCTATAGTCAGTTAGGTTTCTTTCTTAACTGCCAGTTTTGTGTGGTTTCTTTCTTAACTGCCAGTTTTGTGTACATGTTTTTGTTCGTTAAAATGTGTTTTTTAAATTGAGCAAGCAAAACTGCTTTAAAAAAAAAAATAACATTTCTCAAAACATGCTGATGACACACCAACATTCAAGATTTAGGCTGTCTTAAATTTTTATATTTATTTAAGTTCTCGTAACTGCCAGCATTGCTTGTTTTTGTTATTTAAAATTTTTTTTTTTTTCATTGAGCAAGACATACTTTAAAAAAAAAAATAATTTCTGAAATATGCTAATGACTGTTAAAAACATTTAAGATTTAGGCTGTTTTAAATTATTATATTTATCAAGGCTTGTTTGTTAATTTAACTTTATTGTCGAAAGAGTGAAAATAACCAGATAACAACCAATACAACTGGAGATTAAAAGAAAATGGAGATGGATAAGATACACTCACAGGAAACCACCAAAAAAGTACAACAAGATGGAGAGAAGTGAAGGGGGCCAAAAAGAACCTAGAGGAGGAAGCCATGGAACCTGGGGTCTTATTGGCGGAGCTGAAACTAGAAATCTATGGAAAATAAAAAGTTTTTCACATCGAGCAAAGAGAAATGTAACATCAAAAGTAATAAGCAGTGGCGGTTTTAGGCCTAGGTAACCTAGGCTTTTACTTCAGGCCTTGCACTTTTAGGGGTCTCGCGCACAAATATGTACCTGTTGATACAACATAAATTTTTTTTTAAAGGTGGCCTAGAGTGTCTCAGAATCTAAAACTGCCACTGGTAACACATGGTGTTCATTTTTCTTTTAGTTTAGCTTGTAGAATCTGTAGCAAATTTACTAATCAGTTTCTATTTCATGAAATAATATTTTAGCTTGTACAACTATTAGAACTTTGTAGTAGTTGTTTTTTTTGTTTTTTTTTTCTGTGTTCCTATTTTTGAAATTTCCCAAAAGAGTAGATATGACTGTCTTATCAAAGTTACTTAATCAGTTTTTCGCAGCAGAGAACATTGAAAACTCCTAATTCCAAAGACAGAAGTATGTGTATTTATGAATATTAATATAGATGCATATTTTGAAACATATTGACTGAAATTTAAAAACAATATTACTTACTTACTTAGTCGTTCCCCTTCTACCGTGAGGTGTAGAGGTTTGGAAGAGAGAGCGCCAGACCATTCTATCAGCTGTCTTCTTCCTGGCCTGGTTCCATTCTAGTCCTCGGTCCTTCAAAGATTGTCTAATGTTGTCCTCCCAGCGGACTCTGGGTCGTCCTGAAGTCTGGATCCCTGGCTCTTTGTTTCCCATGCTTGTCGTGGTAGCCGATCTTCTCCCATTCTGCAGACATGGCCAAACCATCTTAGTAAAAACAATATTACCTATATTAAATAATGTGCTTATGATATCCACATCAATAAAGATTTACTCCATCCTTTGAGTTTGCCTGTCATGTGCAGTTGTTATTGAAATGTATAAAGTACAGATAGTTGTAGCCATATTTGGCTTGCAGATTCAGCCATTCTGTTGTGACTGAAAGCCACTGCAAAAACAATGCCTATCACCAGCTCAGCAGACAAGAACAAGTAATAATCTTCAGACTCATATGGGCCACAACAGACTAAGATGTCAAATGTTAAGTAACCTAAAGATAGGAACTTCAAATGAATGTTCTTGAAGTTCTGATACAATGACTGCCCAACATCTGCTGGAGTTCCAGACATATGAGGAACAAAGAAAGTTTGTATGGCTGTCACCAGTACTAGTCCAGGACAAGCTCTTTTGAAACATCAGCAACCTGAGGCTTTTCACTGCTTCAAGTATATTCAGGTTGATTTCTGAGAGAGTTTGAAGACAAGGGAGAATAACTAAAAAATTGTGCATTAATGACAGTCTCAAGTTATTCATGTGTTTCTGGCTGATGCTTATAGAAGTACAGAAGTGTTAGTGTTTTCTATCAATTGTTTTTTTTTTTTAAACTGTATACTCTTGGTAAACTTTACTTACCATTCCATAAACAGTCTTTCAAATGAACCTTGAGCACTTGTGTTAATAATAATCAATCATTAGTTTGAGAAGTATATCTCGTACCGCAGCATATATTTCTTTTTTTTTCTGTAATCTTGCAGATGAAACCTGTGCATCTCACTTTAACAAATGTATAAAATGTATAATTGTTATTCATTGTAAACATTGCATGAGCAAGAGATTGCCTGTTGAAATTAACTGAAGTGTACATACTGCATTGTACTTTCCTATTACCATAACTGTTACAAAAGTCTGTGAACATTGGTATTCACAAATTTGAGAAGCACAACAATTTTGCCTTTAGCAGATTTATTTGATACTTCTGTTGACTGCTTCGCCTTCTGTCTCATCCCCTAGGGTTTTGGCAAGAGAACTTATCAGTGTTGGTACAGATTTTGAAAATAAAGTTACTTTGTATTTTTAAATCACCGATCATTGTTTCATTGTATTAAACAAAAGTGTATAGTTGTATTATTAGCAGTCAGGTGAATGAAAGTATATAGATGTATTATTAACAGTAAGGTGAATGAAAGTATTTAGTTGTATTATTAACAGTAAGGTGAATGAAAGTATATAGTTGTATTATTAACAGTAAGGTGAATGAAAGTATATAGATGTATTATTAACAGTAAGGTGAATGAAAGTATATAGTTGTATTATTAACAGTAAGGTGAATGAAAGTATATAGATGTATTATTAACAGTAAGGTGAATGAAAGTATACCACTGGACAAAAGTTAAGGGCCACCATTCAGTTTAGACAAGGTTTATATAATTGATTGGCAAACTGTAAAAACAAGTGAAAATGTCATTAAAACTGAGCTCAGAGAAATGTGTATACATTTCTGTGTGCACTAGGTTAATTTGTTTTAAATGTCGAAAAACTGGGCCACTTTAACCCGCACGTGAAAATTGCCATTGTTGCTGCAAATTCTCGTGGTTTTTGCAACACGCCCCACTAGTTCAAAAGGTAAACAAGTGAGTTGAATTTGAATGCACGTGGAAAATGATCATCGGTAAAGAGTGTTCACAGTTGGTATGCAATAAATCAGAATGACAAGTAGTCGAAATGATCACTGCATTAGCCATGCCACCAAGGAGAATTCTCAGCACTGTAGACCGTGGTCGAGCCATGGCATGGATTCAGGATGGTCAATCTGTTCGTCATGTTGCAAGACGTTTAGCAGTGTCCCACTCTACCATTCAGAGACTTCTTGAGAGATTTCAAGCTGCCGGACATTTGGAAAATCGACCCTGCTCACGAAGAATTATATAAACCTTGTCTAAACTGAATGGCGGCCCTTAACTTTTGTCCAGTAGTATATATAGATGTATTATTAACAGTAAGGTAAATGAAAGTATATAGTTGTATTATTAACAGTAAGGTGAATGAAAGTATATAGATGTATTATTAACAGTAAGGTGAATGAGAGTATATAGTTGTATTATTAACAGTTAGGTGAATGAAAGTATATAGTTGTATTATTAACTGTAAGATGAATGAAAGTATATAGATGTATTATTAACAGTAAGGTGAATGAAAGTATATAGATGTATTATTAACAGTAAGGTGAATGAAAGTATATAGATGTATTATTAACAGTAAGGTGAATGAAAGTATATAGTTGTATTATTAACAGTAAGGTGAATGAAAGTATATAGTTGTATTATTAACTGTAAGATGAATGAAAGTATATAGATGTATTATTAACAGTAAGGTGAATGAAAGTATATAGATGTATTATTAACAGTAAGGTGAATGAAAGTATATAGATGTATTATTAACAGTAAGGTGAATGAAAGTATATAGTTGTATTATTAACAGTAAGGTGAATGAGAGTATATAGTTGTATTATTAACAGTAAGGGGAATGAGAGTATATAGTTGTATTATTAACAGTAAGGTGAATGAAAGTATATAGTTGTATTATTAACAGTAAGGTGAATGAAAGTATATAGTTGTATTATTAACAGTAAGGTGAATGAAAGTATATAGATGTACTCGTATTATTAACACTAAGATGAATGAGAGTATATAGATGTATTATTAACAGTAAGGTGAATGAAAGTATATAGATGTATTATTAACACTAAGATGAATGAAAGTATATAGTTGTATTATTAACAGTAAGGTGAATGAAAGTATATAAATGTATTATTAACACTAAGATGAATGAAAGTATATAGTTGTATTATTAACAGTAAGGTGAATGAAAGTATATAAATGTATTATTAACACTAAGATGAATGAAAGTATATAGTTGTATTATTAACAGTAAGGTGAATGAAAGTATATAGATGTATTATTCAGAATTTGTCATGTATAGTTCATGGGGGCCTCTGATGAAACAAAGAAAGAATATGAATACTGCTTCCTCAGGCATGTCATACAAGGTGACTAATATGAGGCAGTGCACTGGGCTGGCAACATCATCATGTAAAACAGAAGCTACAGCTACAAGAGCATGTGAATGCTTTGTGCAGGTTTCCATCAAGGGGGCTACCTGTGGTGGGGGTTGCATGCTCCATAGGAAGCAGAAAGGAACATGATGATGATGGTTCAGAATTCACACAGTGAATGTGACAGAAAATGTCTCTTCTTCTTTGATCCTTAGCCGCCGACCATCAAAGCAGTCAGTGGCCATCACGCCTAGTGGCGTCTTGTAGGGCAACAACAAATTGATTCCACTTTGCTTGTTTGGTGGCCATCCTTTGTACAGTGCCCCAACTCTGGTTCATTCTTTGCATCTCAGCCTCCACAGTCCTCTGCCAGGTTGTTTTTGGTCGGCCTCTTTTTCGTTTTCCTTCAGGGGTCCGAAGCATAGCTGTTCTTGTGATGGCATCGGGGTCTCTTCTGAGGACATGGCCAACCCAGCTCCAGCATCTGCCAGCTATGATGGTGTGCATGTCCTCTTGCTTGCTCTGAGTAAGCAGATCTTGGTTGGTGATGGTATTCGGCCAAAAGATTCGGTGAATTTTTCTTAGGCATGTTGTGTGAAAAGAGGACAATTTCGACATTTCCTTCTCTGTAACTCTCCAGCATTCCACACCATAGAGAAGCACAGAAAGCACACAGCTCTGATATAATCTTAATTTTGTGCTGTATTGAGAGGACTTCCAGATGTTGTTTAGGCTAAAAAAGGCTGTTCTTGCCTTATTCATTCTGATGTTGATGTCTTTGCCTGCCCTGCTGTCTCGTGTTACTATGCATCCTAGGTATGTGAAGGTGTCTGTCTGTACCAGTTGCTGATTCCTTACTGATATGGGTTCAGGGTTGCTCACATTGAGCGTCATGACCTCTGACTTCTTTAAATTGATGTTCAAGCCCACCTGATGGCTAAACTTATGAATGTGACAGACAATGTGAGCATGAGTTATTTGTACTCATAAATCAAGATTTATGTGATGGCTGTACTGCCAATCTGGTCCTCTTCCAGAAGCTGAGATTCGTGTAAGACAAGTTCTACTACTTACTTGTATTCCCCACAAGTCTGTCTGATTATTAATTTACTAAACAGATGGCGCCTGAGTCTGTGGTGGCCAGTTCTCAGTCTGAAATTTATCACTTGATCTCTTCTTGATATGGATTAGTATTCTTTTGTTATATCTGACTATGGGTGTTCTCTATGTCAGTTTTCATTGAAGCGATTTTCTGTCATTGCTTCTGTCTCTTCTTATGTTAACCTGTCCTCAGTTTGAATTGTGCTTACTTGTTGTTTGGCAAGAAATGCAAGTGTCACGAGGCAAAAGATGCTTACCAGCCAGCACGGCCAGGGGAAGATAAGCACACCTTTGTCCCTGACAACAGGGACATCCTTGCTGTTACCACTAACCTAACAACAGCACTGGCAACGTTGTCCAGGGGACAAGTTTCCACACTGTACATAGAAATGAGTAAACTCAATGACTGTTAATCTCGACATGATATAATCACAGTTAGTACATGCCTTAAAGAAGAAGTACTCGAAAGGCACAATAAACTACCAGTGTATCTCGACAACCTACCAGTACTCAAATAATGCTAACATCACGTCTGGCACTGCGACAGCATCCTGGATCAAAACAACTTCGATCCTTGCAGCAACAAAAACCACACAACAGACACATGTCTTTCACAGGCTCTTTCACACAAGAGTAACACCAGGGCACGTCCATCCCCTTCTGAAACTTCTGTCAACTCCTCTTGGACAAACTTCCTGACCTTTTAATTGTACACACCCCAGACTTACTCTAGCCAATAAAAATTTCTACTTAAGTCACATGACATAACAATCAGAGTTCAGCTACTCATGCAGGCATCCCATGGAAGTCGTGAAAGTTTCAACACACATTACACTCACGTTTGCCACAATAGCATGCCAAGAAACCATGTAAGTAAATAAATTATGTATGGATCATACACCCATAGCACCTTCTCAAAATCACATCTTAAATGCAAGAATAGATCTGTTTTTGGCACTGACAAACCTCCTGCTCGCCATATGCTGAGATGTATTTACAACAACAGATAATGAGAACCAGAAAATAACCAATACAACTGGAGATTAAGGGGGAAAAGCTAAAATGGGCAGGACAAATCCTCAGGAAACAACCAATCACAGTTTACTAGACATGCCCTGACCTTGATGTTTTTTTAAATTCAGGAGTTTTGCTGCCTTCTGACAAAGTGCCCTAGGCAGCCTAGACACAAGATCTATCAGTTATATAAAGACACATTACCACATATAAAAGGCCTTGTGGTCTGGTTACATCCCTTGACCTGAGATGGCTAAAGAAAACATCAAGAAGAATGTTAATCGATGAGGATAAAGCAAAAAGACCTGAAGAAAACAGCGAAAAATAGGAATTGGTACAGAGCAACAGTTAAATAATTGTGGTCCATGAAAAACAAAATGCATGGATGATGAGAAACATAAGGAAATCAGAAGACATCAAGATAAATAATGTATCAAAGTAAATGGAACATTCTGGAACTAATCCATAGATGAAATATATAGGTACATGTAAGATTGTTCTGTACATGTAGTCAGGAAAGTTTTGGGAAGACAGTGAAGTTTGAGAGTGAATGATTGTTCATAAATAGTTGTGTCGTACAAGCAAGTTTGAATTTACTTAAGAATAGGTGTGTCGTAAATTTAGATAGGTTTGAAAATATTTATGGTCCCGCCTGAGTATAGTGGATGGTGATAGTACGTGAGAAGTAAAGGTATAAGAATAGATTTCACGAGTTTAAGGAGAAGATCTGTCTCTGGAATGAGTAGTTTCTCTAGTCCAGCCTATCTATACGACTATCTTTTAGTATAAGACAATCTTGCACCTCCCTATATCTAGAAATATAAGTTTAACTAAACACATACACACAGTTATGTGACAACAAGACAGACAAACGTGAAAAACTATGGTAAATTGGGTATGGGTCTGACCAACAGACAAAGTTAAGTTCTTTTTGTTGTTTATTATCATTAAACTTTACAACATCGAATATCTAAAGAAAGATCAAATAAAATCAGAATGTAATACATAGAAAAATAGCAGAATATATGTGCCCTCCCCCTTATTGAGAAGAAAAGAGCCCAACAAGTTAATAACCCCAAAGGTTAAAGGTTAGCACTATGTTATAGCATAGACAGTAAAGAGAAGAATGTTCCCACTAAATGATATCCAGTAAAGTAAACAATATTTAAGCAAAGAAATTGAATGCTGGTACAGTTTTTTTGTAACTAAGAAAATATTCACTCTCTCTGTCATACGTGGCCACATCAATCACGCTTACCCTATTCTGGTGATATCCTTTTGGAATTATGATGGTTCCTGAATATATAAAGTGTCAGGGGTATTATCCAAGTCTGCCATAGTCCACCCTCTATAACAAATAAGATTTTTAGGAGGGAAACACCAAAGTTGGTGGTGTATTCCTGGATCAACAAATATCACCTCAAATAGTTAATGTAGAACTGAGATCTGGTGTTCACCGCAAACAGTGAAAGAATTCTTCCAGTATTTGAAAAAAACTCTAGTTGCTAAAAACTGTTAATTGATGATGATGGTAAATCCTATCGGCTGGCTCTGTGGTGAATGCCGATTTTGAAACAGTGTAACTTGCTGGATAAATCCACTGGTACGACTTTCAAACGTTAGATAGTGATGTGATTGGTATTACACCCCAGTGGGCTGATAAAATTGCAAAAAATATCTGGGTATTTGTAAGTCCTGTTAACTTTACTATGTACGAGTAAAATGTTAATTTTTGTCTCTTAGGCCAGTCCTGTTCGCAATGAACTTGGGGACGTGTAGCCAAGAAGAAGACAACATTAATCAATCAGTAAATGAAGAAAAAGGACCAATATAGACTCAAATTAGACCGCTGGTCGCCGCTTGATCAGGTCTGCTAGAATAGAGAAACATTATGAAAAAATGCTACTATTATATCTCTACATATATATACACGGAAGGGGACGAGACGATCTCTTATCCTCTCCCTCAGTCCTGATTTAAGTTAAAAGGCACACAGTGTCTCTAGCCTATCCTATCGTGCGTCGCTTAGTGGGTGCAGGTTTGGTTGAGGCATGCAGCCTTTCCCCTCTTGTTCCGTCAATGATCAGCGTACAATGTCCATTATGATTTAATTATCCCTGCGCGCACTTAAAAAATATCGCCTGTCATTAATAAGTATTAGATGTCAGCGTCTGTTGGTTTAGTCGTATGATATTTAACACTAGTCACTTATATAATTACATAAATGAAATAAACGTGAATTCTTTTCTGTCACTTATCAGTCAAGCCTAGTGTATTAATTATGTCAGCTAAACTGTTTCTTCTTATGTGATAAAGCGGGTGATAAAATTACATTAAACTGGCAAGAAATATCTATGCGTTATTTTATTTCACTAGTTTTTAACGCTAGGAAATCACAGTGAATTATAATGGTAAAACTTAACACATTTTAACACTTAAGCACATATTTATATTACAAAAAAAAATCAGAATGAAATTCCCACGAAACTATTAACACATCAATTCACAATTGTTCTGGACTACGTGTTTAGACTCTCCGAGAAATTCTGAGCGACACTGATAACAGGTTTGAGGAGCCACAGTTTATATACATCATGTTATTATGATCTCTAGAGGATGTTAATTTTCACACTCTTAGCGCATAGCAGAAATCAGGAAACTACGTTTCCCAGATAAAAGGCTTTACGCGGTCGCTTCTGTCGGCGCTGCTAATCGACAACAAAAGACTTGGAACCGTGTAACGGGTACTAGTAGATTTGCCCGCTTCTGGAGATTACGGAGTTATCTCTCCCTGTATGTACGAACATCAGAGGATTCTCGGGGAATTTGTTTTAGCCTGTGCGGCTACTTCAAAAGAGGTCCGATGTTTCCACGTGCATCTGTCTGATATCTGATGATTGACAGATCAGCTCGCGTGAGAAACTCAGGTAAACAAACCAGTTTCGCTAGCCGTTATGACTGGCAAATCGCGGAAGTTGGTAAGCTTTCCATTTGCTTACGTCCCAAGTAAGAGGCGTGAATTAAAGGTGAGTAATGCAGTCAGAAAAAAATGCTTGACTGTGCTAGCGGATCATAGACGCTAACGGGATCACGACAGACTGTCAGATACTGTAGGCTATATTTCCATTATACGCCACAAGGTGTAAGAAACAGTTTTTAACATTGAAAATTGGATTTACAGTTTATAATTTTGTCATCTGTTGCGACAATGTGACACAGTCATCTGAGATGAAGGACAGAAAGAGTGGACAATCATTGAGTTCTTGTGTAGAATTTCTTTTGCTTGAAAGCAAGTTGCAAATTTAGTGCATTTTCGAGCCTTGTAAATGTAGGTATTCTTTACGTGTGATTCTATGGAAGAAACAGTCCCCACTACTCACAAACATAATGAGATACTTAAAAGGTAATGAATTGAGGAGCAAGCATCAACACAATGCTTATGTTCTACAGATCATTTGTTGGTAGGAAATTATACTATGCAAGTACCAGGTACTGTAAATGAAAAAAATTGGACATGCTACAGCACCAGACACGATGCACGAATGCTGTAGCACCAAAGTCAACAGCACTAGAAAGCATAAGAAATGATGCCTTTAAAATGGAGATGATAAGACTAAATTTACATGGAAAAAGTACTAGTAAATAAAAATCACCCTATATACTCGTACAAGTCATTCATGAAGAAGTGTATGGGGGAATTCGGAAAACATTGGGCTGTAATTGATGCAAAAACTTTTAGTAGCAAAGACCAATAGTGATAACACCATGAGAACTTAAGAGACCAAAAATCAGTTATCATCTTGTGCAGACAATTAATAAAAAGCCTGAAAGGTCTATTTTTAAAAAAAAACGTACAGACCAAATAACTAAAGATATCATAACAGTATACACTAACTTAAAATATGAAGAACTTGGTATAGGCATTCATATTCTTGCACGGAAATTAAGAAAAATTTTTGCATGACTGAAAACACCTAGTCTAATACTCGTAATAGAAATAACGGCAGTAACAAAATCACTAGAAATAATTGCAAATAATCCCCTTAAAAAACGAACAGTTTTAAATGACTCACTCTCAGCAATCTAAACTCTTAGAATGTGGCTGATGGGACATAGCAGGGGAAATATAGTACATATCTAAATGAGGCTGCACAGTACTGTTAGCATGGGTATCATCACACGTGGGAACACAAGAAAATAAGAAAGCAAAACGGGAAGAAGCGGCTCAAACCAAATAAACATTGAGGCTGGGTGAAACAAAGATCAAAAGCCTAATCACAAATACTATAACTATAACAAAGAAATGAACAGTGGATTTGAACATAGCCTGAACGGTAGACACAGCCATTATCTGCCGAAAGCTCCAACATGGATGTCACATGTTAGATATCCAGAGAACCAAAAATACTATGCAATAAGAAACTGCTTAGATTGCAACTGTGAACAGTATATTTTACAATAGATGACATGCTAACATGTAATAGTAATATAAGGCTGTGCATGGGGAAAAAAAAGGGGGGGGGGGCTGGCATACTCATCATATAATACAAACTGCAACAGAAACCACTGATGTACGCGTTTGTGCTTTGATGCAGGCTTCTTGCAAAGAGGCCAACTGCAATGATGGCTTCATGATCCATGCGGAGCGAGAAAGGAGAACATGATGACAGTCTTACCCTAGTCCTGGTACTTCTCTTATTTTAAGATCTGCTTACTCGTAGCAAGCAAGAGGACATGCACACCATTGTAATGTTATGATGTATGTATATATACGTTACTTCGTCATCTTCACAAGCACACACATGTTCCAGAAGGCACACAGTAAAAGCGTGTTCAGTTTGCAGCCATGTTTATTTACAGGATGTCGTACATGTCAAGATTCGCATTATATTACAATGTGTGGTTTCGTATTTATGTATTATATTACATCCCCCCTTTTTTGAAAAAAAAAAATGTGTGCAAACATTTGCAACGAAATGTTTCATGTGATAAAGGATAAGTATGTGTAATGCTCAGTGTGAGTATATATGTCACTGTCTGTATCGGCTGGGAGGTGTCACTGTACGGCCAGAACGAGTGGTGTAAAGTGCTGGTGGTTCTGCGGAAGTCCCTGGTTTAGCTTGAGTTGGTTGTGATTTCGGCCTTGGCGCTTGTTGGTTTTGTGGGGTACCAAGGTCTGGAGTTACTGCATTGCCTGTTGTAAGCGTGGGAATTCTCTTCTCTGTTGTACTCTGTGGGATTTCTCTAATGTCCACTCTGTTTCGCCTCAGGAGGTTGTTGCTGCTGTCTGGTCTTAAGGTATAGCTCCTGGGCTCAGGGTTTCTGGAAATGATTGTTGCTTTTGACCATGTGTCATTGTCGTGGTTGTAGGTAGTCACATGCTGACCAGGATGTAATGGTGGTAGGTCTTTAGCACATTTGTCATAGTTGGATTTCTGAACTTGCTGACGATGCTGAAGTTGATCATATGTGCTGTCTCTATGTTGTGGACGGAAGTGGACCTTAGATGGTAGAAGGTCTTTAATTCTTCTGTCAAACATAAGTTCTGCTGGACTGTCGATCTTACTGTCTACTGGTGTTGTTCTCCATCTCAAGAGTGCTAGGTGTACATCCTCTGTTCTTGTTTTCTTCATGATTGACTTGATAGTTTGTATCTGTCTCTCAATGAAACCATTAGATTTAGGGTATCTAGGTGATGATGTTGTGTGTTTGATCTTCCAGTCCTTAGTGAAGTTTCTGTATGCTTGACCTGAGAAATGTGGACCGTTGTCTGATCTAATTTCATCTGGGATGCCAAACATGCTGCAATACTTCTTTGTAATGTCTGCAATAACAGCTGATGGTGAGGGTTGTGGAAGTTTCTCAATGATGGGAAATTTGCTGTAGTAATCAGCAATAATAAGATAGTCATTATTGTCGATTGAGAAAATATCAGTTCCTATAATGCTCCAAGGGCTCAATGGTATGTCTGATGGTATGAGAGGTTCTCTGCACTGCCTATTTGCATGTTCTTGGCAAATTGAACAGTTTTTACATAGTGTTTCTATGTCCTTGTTTATCTGTGGCCAGTAAACATCTTTCTTTGCTCTCAGTTGTGTCTTCACAATACCAAGGTGACTATTATGGAGCTGTTTAAGGATGATATCGCGTTGTGTTTCTGGTACAACAATGCGATCTCCTTTAAGGATCAGACCATCTTCGATGCTTAACTCGTCCCTCATCGAGTAGTATGGACGGATGTGTGTTGGAACTTCCCTGATAGAGCTTGGCCATCCATGGTGTATCAGTTCTTTGAGAGAGTTAAGGATAGGATCTCTCATTGTGTCTTCTCTGATGTGTTCAAACCGATTACCGCTAAACTTGACAAAATCAACTTTGATGTTTGGGGTAAGATCTGCTGTCTTGTTGGGGTTTGGTAGTCTGCTGAGAGCATCTGCAAGACCTATATCCTCTTTAATGTTGTTAATAGTTACCACACTCAGCTTTTCGCACATTGGTAAACCCAAAATTGCAGGTCCTTCAACATCTACCAAGTAAAATGTTGACGATGTCCATTCAGAGTCTCTGTATGAACATTCAAGTGTTACTGCTCCGAAACAGTCTATACTTGTTCCATTGTAAGCTCTTAGCTTTGTCCTGCCACTCCTACGTTTTACATCCCTTGTGGGAAATCCTTGCTCATCCACCATGTCAGGCATGATCTGTCTGAATATTCTTAAGGGTAGAGTGTTACCTTGGGCACCTGTGTCTATCTTGAACCGAATATTTCTTTGTTTGTGCATTTTAATTCCTGGTATTCGGAATTGTACCTTGCAGAAAGCCTGCGTTCTCTTTGGTTCATTACTGAAAGTTAGTATCTTCACAGTATCAAATGTGGAAGGATCACTTGCTTCACCGGAGTCAAGGTCCTCAGTCATCATAAAATGTGTTTGTTTTGATGACTCTCTGCTGTGAAGGTTGTGTTGAGCACTGTCTTGTTTCCTCTTGAAACATAATTTTATCCAGTGGCCCCTCTTTCTGCAGTAATGACATGTAGAGTCTTTAGCTGGACAGTGGTTTTGTATGTGGTTTAGGCCACAACATTTATACATAGCACCTCTGCTTGTGTTGTTTTTTTCTTGTTGCTTCGAACCGGTTGCTTTGTTTTGTTTGGGTTTATAGCTTTTTACTGCATCCACCTGGGCTGTTACTGTACCTTGCTGAATTTGTTTAATGTTTAGTGCTTGTGCCGCGTGTTTCCTGCCTTCATCCAGAAGTTGTTGTAAAGTTAGTGTATCACTCTGGCTCAGTATCCATTTCTGGAACTCTGGCATTGGTGTGCTGAGAAGGATCTGTTCGATAATTCGCTCTTTTTCTTCTTCTTTGTTAAATTTGCATACACTTGTTTTCTCCTTGATGCGAGTGAAAAAACCATCTAGACTTTCACTAGGTTTCTGTCGCAGGTGGTGAAGTTCTAATCTTGCCGCTCTAAAGTTCGTGTGCTTTATTATCAGACGTTTTTCAAATTCGTCCAAAATGGCTGCGGGGTCTGTCGCCGACTCCACAGGCATGGCGGTAGCAAAACTGTTGTAAATTTTTAAACCTTCATCGTCCAATGCTTCTAGGATATATGGAGTTAGGGTTTGTCCTTCCAGACCAGTGGTCTTGGAATATAGATCTATGCGTTGGCGCCATAACAAGAAAGCTTCACTCTTATCATCTTGACCGGCGAATCTCATTTGCGGTGCGTTGCGATATTGTTTCGCCGCCATGGCTGACCTCGATGACGAAAATTAGCCGAATACTGTACTCACGTGTTACCGTGTAGCTGTTTTTTGCGTCAGTCCGGTATCGACCGCTGCCACCATGTAATGTTATGATGTATGTATATATACGTTACTTCGTCATCTTCACAAGCACACACATGTTCCAGAAGGCACACAGTAAAAGGGTGTTCAGTTTGCAGCCATGTTTATTTACAGGATGTCGTACATGTCAAGATTCGCATTATATTACAATGTGTGGTTTCGTATTTATGTATTATATTACAACCATCATAGCTGGCAGTCGCTGGAACTGGGTTGGTCATGTCCTCAGAAGAGACCCCGATGCCATCATAAGAACAGCTATGGTTTGGACCCCTGAAGGAAAACGAAAGAGAGGCCGACCAAAAACAACTTGGCGGAGGACTGTGGAGGCTGAGATGCAAAGAATGAACCAGAGTTGGGGCACAGAACGAAGGATGGCCACCGACCGAGCAAAGTGGAATCAATTTGTTGTTGTCCTACAAGACGCCACTAGGCGTGATGGCCACTGACTGCTTTGACGGTCGGTGGTTAAGGATCTAAGAAGAAGAAAGAAAGTTTTTAAGTGCTATGCAGAGTTTTAGACTGTCTTTATGGAAGCAGATCATCATCTTTGTACGCTCCTTACTAAGCATGAAACTCCCACTGCAGATGCCACCTGTTGTAGGAAGCCTGTGCCTAAACATTTCACGGTTTGTTGCAGTTGTGATTTATGTATCAAGCCATTTTACATCAGAGGTTGCCAGCCCCAGGCACGTGGCTAAAGAAACAGGAATACTGCAGCCGGCAGAAATTAATAATACGGAAAAATGTTAAAAAGCTTTGTCTCATGTTTATGACTGTGGCTGATGAAAGGTAAATCCCGAAACGTCCTGTGTTTCTAGTGCAGCCTTTCTCAGCCTTTTCTTTTTTTTTTTATCCTGCAGGAACCCTTGAAATAAGTTTCTGGTCTCAGGGAACTAATCCATAAAAATCGTTAAATACATACCGGGTACATGTATATCTGTTTTAATATTTTGTATTACATTGCCTGTTCTTCAGAGACCCCAGTGACTACACAGGGCAGCAATGAAAATTAAATACATGTGTGACGGTGCGAAGACGATGTGTGAAGGAGAATAAGGATTTGTGTGTAATGTTGTCGTCACTCTCTCTGGCCTACTTTCACACACGTTCCGCAGTCACAGAAAAACTCTTGATGACAGGGGTCCCACTTTTATTAATGAAACCCTATCAGGTAGCACAAGAATCATACAGAAACAATGTTGTCCGCAAGTTTACTTTGAAGACAATTCCTAACCAACACCATATAACCAAGCTATTTAGGTAACACCATCTAATAACCCAGCACAGTCTGCTGGACTCTCTCAATGTCGTTAGTTCTCTTAGCACAGACGCAACTATGCAAAAACCCAAACCTCAGTTGGTTATCGTACGAGGGCGCATTTTGCACAAGAACGATCTTGCTACTTCTCAGCTCTCTCCTTGAAGCCTCTCACTGTTTCAGTTTAAATCTGCATCTCCAACCATGTACCACATGATAGCTACGTCAAAATGTCAGGGAAAGCTCCACCCATCTCTCTAGGGAGCAAATCAGGAGTCCTATGCTCAGTTTGGATGACATGAGATCACATCTTAGTAAATATTTTCTTCCTAATCGACACAACTCAAGGTCCGCCCACTAATGATTACATTCCCACGATATCACTTGCCTGGAGTCACGCCTCACGGTTTTAGTGCTCAACAAGATGTGTTATCAGACCGCGCCAGGATGTCTAACAACCGATGTCTGTCTCCTGTTACATCTGCGTCTCACACGTTTGTCTACTTCACGGATGGTAAAGGTGTGTTTCGTTTAAATCGCCCATTCCCGTGTGAGAATGCCAACATGAGCACAAATATACACCGTAGACAAGATCGACAACTATTACTCAGTCAAAAATTACACCTTTCTGGCCACACGGTCACACATGTATATCTGTTTTAATATTTTATTTACTGACTGATTTTTTGTTGTTGTTGTGAGCATTCATTTTATCTTATCAATTTAAACAAAACAAACATTTTTTTTCATTTTTCTGAATGAGTGCATTATGAATGAGAAAGAGGAAGTTGGTTTGCCAAAATTGGTCATGTCCCGAATCTAGTCGCTAATAATTGTTGAGGACTGACCCCAGTATGTTGAAATTCTATATACTTCTGATTACCAAGATGTTGCATGCGTATTCTGATATTAGAAGTCAAAGTCCTCCGGGTTCATTTCATTCATTTTTCTGGGATTTTGTTATGCACTACGCTGGTATCGATATTGTTAATTGTAACCTGTGTAATATGTTGGTACTTGAACATGCTTCATATTAAAGATATGAATATTGACTGACCTGATTATTCTCTTGCATTATTAATATTAGCAGTGTGAGGCAGCGTGTTTATGCATTAAATGTCACTGGTCATTATTGTTGAATAAAACAGTAGATAACTGAACTCAGAATACGTCACTGAATAAGACCAGGATTCGACGACTCAAACATTTTAATTAATATTCTTTTTTCCATGAGAAGTCACAACTACGTAACGACATAGTTCACAATCACAGTTAATGTACGTGTCGCAAGAGTTCATATTCTTCACTAAAATCACATGTTCAATAATATACAGTTCTGCTTAGCGGTCAGTTCCTTTTTCCAGCCAACATCCTTTGGCATGGTTCATATGCTAACTAGACTTACTCCTGCTGCTAGTTTTATAATATCCTTTTACACTAGACTTACTCCTGCTGTTAGTCGTATAATATTCCTTTGTACTAGACTTACTCCTGCTGCTAGCTACATAATATTCCTTTATACTAGACTTACTCCTGCCGCTAGTTTCTAATGTTCATTTGGCATACAACGCCAGGCTAATCAGCCATATATATTCAAACTGCGTTAAGAACGACACGGCTTACGTTTGCTCCACGAATACACTGCTAATTTGGCTTACCAGCCACACATATAAATTCTGTGGCTATGCCACACTTTCCAAAGTGGTTATACCACACATACCATAGTGGTTAAGCCACACCTCTGAAACACTGCCGTTAGGGTCGAAGCCCACAAGTCGAATGACGTTTCCAAGTCATACGCGTCATGCATAGAGATATGCAGACCATGTCGTTAATATATACATATTCATTTGAGGTGTTCCATGGTGCAATAATTTGAGCCGGATCCAAACCCAAATGCTTGCAAACATGTAACAATCCTCAACATCATCCCCCTCGCTCCCAAACATGACACTCGTGGCACGCATGAGAGTGGTGGAGAAGACGTACGCTTCTACCATATGAGTATTAATAATATATATTTATAATTATAATAATCAATGAATACGCACAATAAGTCTTAGACTACCAAATATTAGCAATCTACAAAATGTTATCTAAAGAGTTAATTCATTTTTTTTTCTCAGAGAAGTTGCGCGATAATAAAACCGCTAAGTTATTGTCTGATCCAGCAATAGGTAGAATCGTAAATGAGAATTCCTGGAGCAGCAAGTACCATCTGTGAATTCTCGAATTACGCATAGTTCTTCTTCGTTCGCCCTGAAAAGGACGGTGGTTGCGTTGTGTCTGTTTACGCCTAAGCTGTGATATCTGCACCTTTCGGTCGACACATCCGACTTCAGCACGGCATTTTTTAGGGACCGGGTTTGCCTTCCCATTGCGATCCGCACTCGCTCAGCCAGACTGCACTGCTGCAGACTGTTTCCAAGACCACCACGTGGAGGTGGAGTGCGGTCTTGACCAGCTCTGGTTCGCTGGTCCTGATGCAAGCAGTACAGCTATGGGTCACTGACTGCATTCACTATTGCTGCATCTTGGGGTCCCACGCATAGTTCTGGATGTAATTTAAGTAAGAGGGCTGTGGTCTGTCTGGATGTAGAAGTGCGTGCCGATAAGGTATCTTGACAGCTTCTCGAGGCACCAGACCACGGACAGGAGCTCACGTTCACCTGTCGCATACTTCTGTTCAGCTGATGTCAATTTGGGTGATACGAAGAAACAAGGATGGAGCGTTTTCTTGTAGCATTGTAACAAACAGCCACCAATTCCATAACTTGATGCATCTGTTTGAAGTATGAATGGAATACGTAGATTTGGTAACAACAAAATAGGTGTCTTAGAAAATAATTTCTTAATATTTACCAAAGCGCTCTCGCAATCTGGTTCCCAATGTATCTTATTCGGACTACCTTTGGCCAACAGTGCGGACAAAGGAGCAGATATTTGTGCGAAGTGTGGGATGAATTTATGGTAATAGTTAATTAAGCCTAAAATGCTTCTAACCTGTTTCTTAGTCGACGGGGTAGAAATATCTAGAATTCTCTTGACTGTATTGTCATCAGGATATAGTTTGTGGTTACCTATGCGGTGACCAAGAAAAGAAATTTCCTGACAACCTATTTGGACCTTTGAAGGTCGCACAGTCAAACCGTGTTTGCGTAATGTATGCAGACGAGAAGTTAAAACAGCAATGTGGTCTTCCCAAGAGTCATGAAATAAGCAAATGTCATCGATGTACGTGATGACATCTTTCAGATCGCCAAGAAGATGGCGCATCATGCGCACAAAAGTCGCAGGCGCGTTTACTAGACCAAAACACATGTAATTCCATTGGAAAAGACCAAATGGAGTTGTAAACGCTGTGAATGGTTTGGCATGTTCAGCAAGTGGAATTTGCCAATAGCCTTTAGAAAGATCTAATTTACTAAAGAAAGTAGCGTTAGATACTTGCGATAGAAGATCGTCTGTAACTGTAATGCTGTTCAGTCGCCTAAAATCAATGCATATACGTAAGGAATCATCCTTCTTCTTGACAATCACCATTGGGAATGCGTATAGTGATTCTGAAGGAGATATAACCCCTAAGCATATCATCTCTTTTAGTTCTTTCTCCACCCTATCTTTGTGGTGTAAATATATAGGATAGTTTAATAGGTTGATAATCAGTAAGGATAATGTTATGGGAGATAAGTGATGTCCGACCTGGAAGATCTGTAAGAACATCATCAAAAGAAATAAGAATGTCTCGAACCTGACATTGTTGTATAGAAGACAATGAAGAGGAAATAGTCACATCCTTCCAATACTCTAATGATTGTAAAGAAGGTAATTGAAAGTGTAAAGGAATAGATGACGTAGTATCTTCCTCATGAACCACTGCAAAAGAAGCAGCATGATGTTAAGAATCACTAATAGAGTTAATGACAGGAATTAACTCTTGTGGTCTTTCTACTGCTAATTTTAGCATGTTGATATGAAAAGTTTTGATTTTACCTCTTATATTCACAGAATAGTCAACATCTGTGACCTGTTTAATGATGTCAAATGGACCTTGCCATGATATTAGTAATTTATTGTTATTATGAGGCAATAATAACCAAACTTTTTCACCTGGTTTAAAGAATCTTAAAGTTCTTTTTTGATTATGCAATAACCTTGATCTTTGAGTAGCAGATTTGATACTATTAGATACATAAGTGCACGCATCAATGATTCGCTGTCGGAGATCAATAACCAACTCATAGCTGTTTCGAGTGGGTGTATCAACTGATGCTCCCACCAACAAATCCTTAAGTATCATCATTGGTCCGCAGGGATTCGAACCATATACTAACTCGAACGGAGAAAACCCGGCACTTTCTTGAGGCACCTCTCAAAATGCGAATAAGGCCGCTGGAAGGAGACGGTCCCAGTCACGTGGGCACTCCTCAGTGATCGTAGACAGTATCTGTTTTAGCGTACCATTATAGCGCTCACAAACACCGTTCGATTGTGGCCTATACGCACTACAAAACGAATGGTGAACAGATAACATGGACTCTAGATTCCTCATAATATTGGACGTAAATTGTGATCCTTGATCTGACAAAATGTCCTCTGGAAAACCGATACGACAGAATATTGAAAATAATGCATCAGATACAGATGCAGTCGTGATGGTTTTCAAAGGTATGGCTTCTGGCTAACGTGTGCAAAGATCTATGCAAGTTAAAATATACCGAAATCCTTTATTTGATGGAATTGACAAAGGACCCACTATATCCACTGCGATTTTTTTAAATGGTCTTTCAGGCACGTCCGTAATTTGTAAGGGTGCCGTATGGAATCTGCCCTTACGTGCTATACCTTGGCATGTTGTACAAGATCTACAGTACAACTTTGTATCTTTGTTAACCCCAGGCCAATAAAATTGTGACGTAATACGAAACAATGTTCTTTTGATTCCCATATGACCTGCCATAGGGGAGTCATGACCTGTTTGTAGGACCAATGGTCTATATTCTTTTGGAACTACTACTTGATGTATGATTGATTTGCCATTATCACAGTATCTAGTAAGTATAGATTTTTTTATATTTTAAACCAATGTTTAGCCGATCCTGTGTGTTTAGTGACTTTTTGATCTGCTATGTTAAATAAACATTGCAACGTTGGATCACTTTTCTTCTTAAACAGATGATGTTACAGTACCAACCTGAGACATAATTGTATCTATAATCGGAGTAGGTGGTGTAGCCATGTCCGTAGCTAAATGTTGTGCTCTAGTTATAACAGCATTCACCACCTGTGGGTGAGATTCAACCCACATTGCAATCTCCTCAGGAGTGCAATCTTTAACTCCTGGTATGTTTCCTACAATTATTTCAGCTATAGGCGCTCTCAACCCGCAGGCATAAACAGTGCCTGTGTAAAAAGGAGTATCAATTTATACTCGTGCCACAGGGAAACTTTCTATATTCCCTCCAAAAGTGACACACTTAACAGATTTACCTGTGAAAGCAGAGGGCTTGATAAGCGAGTGCTTTATCCCGACCATTGAGCAACCGCTATCCCTTAAAACTTGTACTGTTTTTTTCTCATACAAGATTCCTGGATGAAATGTGAGATAACCCATATTCACACACGCAGACATTGTAGGCATAATATGACCACAGTTAAGTGTCAATGTAGACTTAGATATGTGTTGTGATTGACACGCATAACAAGTATCATTCATTACCATACATGCATTAGCATGATCATTACCATCAATATCTTTATCCTTCTTGACAGTTCAGTTATTTGTATGTCTATGTTTACATTTCTCCCTAGAAGGAGATCTGACATGACCTTTATTTTTATTGACAGTCTTTTTCTTACTATAATAAAAATCAGAGGAATCATCATTCCTGGAATCTCTGCCATATGATGATTTTTGTTTATAGTAACCTTTATGATGTGAATCATCATAACCCCTGCCTTTGTGATACCCCCGATCATGAGGTGAGTACCCTCTATAACCTCGTCGATACAAATTTGAAGGAGAGCGATGACGACGAAAGTTGTAAAAGCCTCTATCAGAATGATAACAATCTGAACGATAACGTCCATCAACGCTCTTAGATCGAGGTCTGTGATCATAAGATCTGTGATCGTGGTGTGCTGAGCACGCAGGCAAAGGATCTCGAATAGAAGATTTATGAATATCTTTATTCGGATGTGCGGTTATAAATTGTTATCCTAATTTCTCATATTCATCGATAGAATTTGGATGTCTCTCCTGCAAAAATGATTCTAATTCACTACTGCATGCAGATAAAACCTTATCTCGTAGCATGAGATCCATGAGACCTTCGTAAGATTTATTAATGCCAGAGAGATCAATCCATCTGCTAAAAAAGTGTTTAATTGATACAATGAATTCGCCAAAATCAGCATCTTTACTTGGCTTAGCTGTATGAAAACGATCACGGAATCCAGACTCAGTTAACTGGAAACGTCTGAGTAGTACCTCTTTTACGACGTCGAAATCGTTTCTACTTTTTTCATCTAGACTCATGAAACATTGGAGTGAGTCGCCAGTCAAAAAATCAAGTAAAAGACTGCTCCATCTTTCTTTTGGTATATTTAAAGCGGTAACTTTCATGATGAACCTAGACAAAAAAGAATCAATACAGTCGCGAGTCTGATCCAAATGTGGCATTTTCAGCTTCGGATGGAAAATATTTGTACCAGCTGAAGTCTTAGCTTGTTCAGACTGCACTTTAGCCAATTCTAACACCTTTTCTTTTTCTGCATTAAGTCTTAATGCTTCAAGCTCCATGGCATTTCTATAAGCTTGATCTAGTTGAAGAAGTTCCATTCTTCTTAACTCCATTTTCTCCTTCTCTAGTTCTCTTTCTTTATCTTTTTGTTCTCTTTCTTTATCTTGTTGAGCCATTTCTTTTTCCTTAAGTTCTCTTTGTTTATCTTGTTGAGCCATTTCTTTTTCCTTAAGTTCCTTTTCTTGGGCTAATTCAAACTTCCTAAGTTCTTCTGCCCGTTTAACAGCCTCGCGCTGTTCTATTCTTTCGAGACGTGATAAATGTTCCTTATATTTAGTCTCTGCATAACTCTCAAGTTCAGCTCCTGATTTTCCCAAACTTTTACCAATGTTGATAAATTCCTTTAGTGTAGACATGTTTATAGGTTTATGAATACCTTCCAATAGTATCTAATATACACTAGGATATAGAACTCAATATGTTATGTACATATGTTAATCAATAACAAACAAGATACGAGTACAGGTGACAAAGGACAATGAAAAAACAATCAAATGAACTACAATGAAATGATATCTTGGGACCTCAAGACGCAGCAATAGAGACCGCAGTCAGCGACTCATAGCTTGACTGCCTGCGTCAGGACCAGCGAACCAGAGCTGGTCAAGACCGCACTCCACCTCCACGTGGTGGTCCTGGAAACAGTCTGCAGCTGTGCAGGCTGGCTGAGCGAGTGTGGATCGAAATGGGAAGGCAAACCCGGTCCCTAAAAAATGCCGTGCAGAAGTCGGATGTGTCGACCGAAAGGTGCAGATATCACAGCTACGTTGTAAACAGACACAACGCAACCACCGTCCTTTTCAGGGCGAACAAAGAAGAAGAAGAAATGATATCTTCAGTTATCCGACAAAAATTTATATTATAATGTAAACAAGGTAGACTCATACATAGTAATCAGCAGAAAAGAAAGTAAAGAAATAACATTACAAAAACTTAACGAGACAAGTCGTCTTAAACTAACATGTAGACAGAGAAATTTCAGATAACACACGAAAACAATTGTAAACAATACTGAAATTAGGCTATGCAAATAAAAATGACGTAGTTACATGACGTAACCACTAAGTACACAAAAATATGGTTGTATTCAGTGGCGGTTCCAGGGGGTTGTCATTGGGGGTGCTGCACTGTTCGTTCATTTAAAATACTGTACTATACGTAACACTCACAAATTGTGACCACCACGTGAAATATCAACCCAGACACAAATGATTAGTGTCTTATCTCATCTAAAATCTGTCAATAAGTTCTGAAAAGTTATTTTAAAAGTTTACTGCAACTAGGAGTAATCATTGTCAGTCGTAGCAGCTTCCCGAGTCTCAAACCGGTTACACAGACATGTATGCTGCTATTTCTCGTGTTTAAAATTTTCATTGTAACTTCCCTTTAATTTGCTCATTGCACTTGAGCTGAGTTCGGCTGCAGCTCCAGTTAAAAAATTCAAACCAATCGTAGTTCGCCTCTAGCTGTGTGTATGACAAGCATTCGCTTATAAGAGGTCAAGGTCACTTGAGCTGTAATCGTTTGCAGCGCTTTCCCCAATACATGTTGGATAATTTATTTTTTTACCCTTCCGGTGTAACCTCAATTTTTCCGTCTGTCCGGATTATGTATTATAATGTAGTAGAGACAGTACGCAGTCCTTTTTTTAAAAGGGAGTGCTGCAGCTCAACAGCTCATTAAAGAAAGCCGCCACTGGTTGTATTGCGAACTGAAGCTTCAGTTAATTTATATCCTAACTAAAAAGTACAACATGGAAAGAACTTGAGATGATGGCACGTGACAGGAGGACTTGGCATGTGTTTGTTGAAGGCCTATGCTCCTTTGGGAGTGGAGGGTTATGAATGAATGAACTAAAAAGTTAGATCTTCAGTCAGCTAATACCAGCATGAAAATCTAATAGACGTTAACATTCGCTGAATTTTTCCTGAGAAAATTTCCAGCCAATATTAAGCCCTTTCCATCCTTCCCGACGAATATACGAATAAATATGAATGGGGAACACACAAATGATAAGTAGGAAAGCAAGCAAAGTGACGATAAACTGCAGACCAAAGCTAGTTCAAGGACAGTATGAAAGTGTTCAAGCGCTTCGATAACATTAAGAACTTATCTTATTATCTGTCCTGCTATCCTGAGAAATACATGATTGCATGTAAATCCAAGTCTTAGTTCCACACAAGTTTAGTCTGCAGCTGATGTCCATTGATAGGAGACCTTGACCCTGGTAGTACGACCGTTTGAAAGTATTGTACCGGTCTTCGAACGTTGATTACCGATCTGCGTTGTAGCTTTTGAAGCTGTTGATGAAGATACACTTCTTGCAATGGTTCAGCCTCTGGAAGTTGATGAAGATCGTTCCATCAAAATGTTTCAGCCTCTTGTAGTAGATGAAGACATGATTCTCCCAGAAAGTGTTGTCTGCTAGTGATGACGGCATCGATACAGTGACGTCACATACTGACATGCGCGTTAGAGTTGCCAGCTTGTCTTGAATGAATATTCACGCTTAAAAAGTCCATCGTCAGTTCGACTCCCTTTCGATACTAGACAGGGAGTGGTAGCATCTACGAAATCCGAACACTTCTGACACCAGTATGTTGAGGACTGACCCCAGTATGTTGAAATTCTATATACTTCTGATTACCAAGATGTTGCATGCATATTCTGATATTAGAAGTCAAAGTCCTCCGAGTTCATTTCATTCATTTTTCTGGGATTTCGTTATGCACTACGCTCGTATCGATATTGTTAATTGTAACCCGTGTAATATGTTGGTACTTGAACATGCTTCATATTAAAGATATGAATATTGACTGACCTGATTATTCTCTTGCATTATTAATATTAGCAGTGTGAGGCAGCGTGTTTATGCATTAAATGTCACTGGTCATTATTGTTGAATAAAACAGTAGATAACTGAACTCAGAATACGTCATTGAATAAGACCAGGATTCGACGACTCAAACATTTTAATTAATATTCTTTTTTCCATGAGAAGTCACAACTACGTAACGACATAGTTCACAATCACAGTTAATGTACGTGTCGCAAGAGTTCATATTCTTCACTAAAATCACATGTTTGTAATATGAATACATTAAAGTACGAACCACACATTGTAATATAATGCGAATCTTGACATGTACGATATTCTGTAAATAAACATGGCTACGAACTGAACATGCTTTTACTGAGTGCTTTCTGAAACATGTGTGTGCTTGTGTAGATGACGAGGTAATGCTTATATACATACATCATAACATTACATGGTGGCAGCGGTCGATACCGGACCGACGCAAAACAGCTACACGATAACACGTGAGTACAGTTTGTTCGGCTAAAATTCGTCATTGAGGTCAACCATGGAAACTAAACACTACCGCAGCGCACCGCAAATGCGATTTGCCGGTCGAGGTGATAAGAGTGAAGCTTTCTTGTTATGGCGCCAACGCATAGATCTATATTCCAAGACCACTGGTCTGGAAGGACAAACCCTAACTCCATATATCCTAGAAGCATTGGACGATGAAGGTTTGAAAATTTACAACAGTTTTGCTACCGCCATGCCTGTTGAGTCAGCGACCGACCCCGTAGCCATATTGGACGAATTTGAAAAACGTCTGATAATAAAGCACACGAACTTTAGAGCGGCAAGATTAGAACTTCACCACCTGCGACAGAAACCTGATGAAAGTTTAGATGATTTCTTCACTCGCATCAAGGAGAAAACAAGTGTATGTAAATTTAACAAAGAAGAAGAAAAAGAGCGAATTATCGAACAGATCCTTCTCAGCACACCAATGCCAGAGTTCCAGAAATGGATACTGAGCCAGAGTGATACACTAAATTTACAACAACTTCTGGATGAAGGCAGGAAACACGAGGCACAAGCACTAAACATTAAACAAATTCAGCAAGGTACAGTAACAGCCCAGGTGGATGCAGTAAAAAGCTATAAACCCAAACAAAACAAAGCAACTGGTTCGAAGCAACAAGAAAAACACAACACAAGCAGAGGTGCTATGTGTAAATGTTGTGGCCTAAACCACATACAAAAACCACTGTCCAGCTAAAGACTCTACATGTCATTACTGCAGAAAGAGGGGCCACTGGATAAAATTATGTTTCAAGAGGAAACAAGACAGTGCTCAACACAACTTTCACAGCAGAGAGTCATCAAAACAAACACACTTTATGATGACTGAGGACCTTGACTCCAGTGAAGAAAGTGATCCTTCCACATTTGATACTGTGAAGATACTAACTTTCAGTAATGAACCAAAGAGAACGCAGGCTTTCTGCAAAGTACAATTCCGAATACCAGGAATTAAAAGGCACAAAGAAAGATATATTCGGTTCAAGATAGACACAGGTGCCCAAGGTAACACTCTACCCTTAAGAATATTCAGACAGATCATGCCTGACAAGGTGGATAAGCAAGGATTTCCCACAAGGGATGTAAAAAGTAGGAGTGGCAGGACAAAGCTAAGAGCTTACAATGGAACAAGTATAGACTGTTTCGGAGCAGTAACACTTGAATGTTTATACAGAGACTCTGAATGGACATCGTCAACATTTTACTTGGTAGATGTTGAAGGACCTGCAATTTTGGGTTTACCAATGTGCGAAAAGCTGAGTGTGGTAACTATTAACAACATTAAAGCTGACAAAAAAGAACATCTTACTCTACACGTCACTGGAGTAGATGACCTTAAACAGCGATTCCCAGAACAGTTCGACAGAATAGGCAAACTTCCAGGAAAGGCAAGATTCTTTTTAAAAGACAACGCTGAGCCAAAGATAGACCCACCTAGAAAGTATCCTATACATGTTAAACAGAAACTTGCCACAGAACTAGAAAAGATGGTGCAGAATGATGTTATTAGAAAGGTTGAAGAGCATTCTGATTGGTGTAGTAGTATCACAACCGTTCTGAAGCAGGATGGTTCTCTTCGGGTTTGCCTTGACCCAAAACACTTAAACAACAGTCTAAAGCGCTGTCCACACAAAATGCATACAGTGGAAGAGATAACTCACAGATTCCACAATGCCAAATATTTTTCTAAACTAGATGCTGTACACGGATACTGGAGTGTTGAGATAGCAGAGGAAAGTCAACTCCTTACAACTTTTCGAACACCATTCGGCAGATATTGTTTCAAGAGACTCCCATTTGGTTTGAATGTATCACAAGACATCTTCCAACAGAAGATTGACAACATTGTTGAGCAATGTTCTGGTACAGTGGCTATTGCGGATGACATTGTAGTCTGCGGCAGGTCAGAACAAGAACACGACCGTAACTTGATTAACTTGATGCATGTAGCACAGGCCAATGGGCTAACATTCAACAGCAAAAAGTGTACAATTAAGGCAACGGAGATACAATTTTTTTTGGATTGCTGTACACCCAGAATGGTGTAAAACCAGACCCTAAAAAGGTTGAAGATATTCATGACATGCCAACACCAGCTACAAAGAAGGAACTGCAACAATTCTTAGGTGCTGTCAATTTCCTAGCACAATTCATACCAAATTTGTCAGCTGCTGCAGAACCTTTGCGATCTCTACTACAGAATGAAACTCCGTATGAATGGTCAGAAGACTACCAATACATATTCAACCACTTGAAGACCCTCATATCATCTGATGCATGCTTGAAATACTATGACATGCAAGCACCCACTTTTCTCATGGTTGATTCCAGTCTGAAAGGCCTAGGGGCAGCACTTTTGCAACCAGACAAAAATCCTGAAGGACACTATGCCAAAGAACTTCGTCCTGTAGCTTACGCAAGCAAATCATTAAGTTCTGGCGAAAAGAAACTTGCAAACATTGAAAGAGAAATGCTAGCTGTACGTTTTGGAATCAAACGCTTCCACACATTTCTTTTCAACCGCCCATTTACAATTCTCTCAGATCATAAGCCACTTGAGATGATTCATAAAAAACCAATAGCTTCAGCACCACCACGACTACAAGCTCTGTTATTGGAAACACAAGGTTATGATTTTAATATTCAGTATATCCCAGGAGAGGATATAGGTCTTGCAGATGCTCTCAGCAGATTACCAAACCCCAACAAGACAGCAGATCTTACCCCAAACATCAAAGTTGATTTTGTCAAGTTTAGCGATAATCGGCTTGAACACATCAGAGAAGACACAATGAGAGATCCTATCCTTAACTCTCTCAAAGAACTGATATACCATGGATGGCCAAGCTCTATCAGGGAAGTTCCAACACACATCCGTCCATACTACTCGATGAGGGACGAGTTAAGCATCGAAGATGGTCTGATCCTTAAAGGAGATCGCATTGTTGTACCAGAAACACAACGCGATATCATCCTTAAACAGCTCCATAATAGTCACCTTGGTATTGTGAAGACACAACTGAGAGCAAAGAAAGATGTTTACTGGCCACAGATAAACAAGGACATAGAAACACTATGTAAAAACTGTTCAATTTGCCAAGAACATGCAAATAGGCAGTGCAGAGAACCTCTCATACCATCAGACATACCATTGAGCCCTTGGAGCATTATAGGAACTGATATTTTCTCAATCGACAATAATGACTATCTTATTATTGCTGATTACTACAGCAAATTTCCCATCATTGAGAAACTTCCACAACCCTCACCATCAGCTGTTATTGCAGACATTACAAAGAAGTATTGCAGCATGTTTGGCATCCCAGATGAAATTAGATCAGACAACGGTCCACATTTCTCAGGTCAAGCATACAGAAACTTCACTAAGGACTGGAAGATCAAACACACAACATCATCACCTAGATACCCTAAATCTAATGGTTTCATTGAGAGACAGATACAAACTATCAAGTCAATCATGAAGAAAACAAGAACAGAGGATGTACACCTAGCACTCTTGAGATGGAGAACAACACCGGTAGACAGTAAGATCGACAGTCCAGCAGAACTTATGTTTGATAGAAGAATTAAAGACCTCCTACCATCTAAGGTCCACTTCCGTCCACAACATAGAGACAGCACATATGATCAATTTCAGCATCGTCAGCAAGTTCAGAAATCCAACTATGACAAATGTGCTAAAGACTTACCACCATTATATCCTGGTCAGCATGTGACTACCTACAACCACAACAATGACACATGGTCAAAAGCAACAATCATTTCCAGAAACCCTGAACCCAGGAGCTATACTTTAAGACCAGACAGCAGCAGCAACCTCCTGAGGCGAAACAGAGTGGACATAAGAGAAATCCCACAGAATACAACAGAACAGAGAATTCCCATGCTTTCAACAGACAATGCAGTAACTCCAGACTTTGGTGCCCCACAAAACCAACAAGCGCCAAGGCCGAAATCACAACCAACTCAAGCTAAACCAGGGACTTCCGCAGAACCACCAGCACTTTACACCACTCGTTCTGGCCGTACAGTGACACCTCCCAGCCGATACAGACAGTGACATATATACTCACACTGAGCATTACACATACTCATCCTTTCTCACATGAAACATTTCGTTGGAAATGTTTGCACACATTTTTTTTTCAAAAAAGGGGGGATGTAATATGAATACATTAAAGTACGAACCACACATTGTAATATAATGCGAATCTTGACATGTACGATATTCTGTAAATAAACATGGCTACGAACTGAACATGCTTTTACTGAGTGCTTTCTGAAACATGTGTGTGCTTGTGTAGATGACGAGGTAATGCTTATATACATACATCATAACATTACAATGTTCAATAATATACAGTTCTGCTTAGCGGTCAGTTCCTTTTTCCAGCCAACATCCTTTGGCATGGTTCATATGCTAACTAGACTTACTCCTGCTGCTAGTTTTATAATATCCTTTTACACTAGACGTCATGCATAGAGATATGCAGACCATGTCGTTAATATGTACATATTCATTTGAGGTGTTCCATGGTGCAATCATTTGAGCCGGATCCAAACCCAAATGCTTGCAAACATGTAACATTCCTCAACAATAATAAACTCTTGAGTCGTATCGTTGTGGTAATATGAGCACAACTAGAGTTCTAGACCATTGACTGAGCCAACAACATCGGATGAATGGAAAGCAGAGTGGGATAACAATCTGAAAGGAAGACATGCAAATAAGATGTTCAAGGCTCCAACAAGAAAATGTCAGATATCTAGGGAATTGAAAATTCCCAGTAATAAGAAACTTCTCAGACTACAGCTGGGAAAGGGCTCTTTCAGAATAGAAGAACCTTACTGTGCAGGATGTCTTCAAGACAATAATATAGAGCATTTCTTGTTAAAATGTAAGAGGTATGAACAAATGAGAATACCAATATTAGATTATTTGCAAGCATCTAACTTGCCTATAAATATAGAAGATGTGTTAAGAATAGACAGACCTAGGGAACTGCACAATATAGTCAAACAATATTTAACACGAACAAATGTTAATATATAGTGGCTGGGAATGTGAAGGTCTGATGCTGTTCTTACAATGCATCTGACTTTTAACAGATGACAGTCAATTAAATATCTGTTAAAGTCATTTATATAACTGGAACCACCAGGCCTTTACAGCCCTCCACTTTAATATTATTCTTGTTCAGAGTTTCTTCTTGATTTTTGTTTGTTTGTTTGTTTTTTTTTTTTTTTGTTTATTTAATTAACGTATAAGCATAATTGTGATTGTCCCTATTTACAATGATTTGACAAATGTGATGCCACTTTCTCATATCGGCGGTTTTTCATATTATTTGGAATTGAAAACAATATATATCCTAATTATAACCCACTAGAGGTTGAACGGGATATTTTTCTTCATAAATATTTTAAAAAAATATGATGTAGCCAGGGTCGGCCGTAGTAATTGCAGGGTCTGATTTCGACTATTCTGATAGGGCCTCATGGACTTCAGATTTAAGCTTTGTTGTAATGCGTTTTATGTCATCAATAGCTAACAAACATAGACATTGTTTTAATACAATGTAATAGCATATATTCATGATATCTAATTTTAAATAATCTGCGTTACTTTTTTTCCAAAGCTGAAGGGGGGAACCCGAGTGCGGGGCTTCCTGTGAGTTCGGGGCTCAATGGGTCAAATAAGTAAATCGGCTTAGGGCCGGCCCTGGTTGTGTCGTTCAATTATAAGACTGGCTCCATAACAATTTTTATTCATTTATTTATTATTTTTTATTACTTTTCTCTTTGCAGTAAAAAGGATATTGTATGTCCTGAAAGAGGCCAATGCGCAATTGAATCTTACTGCAAGCATAAAAAGAAAGAGATAGTTCTCTTGTCACCCAAATCAGACATTAAAAAGTAATAACAAATGCAGACCTGTGGAATAAAACTGGCACATCATTGTCATTATAACCCTCCAGTTACCTGTGCAGCATAGGCTTTCAACAAAGTAGTGGCAAGCCTTCCTGTTATGTACCATCTGTTCCAGTTATTTCCATGCCTTCTTTACCCCTTTTAAATTGTCTTTAATTTCCTTCTCCGTGCGTTCTAATAATAATAATAATAGCCCCTTCAGTCATAACTGACTATGGGAATGCGCCTCTGAGGTGACAGCCCTCAGCTGCTTATTTTCCTGGTGCTCCTTTCGACGTTTTCTCCTCACCTCTGCTTCTTGTGTGAGCCTCTCTTCGCCCAATCTGAGGTGGCGCCGTAAATAGCATCGCCACTTAGTGCGATCGGCAGCTTCATCCTCCCATGTTGTTGGATCCATGTCCAGTGCCCTCATATCTCTCTTGCACACATCTTTGAACCTCAGCTGTGGTCGCCCAACTGTTCTCTTGCCATCTGCTAATTGTCCGTAGAAGATATCTTTTGGGATGCGACCATCTTCCATGCGGCGAACATGGCCAAGCCAGCGAAGTCTGCGCTGTCTAAGAAGCGTATACATACTTTGAAGGCCAGCGCGTGACAACACCTCGACATTTGTCACTTTATCTTTCCACGAGATGCCGCCGTGCGTTCTAAGATTTCCTTATATCTCTTATCTTCTTTATCCTTTTTAAATTGTCTTCGATTACCATTCTCTGTGCAATTTTAGATTTCATTGTATCTCTTATCCTCTGTATCCATTCTAAATTGTCTTCAATCCCCTCTCCAGCGTTTTTAAGTTACTTTATGCAGGTTTATATCCTTGAATCCTGTAGTGGTTTTGATGGTATTGTATGATGGTGATATTACTAAGTGTAATGTATGAGGTCAGCTGTGAAGGCTCCTGAGATAAAATGTAGTTGTGAGTTTTCAGAAGGCCTTTCTTGCTACCACTACGACCTCACACCTATCTTTTTTCCTAATGAATGTGGCTACGTTATAATCTAGGGTACTGAATGTAATGTGTTGTATTGACATATACAAACACACACACACACACAGATATTAAATAATATATTATCAATAAAATTTAGAACACAATGAACTAAATCCAGCTGGTGAAATTTTAGAAAGTAAATCTTTTTTTTTAAAATTTATTTGTTCTGAACCAAGGTTTTATTTGGCCAGAACATATGAAAAGATTTTGGAATTTATGAGTGAATGGCATGAATAAATGACATGATAAATAAAATGTGTGTACGTATACAAATTTTAAGATTAGTTAGTATTTCTACAGTTTATAATTTTATTTTCCCTGGGAGAACGATGAATAGATGTGCTGTTGGGGTGGCTTCATCCCTCCCTGTCTAAGTTTACCAAACATTGTCCATTAATGATGGAAGTAAATGGGATGTTTTAGTAGGAATTCACTTTGGGTGTTATGTCTATGAAGTTGGTGTAAATCCAGCAGACCAGCCTGCTTACGTAACTTTGAAGGTGTAGCGCTGGTGCTGGAATCTGGTGGCCCCACCTCTCCGTGCTTGGGGGCAATATATCGGGTGGCCCCACCTCTCCGGGCTTGGGGGCAATACAAGGCTGTTCTGCCGAGATGCGACACTGCACGGGTCCTCACTGTCAATTATCTACCCAGCATTTGACACCACCTTTTGGTGTCAACATAAAAACTCACAGCTCTGAAATAAAGTATTGGTTTAGGTTCAGAACCTTACCTAAGGAGCCACTTCTACACGTAACAATTTACAATAACACCATTTAGACAGGGTCAGATCTCTCTGACCATACAACACACCTTACCAAGTTGGTTTCCCATAGGATAAGTTCTCCCAGACTACATATTCAGAAATATGTTTATTAGCTTCTTGCCCTAGGATAGGATAGGTGATATGTTCCACTGATCTCAACACCTGATCTGTCCTTCCTAATCTTTGCTGGAGTATATATATTGTTTGTCCCTAGACCCTGAACTAGGGCGGGGGGTCTAGAGCAAATCCTTACTTGTTTGTAAGGCTAGATTTCGATATGGCAGTATCAAATCACTCGAAACCTTAAACAATATTCAAAATATGCAAAGAAATAATTTCAATCTTACCAGATTATGAATAAAGAACACAGAAATGCTAGCAAAACTCAGCTGAGCTGCTGGCTATAGTATGGCGTCCCTGAACTTGTTTCAATTTATTTCATTTGGAAATCACCACACTTGAAATTTACTGTGTCTATCACTGGACAACTATTGAGGAATGGCAAAAAAGCTCGTCTGAGCGCGGATAATATGATTGTCTGTGGCCAATCAATGCCTAGGTTTTTTTTAAATTCAAATTTCCTACACTAAAGTCATTTCAGTCATGCTTCAGTCAAGTATGGATTTTTATCTGTTAGTCCGTCCGTCTCTACTTGCGTTTTCACAAAAACGTACTTGTTTTTTGAACCAACCTATCCTTCCCCTCTACAAATTTGCTTGAAAAGTTATTTTTAGCCACAGCTCCCACCAATGTCCCTTCTCTTTCATTCTAACTAGATTTGAACACTTGCGTCTCAAGGTCGCGATTTTTGTGCAAATAGTGACATGTTAGATTCAATGCAGTCTTTCGCTGATGTGAACAACACTGTCTTTTGTCATTATCTTCATTATTAGCTATCCGTCTGTATAAATAAAAGCATATTATTTCACTGCTCAGAATGGGCCATCCGACCAGCTAATTTTTATATTCCTAACATTAATATTAAGAAAAAGTTACTTTTTAAATTTTGTAATATTTCAAGCATCTGCGTTTGCCGCTGAATTCAAATAAAAGGCTTGGTATCGCAAAAGCGTCCAATAAATGACTGTGGCGTATCATATCCAAGGTCCCTTCTGTCGAGTTCCTTACTTTATGTCAACTTGGGAAACGTGACTTTTTCTCCGTTTCCCCCCCCCCCCCAATTGCGTCTCCTTAGCCTTGCTAGTCTCACGCAATTTTTTCAGTCATATTTTTTTTCCTTTTGATCCGCCGTTCTCATCCCGTTCAAATGGTAACCGTTTTGATTTCCCGTCTAGCAAGTCAATTTTTATGGAGGGTGATGACCCGCGGTCAGGGCGATCATGTACTATCAGCAGCTTACGCATTATGTTTTTATCCTTACATTTTATCCTTTGGAGATATTTTTACGTTGTATCACTTGTTAATTTTATGACAAATCCGAATACCTAATACCGAAATATTCGAAAATTGAAAGTCTTCTGAGCGGCTTTTGGGCGACTCTGGGCTATTTTAGGCGACATCTGGAAACAAAACAAAAAAATCCGATTTCCGAAACACAGCTGTCCTGGACATTTCGCGTTCAAGAATACGAACCTGTATCTTTATTTTGGGACCCCAAGATGCAGCAATAGTGAATGCAGTCAGCGACCCATAGCTGTACTGCTTGCATCAGGACCAGCGAACCAGAGCTGGTCAAGACCGCACTCCACCTCCACGTGGTGGTCCTGGAAACAGTCTGCAGCAGTGCAGTCTGGCTGAGCGAGTGCGGATCGCAATGGGAAGGCAAACCCGGTCCCTAAAAAATGCCGTGCTGAAGTCGGATGTGTCGACCGAAAGGTGCGATATCACAGCTTAGGCGTAAACAGACACAACGCAACCACCGTCCTTTTCAGGGCGAACGAGGAAGAAGAAGAAGAAGAAGTATCTTTATTTCCATGAGGATTTCAGAATAAGGATTGCCATGTGACACTATAATCTGGTTTCCTTAGTGCGTGTTTTATCAAATCACCAGAGGTTTCTCCTTGCTTCGTGTTCCACTGGTATTTGTCTGGTTCTTACCATCAGTTCCACGCTGGTGATCTTCTTCTTCTTCTTCTGTCCTTAGCCACCGACCGTCAAAGCAGTCAGTGGCCATTACGCCTAGTGGCGTCTTAGGGCAACAGCAGATAGGTTTTCTTTGCCATTGTTTCCCATCACACCTAGTGGCGTCTTTAGGGCAATGGCAAATCAACCCATTTGCCGTTGTTTCCGTAATCGAAGTGTCTGGCAAACGGGTGATCAGCCCGTTGGTGCTGGTGATCTTGGCCTACTTTTAATCCTTCTATTCTGCACAAGCGCCCAAAATGAGTCTATAATTTCTTTGTCATTGTTTTTTATGTTCTCCATGTTTCAAAGCTATACAATGGGACTACCTTGATGTTTGCTTTGTTTCCCCCCCCCCCCCCCCCGAAACTGTGCTGCAGAAAAAAGAAACAATAAACTGTTTATTTTACATTCACAACAGGCTTCTAGTCAGCCTAATTAACAAAGATTTTACGTTTTTCGTTGTTTCTCCTTCAGTTTTTTTCGTGCCCTATTCGAAATATAGTATATGTTTAGATAAGTAATGGTTTAAAACGAACATACGTCACTAGTAGTACTACTTGGTGGGTCTTTTTTTTAATTTAATGATGAAAAATATCCCGTCAACCTCTGATGGGTTATAATTTAGGATATATAGTGTTTTCAATTCCAAATAACTGCCGATACGGAAAGTGGCATCACATCTGTCAAATAAAATAATATTCAAAGTGGATCCTCTTAAGAAAACTTTCCCGAATCTTATGTTTTAGAGATAGATTAAGCAAAGAAACTCTTCAGTACTAGAAAACAACGCGAAGCCAAAACATGGCCGTCCATAGTGGAGCATTTGAGCAGGAGAACGTATTAAAGAATTTGCAAGACAATATTCAGCTTGTGTCACAACAAATTAAAGGTAAAATGTTTTGTTTTGGTAATTTCCTATTACTCGTGCTTTTTTGCTCCGCACAGAATATCTGTAGTTATGTGTTGTTTCGTACGATTAGGGTTACGGTTAGGGTTGGGGTTAACCCTTAGAACCCTGGCCACCCAGCCCGTAAAATTTCATTCCCCTGGGCTCCTGAGCAAAAAATTTCACTATGAGCCGTCGAGGCCAGCGATAATGCCGTTGCGTTTTATTGAGACGACAAACTTGGTCGTAAACATCGCAGCCACCCATGAATGTATTGTAGCCAATACAAAGTTGTGGAAATTGAACATCCACAGTTGTGAGACCAACCTGTATCAAATTAACTTGATACATTATGTGGGATACGCCCCTTTCCACGCCCCTGCACCACAGGGTTAGAACTAGCTTGATCATAACCTGATTCACAAGTTCCGTCACTCGATTCAATTTCGATTTCAGAATAATCACCATCTAAATCTATATTCATCATCCTCCGAATCATTGAGCACAAGTTCAACAGCTTGTTCCGTTGTTAGCCTTTTAGAATGGCTATTTCCTGGATTTTCAACACGCCTTTTTATTGTGAAAACAATTAAAAAATTGCAAAATATTATCACGTCGTGGGCGCCGCCATTTTAGAGTAACATTCCACAAGACATGTGTACTTCCTGACGTCATTATTTTTTTACACATTTCCATTCCCACCCCATTTTGCTAAGCTAGGTGTGTCAGACAGAGATTACGGTCTCTCGGGGAGAGGATTTTTTACGCACGGACCGAAATTTCGGGACCTCGGGCTCAAAAGGTTAAGGTTAACCCTAATCCTAACTGTAAATGCTACGAAACAACTTATAACTAAACATATTCTGTGCGGAGCAAAAAAGCACGAGTAATAGGAAATTGCCGTTTTATCTAAGCAAATGGATACAAACAAAGGACAGCAGACAGTCGCTCACATTTCGACCAACTGCCTGTCAATACGTCGTCGCTTGAATTCCAGCTAATCTTAACCATAGGCTACTTGTGAAGTTTGTATCCGATACACATGTCCTCATTTAAATTATACAATGAACCCTCCCTAAGACTCCATGGGAAGTAACTCTAAACAAGAGATCTCTAAAATAGTCTTTTACCCCATAAACCTAACTCTGTTTCGAGGCCTTATATTAGATAAAAACAGCAAGAAACGGTAGAAATTAGGAATAGTAGATACAGTCTGCCATGTTGCTTGAGTGGGTTGAAATGAAGAACAGTAGGCCGTGCGTTTGTTACAGTCGCAAAATATGGTTCAAATACAGTAGGAAGAACTGTGGTATGTGTCTTCCATTTTGCCCGAACTTCTATCGATCCACAGGTCAATTAAGTCGAACATGTTGTTACAGTTAGCATTAGAGTTTATGTCAGTTTGAGGTTAAATCTAAACCACACTCTAACCCTAGCCCCTAACGACGTGGCTGACTTAATTAGCCACCGAATCTATATCTGGTTTTTCACACATATTTTTCATGTGCAAACATTACTCGCCATACACCGTTTACCGTAAGCAGATGACCCTAAGCTCTGATGTTTGCAGCTGTGCATTTGCGCACGCACTTTCATCTAATTCTGTAATAATGACTCCTGATTATACTATCGTGATTGCTAGTTAACGGTAACCATCAACTATTACTCACATTCCTGTGATACAAATACATACACATTATTCCATCACAAAAAGTAATGTGGCACAAACAATCCTTGTTTTTCTCACTGCTTGTCTACATATGTTGCTAATGTTACATACTAGTACAGGTAATTGTAGCAAGGAAGTCTTGAGTTAACATCGTATCGTCTTATGCCTTTCCTGTTGGCATGGCTGATCATTTCTCAATACAGCCCTCTTATCTGTGATGTTGTAAGTTGTTGTTTGCGTTCGCTCTTGGCCATATCTCTCTCTTACATTGCTGACTGTTAGTTTTGAGTGGTAAGTACGTTGTGGTGTCGTAGTTTACAGCAAGGCTGCGATATCTGCGCCTTTTGGCCCGACACATCCGATTTCTGCAAGTAAAGTTTACACGCTTTCATCTAATTCTGTAATAATGACTCATGATATGATTATACTATCGTGGTTACTATTTAACGGTAACCATCAACTATTACTCACATTCCTGTGATACGAATACATACACATTATTCCATCACAACGCCCATGGCGACCGTTGCCTCAACTGGCTGTGTGTGGTGTACCCGGAAACGGGGCCTCCCAGTACTGAGACACAGTTAAGTCCCCGATGTCATTTATCGGTGCAGAGTTGAGAGAGATGGCTGAGCATCACAATCCCCCCCGTGTTGCAGCATGATGAGAACCCAGAATTGCACACTGAGCTTGGGGGGAATCACTTGGGCACCAGACTTAATACTGGCTCTTGACTGGATGGCCGCATGCAGGAGATTTCTACAATGGGGGGTTGGCAGGTGGTGGGTATCTGGAAGTGGCTCTGTGCAGGACGTGAGGATTCCTTGGGTGAGCCCAGAACCAGAGCACAGCATTGTGCAAGCTCTGCATAGTTGGAGAGCCCCCTGGATGACGGGGAATGCACAGTGTGCTACCCCACCTGTCCCCAACTGCTAACTTAGAACCAGAAGTGGGGTCCTCTGTATGCGTGCCAGGCCAGGATAAAATGCCTGGGAAAGAGACTGGAGCTCAGAACTCCCTAACTCAAAGTTGCAGGATGGCAGGAAAGACAGGGCTATTTTGAAGATAATGCAACCATATTTTCACCATACGAGCTCGGACGCCGCCTCGGTAAACAAGGTCCGCGCAGAGCAGTGACACCCCCAGGCTGCTTGCGAATAGTCTACTACTGGGAACATAAACAGATTAGGGATGAGCCCACTCTCCCGTTGAACAGGTGCTAAAGTCATAGATACTGGGCCAGAAGGCGCACCGGAAACCACAGTATCACGCAACTCGCTTTTTTTTTTCTAATGGAGAGTACACCGTCAAATAAATCTCGTACTGGTGCTCGCCCTGTGGAGCTCCACCAGGCAGGTGCAGTGCCGGGCTCTGAGCCTCGACAGAGCCCACCCTCAGCTACTGGAGGACCCTCTAGACCGTCTTGTGGAGTCAGCAGACGGCGGAGGAGAACTACTGACCAAAACAAAACAGAAAAAGAGAAACCCAGAGTGCCACTTGTCATGATGCACTGGAATGCAGAGGGAGTGAACAGCAAGCAGGCTGGATACAGCAAAAAGACAGAGCTGGAAAACATCTTGTATGAGAAGCAAATCAGTGTTTGCTGTATCCAAGAGACTCACTTGAAAGCAGATCAAACCTTTAAAATAAGGGGATATCAATGCTTCAGATCCGACAGAAAAGATAGACGAAAAGGAGGAGTACTTACTCTTGTAAGGAATAACATTCCTGCACACGAAAGGAAAACCTTCATGGATGGAGCAGAATATCAGCTGTTGCAGATAAAGGTAGACAAGATGGAAATAGAACTCCTGAACTATTACTGTCCGAACAACAAACCCCTGAGTCTCAGCTCTATACAGGTACCAGCCACCAACTTTATAGCAGTTGGAGACTTTAATAGCCACTCCCAGAGCTGGGGCTATAACCATCTGGATCACAGAGGTGAAGAGGTTGAAACTTGGCAAGATGATCACTCCCTAATCCTAGTCAATAATGCCACAGATACTCCTACCTTATACTCCAGAGGATGGCACACAACTTCAACACCAGATCTTGCCTTCTCCACACCAGATATAGCTGGATCTATTAGTAGAGAAGTAGGAGACCAACTAGGGGGAAGCGACCATCGCCCAATCTTTCTTACTGTCCAGAGTGCAACTCTCAGTACAGGCCCAGCCATTACAAGATGGAACTACAAAAAAGCCAACTGGGGTTTATTCAGGCATCAGGTGAACACGCTGCTGTCTACCCTCAAGGTAAAGAACAGAGACATTAATGAAGTGGTAAAAGACTTCAACAGATGCATACTACAAGCTGCAAAAGAAACCATTCCCAAAGGATGCCGGCGTAACTACATACCATACTGGTCCAGCACACTCCAAGAACGTCAGGAAGCTATGGATAGGGCTAGAAAGGACGCAGAGTCTCAGCCTTCACTTGAAACTCACAACAAATGGAAAAAGGCTGTAGCAGAGTTTCAGAGAACAAAGCTAGAAGAAAAACGGAAAAGCTGGAGAACTAAAACGGCATCGCTGAACCTTGAGAAAGACGGCAGGAAACTTTGGAGATTAGTCAAGTCTCTAAATGAAGAGCGTTCCTCACCTAGGCAGACTATCACATTGGATGAAGGTGGCAAACTTTTCAGAGGAAAACAAGCTGCAGACTTGTTTGCTAGAAGATACAGTTCAGAAAGCATCTTACCCATTAACATAGATCATCAGAGAGAGATAAGAAAAGAAATACTGGCAACCATGGGACAGACAGATACTCCTGCCCCAATGAGGGAACCCATCACACTAGGAGAACTACAGAAGGCTATTTCCAAGCTTAAGTTTCAAAAGTCACCCGGCCCAGACAAAATCAGCAACGAAATGCTAGTAAATCTGAGCTCAGCAGCAAAGACAAAACTGCTTGAGATATTCAACCACAGCTGGTTGAAAGGAACGGTACCCCAAGTATGGAGAGAAGCCATCACAATACCCATACTAAAGAAAGGGAAATGTAAGACCGAGGCTGCAAGTTACCGGCCAATCAGTCTCACAAGCTGTGTTGGGAAGACTATGGAGCGAATAGTCAACCACAGATTGAAATGGTATTTAGAGTCTGAGCAGATCCTGGTGCCGGAACAAGCTGGATTTAGAGAATGCTACAGTATAGAAGACCAAGTTACTTACTTGTCTCAAGCAATAGAAGATGCCTTCCAGGAGAAGAAAAAGGTCCTAACGATCTGGGTCGACTTCAAGCAGGCCTTTGACAAGGTGTGGAAAGATGGCCTCATTGCAAAACTTAGGAGAAGTGGAATCCAAGGCAACATGATGAAATGGATCCAGTCATACTTGCATAACAGGAGAACTAGAGTCACTCTTGACGGTCTGCAGAGCAGAAAAGTGTTGCTCTATCAGGGGGTACCTCAAGGAGGAGTAATTTCCCCAACACTCTTCCTTATTTACATCAATGACCTGGTGAAAGATCTCCCTGCAGGAGTTAAAGCTGCCTTATATGCAGATGACCTAGTACTCTGGTGCGCTGATGAAAATGTCACCACAGCAAATTATAGAATGCAGCGGGCAGCAGACATGCTAGTGTCATGGGCAGAGAAATGGCTTATCACAATAAACACAGACAAAACCTCCACAACACTGTTCTCCCTCGCCCCCAAGGACAAATCAGCTAACATACACCTAGGGACAACCGTGATCAAGGAAAAAAGCTACCCCACCTATCTTGGGGTGACATTTGACCAAAGGCTTACATGGAATAAGCATATTGAAAACGCAGAAGGAAAGGCCCGAAGACGACTAGGCATACTCAGAAAATTAGCAGGTACAAACTGGGGAGCAAATGAACGAAATCTAAAGAAGATTTATAATGGAGTAATAAGACCACACTTAGAGTTTAGCTCAGCAGCATGGTCATCAGCTGCTAACTCACATCTGCAGTCTTTGGACAGGGTGCAAAATCAAGCTCTCAGGCTCATTACAGGAGCCATGAAAACTACACCAATAACAGAGATGCAGAAGGTTGCTGGATTACAGACATTGTCCCATAGAAGAGACACAAAAACCATGATCCAGATGGAAAAGTACAACAGTATGCCAATGCACCCAATGAAGGCAAGACTAGATGATCTGGCATTGGGACGTCTAAAGCGTAGCAGCTTTGTGCATCGGGGGAAAAGACTTATAAGACAGCATCAAGAGGACCTATCCATGAAGACAACACCACTGAAGCCCACCCTATACCCTGTACCATGGGAGCAGGCCAGCAGTGCCCTCCAAATTAATACATCAGTCAGTGGTCTCACAAGTGGATGTGAGTATAATGATCTGCAAAAACGAACTGCTACATTGAGTATGATCCAAGAAAGCTATCCCGATCAATCATGGATACATGCCTATACAGATGGATCAGCAACTAATGCTGTTAGGAATGGAGGTGCCGGTATCTTTATCTCATATCCTGACAACCACTATGAGACTAGGCACATTCCCACTGGTAAATTCTGTTCCAACTATACAGCTGAGGTTCAAGCTCTAGAGCAAGCTGCAAATATGATTTATAACACCAACTCTGACTGCCACCAGGTAGTCATCCTCACAGATGCACTGTCTGTCCTGCAAGCTCTCAAGGGTGGTAAACTCCCGCATCTGAGAAATGAACTAAACAAGGTAGCTGCCAAAAAGAGAACCATACTTCAGGGCAGGGACAGATAACTATTTTTTGACTCAGGACAGGGCATAACAAACTGAATAAACACATGCACAAGCTACGATTGTCTGCTTCACCACTGTGCACATGTGGATTAAACGAACAAACTGCTGAGCATGTTCTACAGGACTGTCCTCTGTATGACCAGTTAAGAAAGATATACTGGCCGAATGACTCAACACTAAACTCAAAGCTATATGGAGTTAAAGAGGAACTTCAAACAACAGTCGAATTCATCATGAGAACTCGTCTGACGGTGTAATCATCAAAGATGCGATCGCAAGAAGAAGAAGATTCCATCACAAATAATAATGTGGCACAAACAATCATGGCTAACAGTACACAACAAAATGACCATATAAACTTACTGTTTATTACTCATTCTCTCTCCCCCCCTCGCATCCTTAGTTAATGACAAGTAGGGCCTACACTTTTCTATAATAAATCCGATTCAGAAAAAAAAAACCCGGCAAGATAACATCATACGATAAAAATAACAAACAATAAACTTCTTACTTACCTATTATAAATCCGTAATCAAATTTTCACTTTACTTCGAATCTCTTAAAATAGAAATGTGGGCTAAAGACGATACATGTCCCACGGTACTCACTTTCACCCTAAGCAGAATGCAGAGATGTAGTAATAAGTGAGTGCCTGAATACATACCTTTATGTGGGTGTAATATTTATTTAGGAATCCTAAACCCTAATGACATGGGTAACTTATTAAATGGCTAGAAGAACATGTCCCACTGATCTTCGTTTATACCCCCGAGTAACTAGTGGATATGTCTGCTGTGTTGCTTCAGTTTATTGCAGAATAGCCTGTAAACATTAACTGACTCAAAACTAGTATTGCAGTTTCTTCTAGGATATGCATTGTACTAATAGACTGTATATGACTGTGGTTGTTAGAAAGTGGGGACCCATGACTTGTATATGGGCCTATGAACACATAAATACACACTAGTGACACAGATACTCAAAATAAGGATACATACTTATACACTTCCTATACTTTTATTTTACTCAGTAAGTGCTAACACGACCTTTTACAACTATAGCACGTTTCACTAGCTTTCCCAACTTCAAAATGCTATATCTCAGCGAATATATAACGCAAATAAGTGAAATTTTGTGTGTGAATCTGAAATGGTATAGACCCTATGAATTAAATTTTTCATTAAAATGCGGCCATTGGTTTCAATTTTTGTTTCTTTGCGATATAATATAAAATCCTACTTGCCAGCACACATCACACACACACATATTGAAATGTCTACAGTAAATTATGCGACCTCATTTGCACATTTTTGGTTTATCAAGCAATTGGCATGTTTTTTGCGTGAAATTGCGTGAAATTGCACTTCTTGAACATAAAACAGTTTATTTCCGGTTTTACGCACACATTGTCAATCAGTGGCGTGTCTACAAAAAGTATTGTGTGGCTAAGTAAGAAAAATGAGTCTGCGAGTACATGTTATGACATTACAGCAAATCACAAATAGGATTTTAAAGTATTTCTGCAATGAAGCTACTCGAGGAAAACTATATCATTCTATTTCAAACCCACAAAAGAGGACTATTCATGCCTTGGGAATAAACAAACGATCATTGCACCGCTGGATAGCGACATCTGAAATGTGTAATTACAGTGTTTTACACACAAAAATTAAGCCAAGAGTGGTGGATAATTTTGACAGAGAATTGATCCGCAGAGAAATTTGCAATATGTTTCTCAATAATGAGGCAGTGACTTTAAGGAAATTGAAAATTTGGTTAAGAAAGAATAATGACATTGATATTTCCAAATCTACGCCATGGAGGACTATTAGGAGTTTGGGATTCAATTTTAGAAAATATGTTGGTGGTAGAAACCTTATTTGTGAGAAGCCTCATATAGTTGCAATGAGAAGCAAATATTTACGCGAGGTCAGAGAAATGAGAAGAGATTGTTATGATTTTGTGTATTTAGATGAAACTTGGATCAATGCGCACCACAGTAATGAACGAGAATGGCAATCATCTGATGGGACAACTAAGAGACTAGTACCAAGCAGCAAAGGACAGCGCCTAATAATTGCACATGCTGGAAGCCGCCATCATGGGCTTCTAAATAATACTGAACTCACATTTGTTTCAAAATCCACAGAAATAGGGATTATCATACAGAGATGAATGGCAAGATATTTCAAGATTGGATTGTGAATCATGTACTTCCTTCCTTGGATAGACCGTCGTGTTTGATAATGGACAATGCTTCATATTACAACGTTGTGGCACCAGAAGATAAAGTTCCTAATTCATCAAGTACTAAAGATGTAATAAAGATTTGGCTGACCAAAAACGATATTCCATTCAACGAAATGTCCCTGAAGCCTGAATTACTTGGAATTGTAAAAAAGACACAGCATGCAAAGATATTTCTCATAGACAAGGCAATCCATGAACATGGTCACAGATGTTTAAGATTGCCTCCTTACCATTCTCACTTAAACCCAATAGAATCAGTCTGGGCTAAAATTAAGGAACAGGTAGCAACAGAAAATAGAACGTTCAAATTAAAAGATGTTGAAATACTTACAAAAGCCGCCCTCTCCAATATAGCCAGGGATTATTGGAAGAAATGTGAGAACCATGTGTTACAAGAGGAAGGGGAATATTGGATGATATTTATGAACCGCAAAGAGGTGATACCTATTGAAATAATTAGATCAATGAAGGTCCAGTTTGTCAATGACAAACAATGTCACGAGTATCTCCCATGCATATCATTTAAGAAATCATCTTCAACAGGTATTCATGTGCAAACGTGATGGCCACATTATTGTAATAGTAGACACGCCTATGCCTATTCAATTCACAAAATCTGTGACTGAAGTGGTAAAATTTCTTTTCTCGATACACAATAATTAGTATGCCGACAAAGATCAAAGGATTTCATCCGTTTATGGGAACTGGACAAGATGCACAGATATAAATTATATATTTGTTGGGTCTAACCCAATATAACATCGTGTGCGAAAAATGGCATTAATACGTTTGACGGTTAATCAGATAATTACATTTGAAGTTGGGCAAAGCTAGTGAAACGTGCTATAATGACAATACCCAGCTGGTACATGATAAAGCAGACAGTGACACGCAGGTAATGTCCAACATCTAACATTGACCAGCGAGTATTTGATGCACCAAAATTGAGCCACAACAGGGCTGACTCATAATATATAAAGTAACAACCTTTACCACACAATTTACAATTATCTTGCAGCCAAATACAACCTGACTTATGGAAACTGAAAAACCATCATCATCCAAACACTTAGTCATCAAACGAGAATTCTCCTGGCTATCTTTATGAAAGCTGCAATCTGATCATTTTTACTGGTCAATGCCTGGCTTCCAACAGTCTTTCAGATTAACACTTTTTCTGAGCATGTCCCAAGGTGATCAGTCCGACAGCAGAGCTATGGTTACATGATCAGATAACCCAATATTGTTATTTGTGCTCACGAAATCATAACATGATAATACCACACTGTCAACAAAGCCATCCTACTTTAGATCACCACCTGTCAATAATACCGACATCCAGCTATGATCACCAACATCCAGCTATGATCACCGACATCCAGCTATGCTCACCGACATCCAGCTATGATCACCGACATCCAGCTATGATCACCGACATCCAGCTATGATCACCGACATCCAGCTATGATCACCGACATCCAGCTATGCTCCTTGCGAAGCACAGGTCATGATAAAACAAACTGATACACTAACCATAACCCAACACTCGCCCTGTTTCGAGCTGAACTTACGTGCAGAGGCTCATGTTAGAGGATATTTTCTTGCAAGCTGAAAACTGAATAATGGGGTGTTGGGGTTATAGTTAGCATAAGACCAAGGTTATTTTGTAATTTTATAAAATTCAAAGTTGGTTTTGTGCGAACATGCTTTTTTTTTTTTGTTGTCTGCAATTAAAACTGGTAAGAAACAGTGTTACGTTTAGCAGGTCACTCTTAGCATGCATGGTTGGTTGAAAGAGAGATTATGAGGACACATGTGCAAAATCCAGAGATGCCATAATAAGTGACACACTAGCATTTTGTTAGTTTTGTAACTGTTAAAAAATGTTCATGTACAGCCCCAATAATTTTTGCACATTATAATTTTTGAAAAGGCTCAAATCAGTGTTAAGGTTAGTGTTGCTGAGTATTTTTCTGTCTGTGTCTCCTACAGATAAATCCTAATACTGAACCAGTAACCATAACCCTGTTTCCAGCATTTCCTTTCTTTTTGGAAATAATAAATGACAAAAAAAATCTCAAAACAGTAGCGGCAAAATGGCAAAAAATCTCAAAACAGTAGTGGCTAATGCTAATCTTAGAAAATGAGATATGGCATAACGAAGAGAGAGGATACTAGAATGTATGACATCGTGACTAGACAGTCAGCAACAGAATAGATAAACAGTTCTGGAGGGAGGAGGTTGTGGAGAGGCATGATCACTTGTGCCACCAGGCATTGTACTTGAAGAAGAATATTACTTGCAGTCAAATAGAGCAGATATTAAGAATCTCATATAATAAATTTTTTTTTTAAATTTTTATAGCCTACAAATATTTGTATTATATAATTCACCCAGCTCAGAGATTAGATTTTATCCAGGTGGCCAATGTATCTTGTGGACAGAATTTAATTTCAGACAGTTAACAAAATTATTCAATGTTTCAGACGGTGCAAGCAAGACTGAGGACAGTGGCAACTTTGATAAAGATGTCTACTGGAATAAAGTTGGTCAGTTGATAATTTTATTTTGTCAGACATATGTTTAGTTTCAACTTAAGTTGCAACTGTTGTATGCTTTTTTTATTCCGGCTTTAGCTGTAGCTATATTCTGTGATAATTATTAGCTTTTTTTTCTTTGGTTTCAGTAACTATGTTTTGTTTTTGTTTTTTGGCTTCACACTTAGTTGTAACTGTCTTGAGTTTTAAACATTTTTTAGAATGTTTTTTAAATTGTAACTATCTTTAGCTTCTGTTTATGTTATAGCTTGAGTTTTAATTATCTTTAGCTTTTTTTTTTAAATAGCTTTAGTTTAACAATATTTAGCTTTATGTTACATCTTGAGTTTTAACTATCTTTATTTCTTTATTAGATAGCTTTAGTTGTAACTATCTATATTTGTTACACACTTTTATTTAACTTGCCTTGTATGTCACTTTCAAATCTTGCATTCGATTTTTCAATCACTTCCAGATGAGCAATAGCTCTGAAACTTGGCATAGTTGTGTATTCCCCATGACAAAACAATAATCAGTCGTAAAAATAATAAAATTAAAAATAATAATCATTTTCTTTTGCCGCATCATTTTTTGTACTGTAGGAACATACAAGGGATATAATTCTCGATCGCTCTTTCATCTTTGGTAATTTATAGATTACCGTTTCCTTGTACAAGTTATTCGGATAATTTTCAACCTTTTCTGATTATTATTTCATTCTGCTGAGAACATTACGAAATCCTACAGCAGGTTAAAATACAAATAGGAAAAAAATAATAATTGAGTATGTCAAAATAGATGAGGTCATGCATGTGCAGTTTCTTTTTTTTGGGCGTGGTTCATTTAGTCAGTGCTAACGAGTGTTGTATACAATTGGTAGTGATACAAGGGAAGTAATTAAAGTGTGAAACCTACTGTGCTAAAGTGGCCCTATTTTTACACGCTTTTATTTAACTTCTCTTGTATGCAAACTGATGATGTCATTACCGGATCGATTAAATTTACTTAAATTTAAAAAAAAAAAAAATAACACTAAAAAGAAGAAAATAAAAAATTTAAAAAAAAATATTTTAAGCACACGCTTTTAATGCACTAAAAAGCCAAAAATAATTTTTCAAAGAGTTTATAGCTTGCAGTAAAAAAATGTAACATCAAATTGACAAAAAGTGTGGGGCGCTGATTCTGCATGAAATTAACTTCTGCTTTATACTTTATTAGACACTTATGGATAAAATATATGATAAGCGCTTAAACTAGTTTTAGTTTTACTATAAATATATTTAAATTTTTGGTCCCAGCTTTAGTTTATGTCACTGTAGAGTAAATACGTGTATGAGCAGGACAACCATGGTTTGAAACTTCTAGTCAATGTGTGATATTTTAGCAACAGGTATATTGAAGTTATCTTTTTGATTTGTTAATTCTAAGAGATGTCTTTCTTGGGCATTGTAGTGGTTTTGATGGTATTGTCTGATTGAGATATTACTTAATGTGATGCATGAGGTCAGCTGTGAAGGCTCCTGAGATAAGTGTAGCTGTGAATTTTCAGAAGGCCCTTCTTGCTACCACTACGACCTCACACCTATCTTTTTTTTTCTAATAAATGTGGCTACGTTAAAATTCTAGGGTATTGATATGTAATGTGTTGTGGTGGTTTGCATACACACACACAGATATTTAACAAGTCTAATAATAGTAATAAAATGTTATAACACACTGAACTAACTCGAGATGTGTAAAATTTGGATAGTAATTTTCTTTAAATTTATTTGTTCTGAACCAAGATTTTATTTTGGCCAGAACATATGAAAGGTTTTGCAATTATGAAAGAAATGCATGAATATGACATAATAAATGCAAGGTGTGTACATATGTATGTTACTAGACTAGTTAATATTACTACTGTTTATAGTTGTAATCTAATTGGGAGAACATTTAATGGATGTGCTGTTGGGGTGGCCTCATCACTCCCTGTCTATGGCGACTACACATTGTCCAGTTATTTGATGGAAATTTTATGGGTGTGTTAGAAAATACGTTGAGTTGATGAATTCTCAGCAGACCAGACGCTCACGTAGCTTGAATGTGCAGCTCTGGTGCTGAGATCTTGTGGCCCCACCTCTCCATGCTTGGGGGCAATATCAGGCTGCTCTGCCAAAATATAAACTGCACGGTCCACTCTAGTATGATTCAACTCATCATTTGACACCACATTGGTGCCAAATAAAAACTCACAGCTCTGCAATAAAGTATTGGTCATGTGTCAAAATTCCATCCTCTAAACCATTTCTGGACACAACATGACACACAACAACACCACATAGATGGGTCAGATCTTTTTTGACCAAACAACACATCTTACCAAGTTGGTTTCACATAGGATAAGTTCTCCCAGACTACATATTCTGAAATATGTTCATTAGCTTTCTGCCATAGAATAGGATAGGTGATATGTTTCACTGATCTCAACACTTGATCTGTCCTTCATAATCCTTACTGGAGTTTATGTATTTTATTTGTCTCTAGACCCTGAACTGGGGCGGGGGGTCTAGAGCGAATCCTTACTTGTTGTAAGGGATAGATTTTGATATGGCAGTATCAAATCACTCGAAACATTAAACACATATTAAAATATACAAAGAAATACTTTCAGTCTTACCAGAATTATGAATATAGAACACAGTTAATTGCTAGCAAAACTCAGCTGAGCTGCTGTCTTTAGTATAGCGTCCCTCTAAAGATATCAATTTGCTTCTGGGAATACACCACTATATTATTTACTGTGTCTACTAGGACAACTTATAACGAATGGCAAAAATGCGCGTCTGAGCGCCGATAATATATTCATCTATGGCCAATCACCGCCTTTTTTCCTTTCAAATTCAAACCTACTACCAAAAAGTCATTTCAGTCATACCTCAGTCAAGTATGCCTTATTGTCTGTTGGTCCGTCCGTCTCTACTTGCGTTTCACAAAAACACACTTGTTTTTTGAACCAACTCTGCCTTCCCCTACACAATTTTGCCTTTAAAGTTATTTTTAGCCACAATTCACCATCCCATCCCCTCTCTTTCATACCAACTAGATTTTAGCGCTTTGAGTCTCAAGTCTGCAGTTTTTGAAAATTAGGGACATTTTTGTTTCAATGCAGACGCTCGCTGATATGAACAACACAGTCTTTTGTCAATATCTTTCTTATTATCTATCCTTCTGTATAAATGAAAGCATATTATTTCACTGCTCAAGATGGGCCATCCGGCCAGCTATGTTTTATATTCCTAACATTATTATTAAGAAAAAGTTACTTTTCAAATATTTTCTAGAATCTTCTATAATGCGTTCATCACTGCATTCAAATAAACGGACTAAGTTATCGCAAAAGCGTCCAAGAAATGACTGTGGCGTATAATAGCTAAGGTCCCTTTTGTCAATTTCTTTATCTTGTGTCAACTTGGGGACGTGAATTTTTCCTTGCCCCACCAATTTGCGTCCTTTTAGCCTTGCTAGTTTCAAGCACGTTTCAGTCATATTTTTTCCTCTGATCTCCGTTCTCATCCCGCTCCAAGGGTAAACGTTTTGCCTCCACGTCTAACAATTTAATTTCCATGGCGGGTGGTGACCCGCGGCGTGGGCGATCATGTATTCTAGTAGCTTACGCATTAGTTTTTATCCCTACGTTGTATCATTGGAGATATTTTAACGTTGTATCACGGTTAATTTTATGACAGGCATTACACAAGTAAATGCCAGCTGTCATTATTTTATGTGTATTTTGTTTGTTTGTGAATGTTTATTACCACACTTCTTCAAGTTGCGCACTTTTTTTTTCTGGCGCGAGTTACTATTTTGAGTGAGTCCGACCGACGTAACATGCATCGGTAATTATGTTAGTTGGGATTGTTGCTAGCCGCTAGCCCCGTTCCCCGTGCCCCTGCTTCATATCAGTCACCACTTACAGAATGCCTGAGGCAGCAGTAGGCCTATTCTTTCTTTGTCTCCTCCAAAGCCTCCGTGGAAACTGTAAGGGGCACTTTACACCTTGAATCCCACCTCCATAAAATGAAAGCTGCCCCAACTGACCAGCGCACATGCCAAAATGGTTAAAAAACACCCCCCTTGACTCTGGAACACATTCTGCAAACGTGCCCTCTCTTTGGTGACTTGAGTGCTCAAACCTGTCCCCAGGAGACGAAAATGGAAGAGAAACTGTGGGGCACCCGCGAGGACCTCCTGCTGATGACTGGATTCATGGAGGCAACTCATCTCCTTGTTTAGATTGCTGAGCATAGGAAACTGATCGCAGAAGAAGAAGAATCCGTATTTTTCTCACTGCTGGTCTACATATGTTGCTTATGTTACATACTAGCACAGGTAATTGTAGCAAGGAAGTCTTGAGTTAACATTGTATCATCTTCTTATGCCTTTCCTGTTGGCATGGGTGATCATTTCTCAATACAACCCTCTTATCTGTGATGTTGTATGTTGTTGTTTGCATTCGCTCTTAGCCATATCTCTCTCTTACATTGCTGACTATTAGTTTTGAGTGGTAAGTACATTGTGTCGTAGTTTACAACTAGGCGGTGATATCTGCGCCCTTTTTGCAAGAAATTTTTACGTGTTTGCTTCCCTGCCACCTCACGCCTTTATGTATACTATACCTCATGTCCATCCAATTGTGCAGTGAGATGGCCATTGGAGCCAAGACGCAACTCTGCCCCAGATCTGGGAGGCCCCGTTTCCGGGAACTCCATACATAGCCAGTTTTTGTGCCTTCTGTGTCTGTTGCCCAAGTCTTTTCCATTGTTATGATGTGTTTCAATTTTCCTCTTCTCAGAACGTGACCTTTACATTTTGATTGCCTTCTTATAACCTGGCAAGGTTTAGTCTCTTTTTCCTGGCCTCCTGTGGGACTTCATCATTAGATTTCTTAGCTATCCATGGCATTTTCAACTCTGTCTATCCCTTCCAGTCATTACTGACTACAGGAACGCGCTCCCGACATGATATCTTGGTGGGCATGAGGTTGGGCGCTTGGATAAAGAGGTGAAGCTGTTGCTCATGCAGCATGCCTCTGCTGGTGAGTCCAAAGGATCTGCGTATCGAAGGATCAAAAAAGCAACATTGTTATAAACGCTTGGCAGCCACAACACTTGGTGAATTCCGCTTCGCAATGATAGGAAGAGCCAACATCAAAGGATCAAAAAGCAATATCTCTATGAACTCTTGGCTGCCACAAGCCAGTTATCCCTGTGGTAACTTTTCTGACACCTCTTGCTTAAAACTCTTAAAGTCAAAAGGGTCGATAGGCCATGCTGTCACAGTCTGTATTCGTACTCAAAATCAAGCAAGCTTATTTTCATAATCCTTCTAAAATCCTCACCATAGTCATTTCCACAAGTGAGCACCTCATCATTTATTCCCTAGTGTTGAAACCTTCTTTCTTACTTTGACTTATATTGATGTCATTTTCTGGAATGCTGCTTTTGCCTTGGTTATTCTGCTCTTTATCCCTGTGAAGCACCTTCTGTCTTCTTCTTTGATCCTTAGCCGCAGACTGTCAAAGCAGCCTGGTGGCATCTTGTAGGGTAGCAACAAATTGCTTCCACTTTGTTTGGTCGGTGGCCATCCTTCGTACAGTGCCCCAACTCTGGTTCATTCTTTGTATCTCAGCCTCCACAGTTCTCCACCAAGTTGTTTTTCGCCGGCCTCTCTTTCGCTTTCCTTCAGGGGTCCATAGCATAGCTGTTCTTGTAATGGCATCAGGGTCCCTTCTGAGGATGTGGCCAGCCCAACTCCAGCGTCTGCCAGCTATGATGGTGTGCATGTCCTCTTGGTTACTCCAAATAAGTAGTTCTTGGTTGGTGATGGTATTCGGCCAAAAGATTCGGTGAATTTTCCTTAGGCACATTTCTGGAATGCTGCTTTTGCCTTGGTTATTCTGCTCTTTATCCCAGTGAAGCATCTTCCGCCAGATGTTATTTCCATGTTCAAGTTTTTGAACTTCTTTGCTTATTTCAGATATTTGCTGTTTATTTTTATGTTATACTCTGCTGGTCTATTTTTCTTTGAGATTACCATAACGTCTGCTTTCATATAAATTAGGCATAGCCATTTTCTGTTATGTCCTGTTGCTGCTGTATCCAGCAGTGCCTGTAACTCTTCCTCACTGTCAGCTATCAGAACTGTCCTGATGTTCAGATCAGATCAAGTGTCATTATCAATGTAATCAATCGTTAACATCCTAAAGTTATACCTTGTAATATGTTTCCATAAATTAATTCATCCTATTGTAAGCCTTAATAAATGTGATATTTAAGAGCTGTCTTAAAACGGTTTTCAGCAGTTAAAAACACAACTCAAGAAATTGTTGTTTTAATTTAGTAGACTGCCACAGTTCAGTCAGTACTTCAGTAAACCAAAATTCAGTAAACTTCCACTTGAGCCCCATTAGTAGAATGCTGAACATCAAGGCGATAGATGATTTCTTTCCAGACATTAAGAAGCATATCTTGTGTGATGGAAGCTAATGTCTCTTCTGTCCGGTGTGCACAGTAAAGAAAAAAAATATCTTGAGTTGTGTTATTTATTGCCACAAACCATTTTAAGATAGCTGCTATAATAATGAATTTATTAAGACTTATAATGGAGTGAATAATTTATGGACACCCTTCATATTTGTATGTGATTGCACGTATATTTAGAGAAATATTTATTGTTATGTTCACAGCTGCTGTCTTCAAGATCTTATCAATTGAGACCACAAAGATATCTCTGGCATTTTCAAAAATGCCCTTTCCATCTAGCAAGGTACATGACCACATTTACTGAGATTGTGTGAATATTTCTCATTCAAATATGTCCGAGAGTCTGGAGGGGGCCAGAGATTGGAAGTGATCACTACCTGCTAACAATCAAAAGAACAACTGAAAGAGTTGCTCAGCCTAGGAACTGCCCAACATCATGCAAGAAACCAAGTAAACGAGTGGGAGAAATGAGCATTAGGACCTACAAGCTGAGAGAGCCAGAAATTAAGACCAGATATCACGGTAGAAGGGGAACGACTAAGTAAGTAAGTAAGTAAGTGTGAATATTCCTTTTATCTGTTGCTAGAAACAAAATTGTGACAGAATAGGATTCCTGCTACTTCAGGCATGTTGTAAGATGCTATTAACATGAGTCTGTGCATGGGGCTGGAAGAATCATCGTGCAAAACAAGTTGCTACACTTCATGAGTATATGAATTTGGTGCAGGATAGCTAGCTGGTATGGTGGCTGCATGCTTCTTAACTCTTTGACTCCGGAAGGACGCTCAGAGCGTTGGTCAGATTGGACACCTATGCCAAAACAACTCTCTGAGCGTTGTTTTTAGTCTATCTTACTTAGTCGTTCCCCTTCTACCGTGAGGTGTAGAGGTTTGGAAGAGAGAGTGCCAGACTATCCTATCGGCAGTCTTCCTCCTGGCCTGGTTCCATTCTAGTACTCGGTCCTTCAAAGATTGTCTAATGTTGTCCTCCCAGCGGACTCTGGGTTGTCTGGATCCCTGGCTCTTTGTTTCCCATGCTTGTCGTGGTAGCCGATCTCCCATTCTGCAGACATGGTGTTTTTAGTCTATCACGAATTAAAATTACGGCAGAGTGGAAAATAATTGCAGAGTCAAAGATTTAAAGAACGAAAAGAGAAAAGAAGAAAGAAAATAATGTGCTGTTTGTTCACAGTGAAAATAGATTTTGGTTTGACTAATGCTGAAGTAATCGGTCATAAAATACTGTTCATGTGTTAATTTTAGAACGGGTATTTCTGGCACATCTATATTTTGGAGATGTAAGTGTCAAGACAGTCCTATTGTATGGCTCTGAAACATGGAGAACAACAAAAATGACAATCAAGAAGTTACAGACTTATAAATGTGTGCTTGCATACAGGGCCGGATTAAGCCACGAAGGGCCTCTCTCTACGCTTTTTGGTGTTTGCGCCCCCCTTCACCTAATAGGCAATAATTTAAAAAAAATTTTCAAACCCCTTAGCGTTATGATGGTATATACTAGTATTATTATTAGACTGGTACGTTAGTTTGTTAGCATTACTTAACTCTTTTATTAGTAATTATTGTTTATTAATGATCATTAGTACGAGGCGTGTTCAAATGAAACCCGCCCGTGCTGCACCAAGTGGACATTTGTAGGAGGAGCATGATGACGTCACATCTGACGTAATAAGCACATACGAATATACAAGTGTGTAAGTGCTCATTCTTCTAGTATTCATTGGTTGTGCTGCAGACCGTTAAAATAATGGCCGGTGTGATACGGAATCCGTCCAAGGTCAATCAGCGAGCGGTGATCCAGTTCCTAACAGCCGAAGGATGTCGACCAGTCGACATTCATTGCCAAATGAAAGCAGTGTATGGTGACAAAAGTGTGTCTAAGACTACAGTGAAAGACTGGGCATGAATGTTTCGAGAAGGACGTCAGTTAACGAAAGATCTTCCGCGGCCAGGTCAGGTGCATATTGTTGCTACAGAAGAAGCCATTGCCGAGATTGATGCAGCAATACGGGTGGACCGTTGGCGGAGCTTACGTTCACTAGCAGAGGAATTCGCTGTGTCTCTTGGGACAGTTCAAATGGTGGTTAGGAAGAAACTGAAGTATCGAAAGGTGTGTTCACAACGGGTCCCACGGATGCTGACCGATCACCATAAGGAAGAACGCATGGGGTGGAGTTTGAACCACCTGCTGCGTTACGAAGAGGAGGGTGATGCATTTCTGTTGCGCATAGTGGCAGGTGATGAGTCATGGTGCCACCACTTTGAGCCATGCAGCAAAACAGCGAGCATGCAATGGAAACATTCCGGATCACCAAAACCCAAAAAATTCAAGTCACAGATTTCCGCCGGTAAGGTTATGCCGACCGCATTTTTTTACCATGAAGGGCTTCTATTGGTAGACTTTAAAGAGCCTGGCGTGAACATCAATGCCATCCGCTACAAAGACACACTAGACAACCTGCATACAGCCATCAAGAATAAATGACCCGGCATGCTTTCGCGTGGTGTGATTCTGTTGCACGACAATGCTTGTCCACATGTTGTGAACATTGTGCAGGAAGCGTTAGCAAGGAAAAGGTGGGAAGTTCTGCCACACCCAGCCTACAGCTTCGTTCTGTCACCATGTGACTTTCATTTGTTTGGACCCTTAAAAAAATCTCTAAAGGGACAACGATTCGACTCCGATGCAGACGTCAGGGCCTCGGTGACCAAATGGTTCAATAAGCAACCAAAGTCATTTTTCTCGGACGGCGTCCGCCGTCTACCCAAGCAGTGGGATGCATGTCTGAATGCCTATGGTGACTATTTCTAAAGAACCCCAGTGGGTACTTGCTTCATAACAATTGCTGTATTTAATTCTACTACTCCTGCTGATGTACTTTACATATACAAGGGGCTTGACATAAGTCTTGGGCCTAACCATGAAGGAGTCACAGGAGGAAGATGAAACTTGGCACATTTAAAGTTCATCATATTTGCACCGCACCCGTATGTTACCGGGGCCCGAAAGGGGAGCAAAGAATAGTAACACTGCACCCTACCACGCATGTCGTAAAAAGCGACTAAGGAGGGTATGGGCATGGGGCTGTTTACCCCATCCCGTAAAAACTTCGCACAGTGGGCTGATCACCTGCTTGCCAACCAATCTGATTACGGAAACAATGATAGATTGTTTGGTCTGTTTTTGTTCCACAAAGACGCCACTAGGCGTGGTGGAAACAGCGATAGATTGATCAATTTGTTGTTGCCCTAAGACGCCACTAGGCGTACTGGCCACATACTGCTTTGCCGGTTGATGGCTAAGGATGGAAGAAGAAGAAGAAGAATATTTGCACTGAATGTGTGAAGTACGCGTTTGTTTCTTCAATGGGTTTTCCCGCTACTGTGCACGGCGCAATGTACCCTATTGACCGGATCTGCTGCTCCAAAGATTTGACAAAACAATGGAAAAGAAGGAGGTCAGAGCTGTGATAAAATTTCTGATGTTTCAGGGAAAAACACCTACAGAAATACACAGGTAGATAGAACCAGTGTTTCGTGATTCTTGTCCTTCATATACTTCGGTAAAAAAAACTGGTGTCAACAGTTTAAGTGCGGCCGCTCAAATGTTGCTGATCTACCAAGATCTGGTAGACCAGCCTCAGAGTGCAATGATGAAAATGCAACAAGAGTGAAGAAAATCATTGACCAGGATCAAAAAATGACAATTGTGGAGATAGCTAGAAGAGTAAAACTGAATGAAAGAACAGTTTATAGAATTTTATACAACAGGAAAGTTGTGACCAGGAAACGAGGGATAACACGCACTCAAAATCTTCCTTTGCTGCAAGACAACGCACCCTCTCACAAAGCACGATTTGAATATTGAAATTCTTCCACACCCACCATATTCACCAGATTTGGCTCCATCAGACTTTTTTCTATTCCCAAATCTTAAAAAAACAGCTAAAAGGAAATCATTTTGACAGCGATGAAGAAGTTATACTGGCATGTGATGACTGGTTTAGTTTGAAAAATATGGTGTTTTACTCCCAAGGTCTTTTCAAGGTCAAGCAGAGATGGCAGAAGTGTGTCAATTCAGACGGTGGCTATATTGAAAAGGAATTAACACTATACAAAATTTCAGCTCTCTGTGACATGTCCTTCATGGTCAGGCCCAAGACTTATGTCAAGACCCTTGTATTTGTTATAAAGCCACTGGGACGGGTTTCATTTGAACACGCCTCGTAGTATTTTTATTATTATTAAGGTAAACAAAAGAAACACATTTAATTGAAAAATCTATGCATTTTTTTCTAACTTATACTTCTTCTTCTTCTTCGTTTGTCCTGAAAAGGGCGTTGGTTGCATTGTGTCTGTTTACACTGGAGCAGCGATATCTGCGCCTTTCGGCCGACACATCCAACTTCAGCACGGTATTTTTTGGGACCGGGTTTGCCTTCCCTCTTCGATCCCTATTCTCTCAGCCAGACTGCAGTGATGCAGCCTGTTTCCAGGACCACCATGTGGAGGTGGAGTAGGATCTTGGTCAGCTCTGGTTCGCTGACCCTGACACAAGCAGTCAAGCTATGGGTCGCTGACTGCATTCTCTATTGCTGCATCTTTGGGTCCCTAACTTATACGAAGGTTCCCAAGAACTCCGGGCCCCTATCTTTCAGCCTACTTAGCATAATGGATTATCCGGCCCTGCTTGCATAGAATAGAAGGTTTGAAATCGCACGACAAGGCCAGTGTTTTGGCCATTTGATGCTTTTTTTCATGCGATACATATTGAGTGTAGAACAACGTTGCTGCAGTCCCATAGTTGGTTGTTTAGCACGTCATCATAAGGAGTGTGCTGGATAGGCTGTGAAGAAGACTGAGATTTTCTTTCAGTTCATCATCATCATTTCCTGTTTTATCCCTATGGAGCATGGGAGCATTGCTGTATTTGGTCCCATAGCAGTTTGCACCAAAGCTTTCCAGTGATCTTGTAGTGTGTTTCTGTGGCAATTTGTTTTAGACAGTGAATTTGCCAGCTCCATCCACAACATTTTATTTTCACCTCTTAGAACATGCTAGAGGAAGCAGTAAGCATATTCTTTCTTTATCTCCTGAGAGATCCCAGGAAACCACATGGCATGGTACCAGGTTAGGTCATCTTCTTCGTTCGTCCTGAAAGGACGTTTGTTATGCTGTGTCCCCGTTTACAGCAAAGCTGTAATATTTGCGCCTTTCGGCCCGACACATCCGGTTTCAGTATGGCATTTTTGGGACCGGGTTAGCTTTCCCTCTTTGATCTCTACTCTCTCAGCCAGACTGCAGTGATGCAGCCTGTTTCCAGGACCACCACTTGGAGGTGGAGTAGGGTCTTGGTCAGCTCTGGTTCGCTGGCCCTGCCGCAGGCAGTCAAGCTTTGGTCACTGACTGCATTTATCACTGTTGCTGCGTCTTCGGTGTCCCAGGTTAGGTCATCTAAAACATTTTTATCATAGTGCCTAAAATGTAAACCAGAGTTGGGGCACTACACAAAGGTTGACCGCCGGCAGAACAAATTCTTATATATATATTATTTTTGCGTGCTATTATAAACAAGATGGTAAACATGTATCTTTTTAATCTGAATAATCGTTTTTTTTCAGCTTCTCTAAATTGTGGAAAAATTCAATGATAACATACCTATTTCCATTCTTATAAAATATTCCTAAATCATGGGAAAATAACTCTAATGTGCATATTTGCATTCTATCAGCTGCTTTTTTTTTTTTTTTCAATTTAGACAATTGTGGTTGTTTCTAAATTGAGGAGGTGGGAATTCTATGATAACTTGCGTATTTCCTCTTTATCAATTTTGTTGCTTTTGTTTTTGATGAGATGACTTTCTAAATCATAGAATGTCATGCATATTTCCATTCAGTCAGAAGGGGGAGAGGGAGGTGGAGTTACTTCCTTAATCACGGACAAAAAAATTTAGGTTATAACTTGCATTGTTTGTTATGACAAAATCCTGGTGGTATACTCTAAACTAGGGTTTCTTAACCTTTTTTTTGTATGCCGTAGACCCTTTTGATTGTCCGATGATGGCTATGGACCCCTCCTTGAAAACATGTACATACAAGCATAATTAACAATCTTACATTTTAGGTTATGTACATGGACCCCCTAGAATCCATTTACTGACCGAACCTCCCCTCCCCCCCAAGGGGTCTATGAAACCCTGCTCTAAATCACAACAAAATTAAGTTATTGTGTATCTTCGAGCTCCACCTAGGCCGGACCCAAGCCCGGTGGAAAAAGGAGGAGGGCAGAATGCATGGAGGTCATAAGGAGGCAGCCCCTCCACCTTGCAAAGGCAAAACAGGCCAATCACTTGTTTGCCTTAAAACCTGATTACAAGTATTGCGAGAGAGAAAATCAGACTGATCTTGAAGGCGACGAACTGGCACAGACCATGGACAATTACTTATGGATCATGGAATATTAGGAGTTTTAACGAGGAAGAAGAGGAGCTGGTGGAGATGAGGAAAGCAAAATTTGAATCTGACGGAAACAAAGAAAAAGAGACAAGGAGTAATGGGTCTTGATGGTGACACGCTGCTCAACAGAGGAGTCCCCACAGACGAAAGAGCTAAAGGGGATGTGGGTTGTATTGTTGCTTAAAAACCAAAAGGATAGCATCGAGGGATGGAACTTTGTCTCAAAAGCTAAAAGGAGGAGAAAGCATAGTCAACCATGTCATTTTGTATGGGCCAAATGAAGATGAGTGACCAGAAGTCAAAAAAGAATTCTTTGAGCTGCTTCAAAAGACAGTGGACGACTGCCTGGATGAAATTATCCTCCAAGATTTCAATGCCAGAGTTGGAAATTACCTTACTAGATGGGGTGGATTTATCGGAAGGTATGGAGAAGATATACTAAATGACAATGGAAAGCGACTGCTTAGATTCTGCAATGAGCAAAACCATGTCATTATGAACACAAAGTTTCCCCATAAGCCATACATGCATATGGCAAGGCCTCAAAACACAGCCCCTACAGACCCAAGTAGAACAGTCTCAACTACGATGGTTCGGTCATGTCTGCAGAATGGGAAAAGATCAACTACTACAACAACTATCGGAAACTAAGAGCCAGGGATCCAGACCTCCAGGACGACCCAAAGTCCGCTGGGAAGACAACAGATAATCTCTGAAGGACTGAGGACTAGATTGGAACCAGGCCAGGAGGAAGACAGCCGATAGAATAGTATGGCGCTCTCTCTTGCAAACCTCTACACCACAAGGTAGAAGAGAAACGACTAAGTAAGTAAGTGCATCTTCATAGATTTTTGGGCATCGTAAGTCAATAGATATTTATTTGTTGGTGTAAAGTAGTGGTAGATGAATGGTGTACAAACACTAAATTAAAAATATCAGAGAGCTGTGTAATTTCTGTATAGCGCAGAATGCTGAAAAGTAACAGAAAAGGAAATGTCGAAACTGTATTCTGTCCTGCCTAAGGAATAGTCTTAGAATTTTCTGGCCAAAAACCATCACCAACCAAGAACTGCTAACTCGGAGCCACCAAGATGACATTCACACCATCATGAGGTAGATGCTGAAATTGGGTTGGCCACCTCCTCAGAAAAGACCCTGGCACCATCACCAGAACTGCCATGCTATAGACACCATTAGGAAAACAAAAGCGAGTCCGGCCAAAAGCTGCCTAGCAGAGAACTGTTGGGACAGAGATGCAAAGCATGAAGCAGAGCTGGGGTACCACATGATGGATGGCTACTGACTGAGCAAAGTGGAGACAGTTTGTTGCTGCCCTACAAGACACCACTACTAGGCATGATGGTCTTTGATAACTTTGCCAATCAGTGGCCAAGGACCAAAGCAGAAAGAAGGTGAATTGTAAAATAATATTCATGATCAGCAATGGGGATTTTCTGAACCACATGTTTTGTCTCATACATTTATGAGCAATTTGACTTTTTACAGAACACAGAGGCAATGGTAAATGAGCTTGAGAAAAGTATGTTGGCTCTTGTTTCAGTGTACTACGCTCTCCCAGTGTCGCAAGGTATGATAGTGATTACAAAATGTTATCTAACCTGTGTCTCATCATGTCGATTGCAGTTTTTAATCCAAGTTTAATTAATGTTGAGTGAAGTTTTTAATCCATGTTTAATGATGTCTTAACTTTCCGACTGGTTAAGTCTAAACCTTGTTTCATGAATGTTGATTGAAACCTAATGTGTTTTAAAGGAGTGTTTAGTGAAACATTAAAGGATTCCTTTAAAGCCAGATGAAAGTGGCCATTTTACCACTCATTCAAGTGGCCATTTTGTCCATACTAGAGTCCTTGGAAGCCACATCAGATATTTCCATTTATGGGTTGTAACATTTTTTTCTTTTCTTGTTAATGTATTTAACCTACTGTGTATACTCAAGTATAGGTCTCTCTATAAGTCGACTCCTAGACTTTAGGACTTAAAAACCATCCGAAATGAGTGACTCTATTATAAGTCAAAGTTAAAAAAAAATAAACAGATGCAGTAAATTTCATATTTATAGCATGTTACAATATTTTCAACTTCTTTTTAATTGAAGGGCACGAATTTGAATTGATCCTCGAGAAATGATGCAACCATTTTGCCGCTGAGTTAAAACCCATTCATTTATTTCTTCTTCAAGAGCCGTAAACGATGAAGTGTTCTATCTCATTGCTCATTTCATTTTCAGCACTTCTTGCAACGATTCTTTTATTTTATGCCATACTTGAACAAGATTTTCATTGATTCCAAATTCCTGCATTGCATTGGAATTGCCACGACTTTCTGCAAATTCTATCACTTTCAGCTTCAAGCCAGCCATGTAAGAAGTATGCTTTCTTTTCAAACTCATTGTAATAGCACCTTCGAGACAATTTGTTCCGTTTTAAGTAAATGACTGTGTATTTACAACAAATGAAACTGTGCGTGCCGGCATACACATGATGGGAAGTACGAAAGCATGATGGAGTATATCATGTATCGAGTACATCACTGTACATATAGTAGACCACCTAACCCTATGACAAAGTCCTCCAAACTAGGCTCATGACATACTGTTAGAGGTGACACACTCAAATAACTTAAAGATGCCACACATCTAGATGCTCTGACAATCTCCATAACTATAAACAAGAACCATAATAAGTAGTATAATGTGCCGGTGAATGCGTAGCTCCAAAATAGATAGCTTTCTAACATTCTCAAGTTCACCATTACAATATGGCTTACAGCCTGCTTCTGACCATGAACTATAACCATAGGGTCAGTAGACTTCTGAACATTGCTACTAAATACATCCTCTTACTAGAATAAAAATTTAGGCTATCATTAATCAAAGATGCAAAGTCCTATGCTTCACAAAACTCAGCAGCCATCAGCCAGATAAAATAAATCTTGTACGTCTTTTCTTGATGGCCAACCGACGCCTTTCTTCCTGAACACCCTCTTGTTCAACAACTTTTATTCACACATTTGCACAGCTTCCAGTTGCATGACTGGCCATATTTAGTTCAGCTTACACCCCATATTATGTTTCATTTTGAATACACACTTCCTGTTAAGCACAGGTGCACAACAGACATAAAACATTCTGTTTTTTAATTTTTAATGTATTACTTAAGATTTTTTGTTAAAAACATTTAATGAAGCATATAGCATATAGTAGCCCCTTCAGTCATGACTGACTATGGGAATGTGCCCCTGAGGTGATAGCCCTCAGCTGCTTTTTTACCTAGTGTTCCTTTCAGTGTGTTCTTTTCTCTTCTGCTCATTGTGAGAGCTTCTTTTCTCTCAATCTGAGGTGGCACCATAGAGAGGGAGCATTTCCCTTGGTACTATCGGCAGCATCATCCTGCCAGGTTGCTGGATTTATGTCCAGAGCCTTCATGTCTCTCTTGCACACATCTTTGAACCTCTACTGTGGTCACCCAGCTGTTCTTTTGCAGTTGTCCATAGAAGATATCTTTAGGAATGTGACCATCTTCTATGTGGCGGACATGACCATGCCAGCATAGTCTGCGCGGTCTAAGAAATGTATACATTCTTTGAAGGCCAACATGTGACAGCACCTCGACATTTGTCACTTTGTCATTCCACAAAATACTAAGGATGTGGTGTAAATACTGTAGATGGACGGTATTGAGCCTTCTTTCTTGCTTAGCATTGGTTGTCTATGTCTCGCTGCCATATACGAGGGGCGTTCAGAAAGTAATGCACCACATCGTTTGTCTCAGCTAATAATGAAGATAGAAGCATGAAATTTTGCATACTTCAAATATGGCATGTGCCAGTTGTGTGCACCAAATTGCACCGCAACCGGCCAAATAATGCGGCTGCCCTAAACCGTTGAAATGGAGCATGTTAGCAACTTGCGTTATAAACAACGAATTGTGATAGAATTTCTTGTTGCAGAGAAGGAAACTGTTGTGAATATTCACAAGCGTCAATGTGATGTGTATGGAAGTTTTGCAGTCGACAAGAGTACAGTCAGTCGCTGGGTTCAGAGAATCAAAGAATCAGGAAGTGGAGATACGGAGCTGCTTGATCGGCTGCGCTGTGGACGTCCTGCCACAGCCACCAACGCAGAAATGTTGAAATGCGCTGAGGGCATTATTCTTACTGACAGGTGAATCACTACTCAACAATTGGCCTTACAGCTGTCAAGTCAGCATTGGTAGTGCAAATGCAGTTATAAAAACTCTCGGATTTTCTAAGGTTTGCGCAAGATGGGTTCCTCTAAGTCTCACAAATAACCACCGATTGCAAAGGAAAGCAATTTCTTCTGAATTGTTGGAGCCTTTCAATGCCGATGGAGAGAACTTTTTGGCTAAGATCGTTACAGGTGACGAAACCTGGGCACATCATTTTGAACCTGAGACAAAAAGACAGTCAATGGAGTGGCATCATCTGCAGTCACCAAGAAGAAAGAAATTCAAGACAATTCCTTCAGCTGGTAAGGTCATGATCACTGTCTTTTGGGACATTGAAGGTGTGATTCTTGTGGACGTTATGCCAAGAGGAGAGACAATCAATTCGCAAGCTTACATTAAGACATTGAAAAAACTCAATCAACATTTTCGCAGAGTTCGGCCGCACAAGAATCCAGCAGACCTGCTTCTCCTTCACTACAATGCACGCCCTCACACAAGTCTGGCAACACGGGAAGCAATCACCAAATTGGGTTGGACTGTACTACCCCATCCACCCTATAGTCCCGATTTGGCACCCTCTGATTTTCATCTATTTGGTCCACTTAAAGATGCACTCCGTGGGACAAGGTTTGAAGATGATGAAGGAGTGATTCATGCAGCAAAGAAATGGCTACATGATCAAGACAAAATCTGGTATGGGCTAGGAATACATGCACTTGTTTCGCGCTGGCATAAAGCCGTACAAGTTGATGGGGATTATGTTGAATAATACCGATGTTTACATGACATATCCATGTATATTGTATATAAATTTCATGCTTTTTGAATAAACAGCTCCTGAGAATAACGATATGGTGCATTACTTTCTGAACGCCCCTCGTAGAAGCATGCTGGTGACACAGGCATTATATACCGCAGCTTTCGTTAATGAAGCAGCAATTTTATATCTCAAAGATACCCGTTTTGTGTTTCATTGGCTTCCTGCTTTCGTGAGCGCAGGATTTTAAGCTCCGCCTTCAAAATATAGCTTACCGCAGAAGTGAGAGTCTGGTGCATGGGACTGCTGTATGTCATGTTTATATTCGTGCACTCTGTTGAATCAGTGCATGGAAATGTAATGGTCGGTCAAAGAATGGATAGGGAAATTAGGAAGGAAAACAAAAACTGTAAGGGCTGAGTCTAGAAGCTTATGAGAAATCTATGTAGACAGTATGAACAATCTGATACAATAGTTTTTTTTAATAATTGGTTTTACTTGCCATGCTGGTTTGCAGCGCTGCGTCACCTACGTGTTGCTGTTAGTTATTTTTTCCTACTCCATAAGATACATCTATACACCCCATCTTCCATGATAATGAAATCACAAACCCATATATTAAATATCATTGTGTATATTCTCTTCAAGAAGTCATGCAGTATTTTTAACAGCATATTATGTCAATTTCCTTCTCAATATTTGCAGTGTGAACAAAATTCCTGTCATCGCATCGGTAACCACGCACATAGCCATGTCACATTCCTACTATGTCCTCCACCACGTCTCCTTCCACAACCGCTAACTCGAAAGTTGCGGGAGCTGAGATCTCCATACTTGTACAATGAAACGGGTGGAAGGTGGAGCTTAGCATCTTTTGCACAAAATGTGGGAATTGTGTCCCACATTTCTGCTTACAAAACGTAACCCAGTAAGCGACGGGAAAGGGAAAGAGGCGTGTTGTGCAACACGGACCAATTTCATGAATCTTTTTTGTTTTTTGACTATAAGTCGGGGGGTGTACATTTTTTAAGGTCCAAAGTAGGAATACATTTCTCGGCTTATGCTCGAGTATAAACGGGAGTTCTGGCTTTGTTTCTAAATGTTTCAGTTCATGATGTGTCCCAGACAAAGCCTTGTGGCTGTAACATTTACATTTCTGTGGTCCTTTATCTTAGTTTAAACATTGACATCAACATTAATCATTGACTCACATTTCAGTCTTCCTTATTTTCTTATGGATTCTTCACTGACGTATTGAAGTATTCTTCACTAAAGTATTGAAGTACTCTTCACTGACGTATTGAAGTATTCTTCACTAAAGTATTGAAGTATTCTTCGCTAAAGTATTGAAGTACTCTTCACTAAAGTATAAGTATTCTTCACTAAAGTATTGAAGTATTCTTCACTAAAGTATTGACGTATTCTTCACTAAATTATGGGTGTACTTTTCACCAAAGCATTGACGTATTCTTCACTAAAGCATTGTTTACTTAAGTATTGACGCTGGTTCATGATGTATCATTAGCTTGAGCACAGGTTGATGCATCATTTAATTTAGCAGAACATGTATCACTTCATAGCAGCAATGTTGTGTTATGAAACTTTTGACCTGATTATACCATTCATACTTCACTGTGTTTTTATTTACTTATTATCTTAATAGGTGCCACGCTCCATTCACACCTCCAGCAAACAGTGCTTCAAATTCTAGACAACTTGCAGGGTTTCACTGCCTCTCTGTCTGCTTGTCTGACGTCAGAGAGGTATGGTTGTGTTAGACAGATTTTTAATGCAGTGATCTCAAAAGTAGTAAAAAGTAGATTTGTAGAATTGCTCTTGTATTACATTTACCATCATGCCATTTCATGCCGAGTACTAGTCAGCACATATATGAATGAGGAAGTGAATGATATTGCTAACTATTATCATTGGACATTTTGTGTGGATGTCAAGTATCTGTGCTCTGGACGGATTGTATCTTAATCTTGATTGATAGTAGTTGTTTATGTTTTGTGAGCATATTGCCATTTGCAAACTAATGTATAAAGAGATAGATCAGTTCGTTAATAAATATCAGCTACGCTATGGACCACTGAAGGAAAGCGAAAGACAGGCTGACCAAAAACAACTTGACGGAGAACTGTGAAGGCCGAGATGCAAAGAATGAACCAGAGCTGGGGCACTGCACAAAGGATGACTGCCGACAGAGCAAAGTGGAAGCAGTTTGTTGCTGCCCTACAAGATGCCACCTGGCGTGATGGCCACTGACTGCTTTGACAGTTGGTGGCTAAGGATCAAAGAAGAAGATTAATAAATATAGTTTATAATATTATTAAGCATGTGAATGAAAAATACTTGCTTACTTAGTCATTCTTCTTCTACCGTGAGGTGTAGAGGTTTGGAAGATAGAGCGCCATTGGTTGGTTGTTCGTCCATCACGGGTGATGAAGACCACTCTGTTCATCCAATTATTTAAGAATATGTTAGAGCGCCATACTATCCTATCGGCTGTCTTCCTCCTTGCCTGGTTCCATTCTAGTCCTCAGTCCTTCAGAGATTGTCTAATGTTGTCCTCCCAGCGGACTCTGGGTCGACTTGGCGGTCTGGATCCCTTAGTTTCCCATACTTGTCATGGTAGCTAATGAAAAATACTAATTATCAGTTTAAATGTGCATGGAGATGGCACCTCATCATGTAAAACAAATTGCCACAAAAAGCACCACTGCAGAAGCATGTGAATGTTTGGTGCAGGCATCCTGCTTGGGAACTGGCTCCAATGGTGGCTCCACACTCCATAAGGAACGCAAAAGAGACCCCCCAAAAAAAATCAGTTTAAATATGACAGATGCTCCACTTTGTCATGTTTGTTTGGCTAAAACATCATATCAAATAATGAACAGTTGTTGTTGTTTAACTAGATCTGCTGAGCTGCTCACTGTTTTGCAACAAATACCAAGTTGAAGACTCTTTGGTATTATCTACACTGTAGATCTAGGCTTTTTCTGTGGCTTTTCTGCAATTCTGAAACGTGCTGAGTTGAAGTCATGAGCTCGTTTCTCCAGTTTGACTTGCATTTAAAGGATCGTCACTTCTGGTCCCAAGCTAGGACTAAGAAGTGCGTGGCATACTGTGCATTCCCCACCATCCAAGGGGGCTTTCCAACTATGCAGAGCTAACATACTGTACTCTGGTTCTGGGCTCTCCCAAGGAATTGTCACATCCTGCATAGAGCCACTTCAGCTCCCCACTGCCTATCACTGAGTCCATAGTGAGATCCTCCTGCATGCAGTCAACCAGGTCAAAGCCAAAGAATCATGTCTGGGGCTCAAGTGACTTTTCCAAGCTTAGTGTGCAATGCTGGGTTCTCAACAAGTTTCACCACAGAGGGCATCGTGATGGACAGTAAACAAATTATCTAATACATTTTTAACTTCCAATTTGTTTCTTGTGGTAGATTCTGTTATTGCTCTCTTTGATCCGTGGACAAGCTGCTTCACATTAATGATGAAAAAAGTAGAATAGCAGAACAGTAATTAAATGATGGAAATTCATACTTAAAAAAAAAAATTATTATAAAACAAGCTGTTCTCGGCTATGATTGGTTCATTTTTTTTAAATTTTGTTCTTTGGGATAGTTTTAGCGCCCCTATCCGGTGGTCCCATCGGCTCATCCCTGGATGTAGTCCTGCATCTGTTCCAAGGCCTTTCCATGTCTATTTTTAAACTCTTATTACCCTCTGTTCTCCGTCTGCTGTTGGGTCTCCCTCTGTTTTTCTTACCTTGGGAATTTCAGAACAATGACTGCTTTGTAGGAATGTCATGTGACCAGGGCCGAATTATCCGTTAGGCTAAGTAGGCTGAAGCCTAGGGGCCCGGAGCTCTTTAAAAAATATTTTTTAATGCAAAGATTTTTCAGTTAAATTTGTTTCTTGTGTTTACCTTAATAATAATAAAAATAGTACTAGTAAACATTAATTAACAAATAATTGCTAATAAGAGAGGTAAGTAATGCTAACAAACTAACTTACCAGTCTAATAATAATACTAGTATATACCATCACCATGCTAAGGGATTTGAACAAAACAAATATTAAAATTATTGCCTATTAAGTGAGGGGGGGGGGGGGGGGGCCAAACACCAAACAGCCTAGATGCCCTTCTTGGCTTAATTCGGCCCTGTATGTGACCTGAACCCAGTCCCTTTGTGTAGAGAAGCAAGTGCTGTAACCATTGTGCTACTTGCTCGCTCTGATTAAAATTACCCTTTTTTTTTCGGTCAGCCATAACACAAGATTACAGTGGACTGGTGGGATTTGGGAAGCGGTTGATTTTACACTGCTTAGAGGTAAGAGATCTGTTTGGTTTTTTTTTCTTGTTTTAGTCTTTTCAAATCTATTTCATAAGTAATGTAAAGAGTGGGTTGAAGGGTTTGAAAGGAGACAGGCAGAAAAAGAAAGACAGTATGTTTTTACGTCCATGCAGACACACATAAACATACAACACATATACAGAAACATACCTTTCTCAGTTCAACATATGTGGAGTATCCGTGTTGGTGCTTAAATTTCAGTACAGTAGAGCATTGCTGATTTCTTCTTCTTCTTCTTTGATCCATAACCACCAACCGTCAAAGCAGTCAGCGGCCATCACGCCTGGTGGTGTCTTGTAGGGCAGCAACAAATTGATTCCACTTTGCTCGGTCGGCGGCCATCCTTCGTACAGTGCCCCAACTGTGGTTCATTCTTTGCATCTCAGCTTCCACAGTTCTCCGCCAAGTTGTCTTTGGTCGGCCTCTTTTTCGCTTTCCCTCGGGGGTCCATATTGCTGATTTGATCGTCAGTAATTCAACATGTCAATAACCCGAACGAGCCAGTAAAAAGTGTGATAGTTTTCATTAACTGCCTAAACATACTTTAAAAACGTTTTCACTTTTTTATTGTGTGACCATGTTGATTCTGATTGTTGAGTCATTTTGTTGATTTTATTTGGTAAATTTTATCCTTTATAATTGTGGTTGAAAATTCAATTTATTCTGTTACATAGGAATAAAAATTTGTAAGTACAAATCAGTGTTTTTATTACTAAATGCTTTTTTGTTTTTAGTCTCAAGATTTGTATTTTTGATAAGTTAAACAATATGACCATAGTATATACACTGATGGGTGTTCTCAATAATGAGAAATCAAGATGGGACTTCCCAGCTTCAGTGTTAGTGCATGGTTGTTTCTGAACATAGCAAAACTTACAGGGCAGTTATGGTGTTGAACTCTCAGTGCATGCTTCAGAAGGTCCAAAATAGATGGCTACGACAAAAATGGAGGACATACAAAGAGGCCTCAACCCATCCGGAATTGGTGTGGATCGTCAGTCTTTTTCATGCAGGAGTATGTTGTAGTGAGAAAGCTGATAGACTAGCCCTGAAAGCGCCCATATTGGGGACATTGGATATGGATATCATCATCATCATCAGTTGCCATCTCCACAATGAAGGTTGGCTGTAATGGATCTCCAACGTCTTCTGTCTCTTGTCTTGGTGGTGCACTCTGATAGACTCTTTCCTGTCCATCTCTTGATGTTATCTTCCCACTTATAGCGCTGTCTTCCCCTTGCACGTTTGCCTTCAACTCTCCCTTCTGTTATGGTCTTCTGCAAGGTGTTATGCCTTTTTATGTGGTCAAAGTATTTTAGCTGCCGAACTTTGACCTCCCTCATTAGTTCTCTTTTCATACCTAGATTTTCTAGGACCTCCTTATTTGTTTTCATCTCTTTCCATGAGCTACGACCCATTCTTCTTTATATCCACATTTCAAGAGCCTCAATTCTTTCTTCCAAATGCTTATTCATCGTCCATGTTTCTGCACCATACAGAAATGCAGAATATATATAACACTTTATGATTCTCAGTTTTAATTTGTGAGATAACTGTTTGGATGTCAGTATATGTTTCATGTTGTTGAATGAAGCTTTGGCCATTCCTATTCTCTTCTTGATTTCTGTTTCACATCTGCCATCTTCTGTTATTATATGACCAAGATATACGTAGCTCTTGATTTGTTCCAGGATTTTCCCATTTACGCTTATCTTTAATGTGGGTTTATCATCTGTTTTGCTAATTATCATAGGATATGGATAAGGGAAAGACAATTAATGATTGCCTGTTAGAGAATAACACTGCAGTCAGTGATTAAACTCGACTCAGATTGCTGGAATTTGGCATCAATCGTAAAACTAGTAGGGATCGGTGTATGAGAGGATGGGTGTTATAGCTGATTGATTTAAGGATGTTGAAGATTACTTTGAAAGTTACCAATGAATTATTAAATATTATAACTGATGACTGGTCTTGGAGATTGAATAAATGGTGATGGGTGTTACTTTAATGGTCAAACTGTTCAAACGCCCACACAGAGCAGAACACAATTCTTATATCACGCGAATGTCGAAAATATCAAATTCTATAAGACTAACATACCACTGCTACACACGAGATACTGTTAGTGAATTCAATCTGTTTGTTGACATAGATTTCGCCACCCAGGCTATTTATGGTCATGTGTTATCACTGTCACGACTACTGTTTTCCTACCGTGTTAAATGTTGCAGTGAGTGTGCGTGGGTACATTCACACACTACAGGTACACGCATCAGAAATATGGAATGGTGTAACGGTAGGTTAAAGTTAATAACGTTTATTACACCACAACACGTTACGTTAACACAGAATACATAGTCACAATCAAAGTACAAGTCATAGCAATACAATAATACAGTACTCCAGTCACATCTCCACTTCTCAGAATCATTAGCGCTATGCAATATAATACTGGATCCTCTCAGCAACGGTCGGCATCACCGTGCTAATATAATCAATAATGGCCTCCTCAAATATGCCTCATCAAAGACGCTCTCAACATTGGCGCTCTAATGCAAAGATGGATCCTCTCAATAATAACAATGGATCCGGTTAGCAAACGGACATCATCCTCGCCGTGCTAACTACTTAAATGGCCTCCTCAAATATGCGCTATAATATTCTCCTATATTCTTCTGGATCCTTTTAGCAACGGTCGGCATCACCGTGCTAATATAATCAATAATGATGGCCTCCTCAAATCACTTCAATGGATCCGGTTAGCAAACGGGCATCATCCTCGCCGTGCTAACAACATCAATAATAATGGCCTTCTCAAATCACCTCAATAAAGACGCTCCTCAAATATAATGGATCCGGTTAGCAAACGGACATCATCCTCGCCATGCTAACAACCTAAATACTCAGCAACGGACATCCTCGCCGTGCTACAATAATAATGTGGCCTCCTCACAGATAGCAAACGGACATCATCGCCGTGCTACTGCATAAATAGCATCCTCAAGATACTTATGGATCCTTACCTCTTCAAAATACTCACAAACATAATTCTTCAATTAACTCAGGAATTACTGGCCTACACAAATAATGGCCTCTATAACTTTTGCACTGCGCAGGCATACTCAAAACACACACTGTAGGGGCGACCTCTCCAGTCGGTGCCCAAAAACAGACTCCTTCACGGGAATACCCTTCTCCCGCCTAAAGCAGATACGAGACCCGGCTGTTCAAAAAACACCGCTCAGTCTCACTACTTGCACGGGCTAGCCACCAATAGCTAAAACCCCGTAGCTCACAACAGTTCGGAGTGAATACACCTTCACAATTGAACTGCCTAGCGTTCACAAGCTTTTCTAACTTTACTTCTCGAACATACGAGGGAATTCCCCTAATACTATTTTAACTTAACATCAGCTTAACCAAGCAACGTAACCTGCAATTGAATCTATTCGCTTAACATTTTCAAGATCACCTCCCCTTGCTAATATTTACTCTGTATCAGTTGCCACACCGCCCGGGGAAAAAAAAATGATTTATCGTTTTTTTTTTGTTGTTGAAAATTTAAGTCCCAAAAATTTAGAGATAAATGAAGTTATATTATATGGCTACCAAAAATGTATCTATAACAAATGAAAATAGTACATCTACCCGAAATATCAGCAATAAATGTAATATTACAACTAAAACATCAAACATAATCAATCAAATATCCCAATGAATGTTACCGATGTAAATTACAACAAAAGCATCAATCATAATACAAGCATACCAAAATTAATCTTAATACAACACCAAGCTAAGTACATTTAGTACAAAAAACAACCAATAGAAAGTGAAAGAACAAGATCAAGCAACAGAAGAATGATCTGTAGTAAAGAAAAGTAAGAAATCGGAAAATGAGAAACAATTAACAATACCACATAATAATCAATAAGTAAAACAATTTCATGAAAAATAAATACAAATTTACCAAAATACTAGTTACATTATATTAAGTTATATAATTAACTCAAGAATACAACGAATGAAAGTATAAGTATCGAAAGAAGAAGAAGAAGTATACAAGTAGAATGAAGAGAAACGAAGATGTGATACGAAAGTATAAACAAGATATGAACACATATCGAAAAGACAACAAAAGGATAGAATGACATGAAGGATAGTCAACAAAGACGAATGGAAAGCAAAGGTATGACCGCATAGAAAGTCAATAACAATACATACTAATAAATGTTTAGATCAGACAATATCTTTCAAAAATTAAATACAAACATGATTACAAAGCACAAAACAAAATGTCAAAGTATATCCATACTAACACCACAAAAAGAATAATTCATAACTAAACAAAGTCGAATAAGTAATTTAACTAAGTTACAAAAATTATACTTAATTGAAAATAAATTATAAACCTTACACAAAAAAATAATAGCATTTGCGATAACTAAGTTTTGACCTAACGCACAATCAACCGCTAAATAATAAAAATACATCATAATATCAAATAAGACAAGTTTCCAAAGAAGTAATATCCCTTTCAATCATAGGGCACACAAAAATAAATTACAGTGCCAAAAAAAACAATTTTTTTCCCAAAATTACCATACAAAATATTTCAGAACGATAAGTTATTAAAAAATCGAATTATTATTTAAGTAATTCTAAGTCATAACTAATAAACTAACAATGAAATTAACTTTTAACAAAATGAGAGAAGCATAAAATATCTTATCCCTAGACAAACACTTAAATCAAAACATGTAAGTTTTTCTTTTTTCTCAAAAAATACATCACCAAAAAAAAACCTAAGAAAAATACGATGTCATCTGTATATCAACTTTCCAATATACAAACATAACATAATGTATTATAACAATCCATCTATATTCTTCAAACAAACAATAGAATAGATGTGTCTATCAATTTTACAAAAAAGTTGAATTTAATTTATAAGTTAATTCTGACTAACAATAGCGTTGAGCTTCAGTGTTATTTAACTGTAAATTTATATCTTACCTAGCCTAGTATGATATATACTATAAATAAATCTAAAATTTAATGGTACAATAGGATATGAAAAAGAAGTTCTATAAAAATACCTGCAAAGGTTTTGTTTATCAAATTAATATGTTGAAAAAATCTTATTATTTAAATTCTAGGTACTATGTTATGACAAGGTCAGTGTTTCAACATATGTTAACAATTCAAATACACAATTATTTCTAATACATGCAAGATAATTCTACAAAATCATATTACACAACATAATAATAAATCCACATAATTATCCTAACAATTACAGCTACAACCTGAAAAATATACAGATCAATAATTATGATCTAAATGAGCACAGGATTGACACCGCTCACTGCATTTATAAAAAATTACACACAAATTATTACCAACATATATGTTACACACAATCAAAACAGAATAGTATACAATTGCATAAAAAATTGGACTGGTACATTATCGAAACAATCACATATATGTTCTACAAAAAATATATATGTAGCAATCAAATGATGCATACAAATGAACATCATAATGTTTCAAAGAAATTACAAATATTTAATAAACATCATATGATATATTATCCACAGAATACAATAACATGCACTATTCTAAAAATAAATCAGCTGTAAAAAAAAAATATATCCCGACAATCTGTCAATAATTCTTGATCCTCCAAAAAGTGACTCGTCAGATGTATAGCGAGACGCTAATAGGTTCTGCTTGATAGATAATCCACATTCTTCACGAATAATGTCAACAAGTGCGCCAACTCATCACAACGTCGCACGCTACGAGACAATACAAATGAAAATTTCTATTAATCATCTGTTAGATTTAATAAAACGGGCTGATCACCCGTTTGCCAGTCACTTCGATTACGGAAACGACAGCAAATGGATTGATTTGCCGTTGCCCTAAAGACGCCAATAGGCGTGATGGGAAACAATGGCAAAGAAAACCTATCTGCTGTTGCCCTAAGACGCCACTAGGCGTAATGGCCACTGACTGCTTTGACGGTCGGTGGCTAAGGACGGAAGAAGAAGAAGAAGAAGATTTAATAAGGAAAAACGGAAAATCAACTTTCACGTTTACCTATCCCTTGGGGTGGAGTAGAGTCTTGGCCCTTTTTCACACATCTCAACAAATCCTCCTTAAACGATGTAAACATCACAGAAGGCTTAGCGACCACTTGACCGTAACGAAAGTTCATCCTTGTTGTAGGCTGAAAAAAATTACTACGTTCACAAGAACGAGATGACCTTTCGACACCACTAGTGTGACAATCAATAGTATTATTACTTTGCTTGTCAATAACTTTGCTCTCATGTGGAGCACAGCTAACCTGGTTACAATTTCTATAATTGCTGTTAAGAACATTGTTATTTGTTCTATTGACACAGTTGTACTGTTTTACATCCCAGTTAGCATAATTATGCTTAGCATTTCCTCTTGGATAAAAATATCTACTAGATGGAACTGGCTTTTTATCAAAAAGTTTATTATCAGATTGACAAACTTTCACATAATTATTTCCACTATAATTTCTAACACTCTCAGGATCACGATGTTGTGATCTGTCAAATTGTTTCTTGTTTTTAGGCAAAGAAACATTACTATATGAAGAACTCCCTTGGTACATTTTAACCTCATGGTTATATCTCCTATCAAAAGTGTTTTTCTCTTTGCCTGTGGCAGTGTGTTTAAGAAATGGGTCACACTGACTTGACTGGTTATGACCGAAAGATTTAACAATATCTTTATTGTTTTTCACTAAATATATTTCCCTCCTGGAACAAGTAGTTCTATCTTTTTCCCCTGTTATCAAGCCATCAGGGTTCTCAATTAATCCCTTGTTGGCTTTTAACATCTTGAATTGAAATTTATTATTAATTCTTTTGTTATCCACAGGACTGTCTAACACTGTAGATTTTCCTTTGCTAGTTTGCCGCCAGGAACCAATATCGCCAAAATCATCGGCATTGCGTTGAAAGTTATATTTCCCACGAAAAGACCTGCTTCCCCTATTCTTGACTTTAGAATCAGCAAAAAGTGTATAGGACTTACTTTTTGCTTTTTGTCTATTACTGTCAACACTGACAGAAGACATTTTTTTCTGCAAGAGAATGTCGAGTAGACCGTCCATTCTTCTCCTTGCATCTGCAATTTCCTTATCTCTAAGTGAAATCTCTGCACTTAATTTCTTATTTAAACTCTCAGCTCTTAAAACTTTACAGCTTTCCTCTGCTAGTAAATCTTTAATCTTAGTGACCTTCTCTCTCTCAGCCGTCAATTCTAACAATGTCTCTGTCTCATACTGCTCTTTATTTGCTCTCAACTGAGTCAACTCTAGTTGTAGAGACTGAATCTTAATATCATCATTGTTATTATACATAATCTCATCATTCTTCTTAAGGGGTACAATATTCATCTCCTTAATTTGATCTCTGAGAATCTCATTATCATTCATCACCTCATGAAGCATTTTTATATAAGTTTGCTCATGTTCATTGTTCTCCATTTTCAATTTGTCATACATCTCTCTCCTTTCTTGAAGTTCCTGAGTTAGATTTCTAACTTCGCTATCTTTATCTTCCATTCGAGCCTCCACCTCTTTAACTCTGCACAATGCAGATTCTAATGCTGCTCGAACACAAACAAGCTCGGAATTTGATTTACCTAAATCAGTTGTTAGTTTAGATACGTTCTCCTGAAGTTTACTCTCTTCAGCTGTACATTCTATAAAACTTTCCCTTTGCTCTAGGGTACTCTGTTTTATGTCCAGTTGCTTCTTCTCTTCTAGCTTCCTTTTCCGATACCTCTCATTACTTTCATCAATTTCCTTTTCACATTGCAGTCTTATTATTTCAGACTCAGTCAGCTCACGGTCTCCAAATCCTAATAGTTCACGGTATTTGATATCCTCCTGGAACATCCACATTTTATAAGAGTTTCAACTGACTCAGTCACTTACTGTACACCAATTTCTGTTATAGTACTTATATATGGCATACACTATCTATGCAACAACATATTGTACAATCAGTTGATATAATTATCGACAACACAACGACAATTATCAACAGAATAAGTGATGGATAGTATATGCAGACTTACTGAAATGCAGAAAAGTGGCACAATCTACACAGAACAAAATCACTTATCTTAATATACTTCCGTCCCTTCCGCCAACACACCAGATATCACAAAGTTCTGCAGATAAAACCGTTCCAGCGCAGAAAGGTACACGAACTAGACTTTCTTCTCTTAAGGTTCTTGCCAAAGTGTAGAATGCGCTCAACACAGCATCAGCACACAAAAAATGCAGCACAGCAACCTCCGTGACTTTTGACTTGAGATAATCTGCAAACGACTCCTCAAAAACACTTCACATTTAGTTAAACTTGACTGTCTACCAACAACATGTCAACTTCCGACTGTTATATTCTACCGTGTTGGACACAGTTAACCAACTAGGTCGAGGACTATGAAGCAATGCGAGGATACATAAGCCACGCCCACTTAGGGCTCTCCTATCACGCGAACTCCGTGGATTTCATTCCGTTAAATAAACTGGCCCACCAAATGTTATATGCCAAATGTTACCCGTGAGTTTTTGCTATGTTGAGGATTCGTTTTAAAGTTACCGATGGGTTATTAAAGATTATAACTGATGACTGGTCTTGGAGATTGAATAAATGGTGATGGGTGTTACTTTAATGGTCAAACTGTTCAAACGCCCACACAGAGCAGAACACAATTCTTATATCACGCGAATGTCGAAAATATCAAATTCTATAAGACTAACATACCACTGCTACACACGAGATACTGTTAGTGAATTCAATCTGTTTGTTGACATAGATTTCGCCACCCAGGCTATTTATGGTCATGTGTTATCACTGTCACGACTACTGTTTTCCTACCGTGTTAAATGTTGCAGTGAGTGTGCGTGGGTACATTCACACACTACAGGTACATGCATCAGAGGTATGGAATGGTGTAACGGCAGGTTAAAGTTAATAACGTTTATTACACCACAACACGTTACGTTAACACAGAATACATAGTCACAATCAAAGTACAAGTCATAGCAATACAATAATACAGTACTCCAGTCACATCTCCACATCTCAGAATCATTAGCGCTATGCAATATAATACTGGATCCTCTCAGCAATGGTCGGCATCACCGTGCTAATATAATCAATAATGGCCTCCTCAAATATGCCTCATCAAAGACGCTCTCAACATTGGCGCTCTAATGCAAAGATGGATCCTCTCAATAATAACAATGGATCCGGTTAGCAAACGGACATCATCCTCGCCGTGCTAACTACTTAAATGGCCTCCTCAAATATGCGCTATAATATTCTCCTATATTCTTCTGGATCCTTTTAGCAACGGTCGGCATCACCGTGCTAATATAATCAATAATGATGGCCTCCTCAAATCACTTCAATGGATCCGGTTAGCAAACGGGCATCATCCTCGCCGTGCTAACAACATCAATAATAATGGCCTTCTCAAATCACCTCAATAAAGACGCTCCTCAAATATAATGGATCCGGTTAGCAAATGGACATCATCCTCGCCGTGCTAACAACCTAAATACTCAGCAACGGACATCCTCGCCGTGCTACAATAATAATGTGGCCTCCTCACAGATAGCAAACAGACATCATCGCCATGCTACTGCATAAATAGCATCCTCAAGATACTTATGGATCCTTACCTCTTCAAAATACTCACAAACATAATTCTTCAATTAACTCAGGAATTACTGGCCTACACAAATAATGGCCTCTATAACTTTTGCACTGCGCAGGCATACTCAAAACACACACTGTAGGGGCGACCTCTCCAGTCGGTGCCCAAAAACAGACTCCTTCACGGGAATACCCTTCTCCCGCCTAAAACAGATACGAGACCCGGCTGTTCAAAAAACACCGCTCAGTCTCACTACTTGCACGGGCTAGCCACCAATAGCTAAAACCCCGTAGCTCACAACAGTTCGGAGTGAATACACCTTCACAGTTGAACTGCCTAGCGTTCACACGCTTTTCTAACTTTACTTCTCGAACATACGAGGGAATTCCTCTAATACTATTTTAACTTAACATCAGCTTAACCAAGCAACGTAACCTGCAATCGAATCTATTCGCTTAACATTTTCAAGATCACCTCCCCTTGCTAATATTTACTCTGTATCAATGGGTCAAGCTGTATACAACCAGCAAGCTACAGGAACAATCAGCATTCATAACCTTTGACATTTACTGATGGAGACTGAGCACCTGTGTGTTTGCCTGGAATGCAATGATGTCGATTCTGAATAACAGTAACAGTAAACTAATTGGAAATCCAAACTACCTCTATTCACAATTAGTGTGAATTATCGACGAGAGACTGACACAAATTATTTATTGCTTCTGGGATTGTCTTGGTGTTGAACTTAAGAATGCTACATTTTCATCTGCGTTTAAAATGATTTTGTCTCTGGATATGCATCCCACAAGGAATGTGTAAAACGTCAGTAATTGTGTTTGTATCTGATGCCAACAGTTTAATTTATTTTGAATCCTAAGTGCTCAACATTTTTAAAATTTAAAATTCTGTTTATTTTAATAATGGATGATGTTAGAAGTGTAAATTGGTTGTGTATCAGTGTTAACAAGCGGGTTTCAGAGGCAGAAACGATTCATCAGATCAAATAGTTCCCCAGCTAACTGATTGTAGTCTAATTCTTCTTTGGTCCTTGGCACCTTCGGATTGATAAAGCAGTCAATGAACATCATGCCTGGTGGTGTCTTGTAGGGCAGCAACAAACTCTCTCCACTTTGTTCGGTCGGGGGATTCTTTGTCTAGTGCCCCACCTCTGATTCATGCTTTGCATCTCTGCTTCCACAGTTTCTCACCAAAACAGGGGTTTTGATCTGCTGTATCTTGTCACCACTTCTTTGGCTTTCACAGCTATTGCACTTCTGGGGAGTGCATGGTGAAACTGCTAACTGCATAAATGCATCCTGCATACTTATGGATCCACCTCTTCAAAAATACTCACAAACATAATTCTTCAATTAACTCAGGAATTTCACACTGGCCTACACAAATAATGGCCTGTATAACTTTTGACTGCGCATGCATACTCAAAACACACACTGTTCATGATGTCTTATCATTGCCCAAAAACAGACTCCTTCACCTGTAATACGTTCTACAAATACTTGTTATTGCACAGCATTCAACACCGCTTGTTCCATAAATTGCACGGGCTGCCATCTCCAATAGCTAAAAGTAGCTCACAACAGTTCGGAGCTGAATACACCTTCACAGTTGAGCTTGTACAAGATGCTCACACGGGAAATGGAACTTTACTTCTATAAATACGGTGGGCTGTGACACTTCCTCTAATACTTTTTAGGCTTAACATCAGCTTAACCAAGCAACGTAACCTGCAATCGAATCTATTCGCTTAACATTTTCAAGATCACCTCCCCTTGCTAATATTTACTCTGTATCAATGGGTCAAGCTGTATACAACCAGCAAGCTACAGGAACAATCAGCATTCATAACCTTTGACATTTACTGATGGAGACTGAGCACCTGTGTGTTTGCCTGGAATGCAATGATGTCGATTCTGAATAACAGTAACAGTAAACTAATTGGAAATCCAAACTACCTCTATTCACAATTAGTGTGAATTATCGACGTTTCTACTGTAACTGTTTCACTCCTGCGTTTAAAGTGATTTTGTCTCTGGATATGCATCCCACAAGGAATGTGTAAAACGTCAGTAATTGTGTTTGTATCTGATGCCAACAGTTTAATTTATTTTGAATCCTAAGTGCTCAACATTTTTAAAATTTAAAATTCTGTTTATTTTAATAATGGAATCATTTGAGTGTAAATAGGTTGTGTATAGTGTTACAAAAAAGAGGCAGTTTGTTCATCAGATGAAGTTCCCCAGCTAACTGATTGTGTCTACTTCTTCTTTGGTCCTTGGCCACGGATTGATAAAGCAGTCAATGAACATCATGCCTGGTGGTGTCTTGTAGGGCAGCAACAAACTCTCTCCACTTTGTTCTGTCGGGGGATTCTTTGTCTAGTGCCCCACCTCTGATTCATGCTTTGCATCTCTGCTTCCACAGTTCTCCACCAAACTGCTTTTGATCTGCCTCTCTTTCACCTTCCTTGTGGCTTTCACAGCATGGCACTTCTGGTGATGGTGTCAGGGTCTTTTCTGAGAATGACTGATTGTGTAAATGAACTATTAAACTGTTCATGATGTTTATCATTATTTGACCAGCCCTGTATATACGTTACAAGATACTTGTTATTGCACAGCATTCAACTTGTTCCATAAATTGTTGTGTATGACATCTCCAGATAATAAAGAGTGTGCTCTAAAGAAGCTGAAGGAAACATCAGAGCTTGTACAAGATGCTCTTGGGGAAATGGAAGAGGTAATATCTATAAATAGCTGGTGGGCTGTGACACTTTCATCATCATTACCCTTCAGCTGCCCCTGGAGCATAGGCCTTCAACAAATACTTTACAAGTTCTCCTGTCCTGTGCCATCCTTTCAATGTCATTTCTCATCTTCCTTATTCATTTCATTTCTGTAGGCCAGTTCTTTCTTCCATGTCCCTTTTATTTGCCTTTTACAACATGCTTGAGGGAACAGTAGGGGGGGGGGGGGGGGGGGGGGGGGGGGGAGATATTCTTTGTCCCTTTTATAGTTGCCTTTTATGAAACATGCTGTCATGAGGGAACAGTAGGCCTCGGTTCTTTCTTTGTCCCTTTTATAGTTGCCTTTTACTGCATGCTTGAGGGAACAGTAGGCCGGTTCTTTCTTTGTCCCCTTTTATAGTTGCCTTTTACAACATGCTTGAGGGAACAAGTACCCGGTTCTTTCTTTGTCCCTTTTATAGTTGCCTTTTACGACATGCTTGAGGGAACAGTAGCAGGTTCTTTCTTTGTCCCTTTTATAGTTGCCATTTACGACATGTTGAGGGAACAGTAGGGCCGGTTCTTTCTTTGTCCCTTTTATAGTTGCCAGTTTATAGCATGTGTAACATTAGCTTGATGGGAACAGTAGGCTGAAGTCTTTCTTGACAATTTTATCTTTTACACTGCTGAGGGAACAGTAGGCCGGTTCTTCTGCTTTGTCCCTTTTATAGTTGCCGTTTACGACATGCTTGAGGGAACAGTAGGCCGGTTCTTTCTTTGTCCCTTTTATAGTTGCCTTTTACGACATGCTTGAGGGAACAGTAGGCCGGTTCTTTCTTTGTCCCTTTTATAGTTGCCTTTTACAACATCCTTGAGGGAACAGTAGACCGGTTCTTTCTTTGTCCCTTTTATAGTTGCCTTTTATGACATGCTTGAGGGAACAGTAGGCCGGTTCTTTCTTTGTCCCTTTTATAGTTGCCTTTTACGACATGCTTGAGGAACAGTAGGCTGGTTCTTTCTTTGTCCCTTGTATAGTTGCCTTTTACAACATGCTTGAGGGAACAGTAGGCCGGTTCTTTCTTTGTCCCTTTTATAGTTGCCAACATGCTGACAGTCGAATCCCTTTATAACATGTTGAGGGAACAGTAAGGCCGGTTCTTTCTTTGTCCCTTTTATAGTTGCCTTTTACAACATGCTTGAGGAACAGTAGGCCGGTTCTTTCTTTGTCCCTTTTATACTTGCCTTGTACGACATGCTTGAGGGAACAGTAGGCCGGTTCTTTCTTTGTCCCTTTTAATAGTTGCCCTTTACGACATGCTTGAGGGAACAGTAGGCCGGTTCTTTCTTTGTCCCTTTTATAGTTGCCTTTTACGACATGCTTGAGGGAACAGTAGGCCGGTTCTTTCTTTGTCCCTTTTATAGTTGCCTTTTACGACATGCTTGAGGGAACAGTAGGCCGGTTCTTTCTTTGTCCCTTTTATAGTTGCCTTTTACAACATGCTTGAGGGAACAGTAGGCCGGTTCTTTCTTTGTCCCTTTTATAGTTGCCTTTTATGACATGCTTGAGGGAACAGTAGGCCGGTTCTTTCTTTGTCCCTTTTATAGTTGCCTTTTACAACATGCTTGAGGGAACAGTAGGCCGGTTCTTTCTTTGTCCCTTTTATAGTTGCCTTTTACAACATGTTTGAGGGAACAGTAGGCCGGTTGTTGTTGTTGTTGTTTTGATGAAATGATGGGTGGAGATCGGGCACTCAACCTCTGATCATTGTTGCCTCTTCTCTTTCCATCTTGGTCTACCCTGTTCAACCTGAAAGTTGGTTATAATTGGGGTATTTAGTGTCGTTGTTGTTGTTGTTGTTGTTTTGATGAAATGATGGGTGGAGATCGGGCACTCAACCTCTGATCATTGTTGCCTCTTCTCTTTCCATCTTGGTCTACCCTGTTCAACCTGAAAGTTGGTTATAATTGGGGTATTTAGTGTCATTTTCTTTACTAATTTTGTATTCAATTTAAATAACTGTTGTCTTTTGCAGTTGCTGATTTTTATTTATATTAGTATTTGTCAATTTTATTTTCTCTTTTGTATTGTTTCTAGATAACTATTGTCCTTTACACTTGGTTTTAATTTGTATTAGTATTTGTTCTTTTTGAGTTGTTGTCCCTTTTTTTTTTTTATACCTTGTCTTTCCTTGTCCTATGAGTAGTTATTTTTTTTTTTTGTTAATGCTTTGTTAGTTCTTGCTGCTTAATTTCTATTTAGTTGGATGATTTTCCTGAAGTTCTAACCTTATATTTTTTCCTTTGTTTTATGTATATATCTTTAAGTATTGATTGGGCATCTCTTGGGGCATCTATACTTAAAACCTTATCACCTGTTAAGTCTATATTGTGATTTCTATAGTAAGTTTTTAATTCAAGCCTTTGTTGTTCATACTTTTTACAGTGGATCAGGTAGTGGTCTATGTCATTCTCTTCCTGACATTCTTGGCAGTGTGGTTCTTCTACCATGAAGTATGCTGCACCGAGTCGGAGACGCCACAGTTTTTTGTTCGATGGTATCTTTAATTCTTCTCTGACCTGGCATGTCCTCGTTGGTTCTTTCAGCAGTTTGAACGCGTGTCTGCCTTTTCTACTTTCCTTCCATGTTGTCTTCCATTCCTCGTTTATAGTTTCCTTCACTTGGCTCTTGATCTCTGACCTTCCCAGTCCTGCTTTTATATTGTTTTTACTTGTTCTTCCCTTCTTGGCATTCTGGTCTGCCAACTCGTTGCCAGCTATACCTATGTGTGCTGGAACCCACACTAGCCTCACACTACATCCTCTGTTCTCTAGTGATGTATTAATTGCTAGAATTTCTTCCTTTATGTCTGGCCGGCTACATTTACCTGGGTGTTCTAGTGCTTGTAGTGATGATAGTGAGTCTGTAAATATCGTAACAGCTTCTGGTGGGTTATCTTCGATTATTTCTAGACTTTTAAGAATTGCTACCATCTCTGCAGTAAAAAATCGATGCCCCTTCCGTTATACTGTAGCTCTTTTTTATTCCCCATTGTGGTATTACAACTCCGGCACCTAGTTGCCCACTATCACCCTTGGATCCATCAGTGTAGACGGCCAGACTTTGTTTAGTTAGTTGCTCTATGAACTTTCTACTTATCATTTTGGCTTCCTTATCTTCTATGTTTTGTTTGATCTTTTCAGTAAGTGAGTAGTCTATGATTGGTGATTTTAGTTCCCAGGGTGGTATTTTGCTTCTGTATTTATTACTATTTTCAATTGTGTTTGATAGTTCTTTGAACTGCATTAGGTCTTCTATAGTTCTCCATCCTGTTGGATATCTATCTTTATTAAAGGGGACGTCCCATACACTTGGTTGGTTTTTGACAAATGCTTTATGTGCTGGGTGGGTCACTTCTTGTGCTACTTTACTCCAATAATTTAATCTCAGTTCTTTCCGTCTTAGACCAAGGGGAGGTATGCCGAGAGCTACTTCTAGAGCTTCTACTGGTGTCGATATAAATGCACCTGTAATAGTTCTCATGGCTGCATTTTGAATCCTGTCCAGTTTTGCTTTGTTAGAAGCTGCAGCTGAGTCATAGACTATGCTGGCATAATCCAGTTTCCCCCCCCCCCACCTGATGAAGGACTTGTAGAACATAAGCATTATTTTATTGCTGGCCCCCCATCCATTACCTTTTACAATCCTTAGTATATTTAGGGGTCCCCTACAGCTTTCTACCAAATTGTCTATATGTTTATTATAATTTAGTTGTTTATCTAAAGTTACGCCCAGAAATCTAGTTGTTGAGGAGGTACATATTTTCTGTCCTTTAATGGTTATATTGATTTTGTTATTTTTTTTTAAATTTCCTTTGCTGAAAATCATACCTACTGTTTTGTTTACATTAATTTGGAAGCCCCAACTTTTCATCCACTCTGAAACTTTGTCTATTTGATTTTGAAGTTTTTTGTAAACATGGTCCAAGTTTTTTTCCAGATCGCCAAATGGCACAGTCATCTGCAAATTGTGATACTGCATTCTTTATGTCATTAAATTCATCTGCTAAATCATTTACAGCTATAGTGAAAATTGAAGGATAGATCACTGATCCTTGAGGAATCCCATTCTGTTGTTCATATATTTCTGACCTATCATTATTCACCTGTACAGCAAAATACCTGTCCTGTAAAAAGTTTTCTAGATACCTATAGGTTATACCAGTAATGCCAATCTTTTTCATTTTGTAAAGAGCTCCATCTCGCCAGCATTCATCATATGCTCTAGCTACATCTAGAAAGACTGCTACTGTTTTCTCTTTCCTCTTGAACCCTAGCTTTACATCATGTTCTAATCTTACAAGCTGGTCTACTGTACTTCTGTCTGCTCTAAACCCTGACTGGTTTGGGCTATATAACTGGTTTTTTTCCAGGTAGAATTTAACTCTTTTATTCACAACAGTTTCCAGTATTTTACCTAGTTGTGATGTTAAGGAGATAGGCCTATATGAACTTACTTCATGGGCTTCCTTATTGGGTTTTAGAATGGGTACTATCATAGCTACTTTCCATGCTTTTGGTATCTTTCCTAAGTTCCAGATTTTGTTATAAAGTGAAGTTATTATGTTTATAGTTCTTTTGGGTACTTTCTTAAGGATTTCATAACTAAGTATATCTTGCCCTGAGGCAGTATTAGATTTATCTTTTATTGCATTAGTTACTTCTTCCTCTGTTATATCAGCATCTAAATAGTTTGTTTCATCTATCTGGTCTGGTATTTCTTTTAAAAACTGTATCCTAAGTCTTTCTCTTCTCTCATTTTCTTCCTGTCCAAGGCTACTTTTTTGCACTGACTTTATAGAAATACTCGGCAAGGGCATTAGCTTTTTCTTTATCTGTTTCTGCTCTCTTTGGTAGTTTGATTGTTGGCATTATTGTTTTCTTATTGTTCCCTTTGATTGCCTTAAGCTTTCTCCATATTTCTCTAATTTGAGTGCTAGGTTTAAGTGACTGACAAAACTCCTTCCAGTTAGTTTCTTTGGCTTTGAATATTATTCTGTTAGATTCATTCCTAATAAGTTTATACTTATCATAATTTTCTTCTGTTCTGTTATTTCTATATTTTTGTAAGGCCCTTTTTCTTCTCTCATGAATTTCTGCACAGCTTTTATTCCACCAGGCAACTGGTTCTTTATTCCATTGAGTTTCTCTTTTCTTATTAATGTTATTTTTTTGTTTAAGGTGTTGTGGCATATTTTTATTTGGTATATACTTTATTGCTATTTTCAGAATTTCATTGGTCAGTGTTTCTGCCCACAAGTCAGTATCATCTGATTCCATGTCTTTATATTCCATCACCTCCAGCTCTGATTGGAAAGCTTCCCAGTTTGCTTTTTTATAGTTGAAGGTAGGTTTCTCTGGTTCTGGGTTTGGAATGACATTTTCATGCATGGTTATTACAATGGGCAGATGATCTGAGTTTGTGTCTTGTAACACTTCCCAATTTACATTCGCTAGGTTGTTAGTTGCTATACTTATGTCTATTGCTGAGTCTGCCCTATTAGCTTGTGGATTAATTCTTGTTGCAGATCCATCATTTAGTATTAGTAGTTCATTGTTTTCTATGAAGTCAAGTAGGCATTTTCCTGCATTATCTGTATGTTGTCCACCCCAAGCACAATGATGGGAATTTAAAATCGCCTACTATGATTGTTTTTGGGCCTAGTCTGGTGCTTATGGCTAGTATTTCTTCATCTTTAATTATGCCATCTTTAGCATATACATTTAGAATTGTTTAGATTGTTTGGTTCAGCTGCTATAGTAACCTGGATACCTTCTATATTGGTTGTATTAAAAACTTCCCAGTCTATGATTTGTTAAATTTTTTCGCTAACTAAGACCTGCGACACCACCTCCTCTACCTTCTTTCCTATCGTGTCTAAGTATCTTTAAAGCCCTTACAACTATATCTACTATTTGGGTTTAAAATGTGGTCTCTTGAAGAGGCATATTATATCAGTAGTTAATCCTGTCTCTGATAGTAGGGGTGCAAAAATTCTTTTTTGATACCCCTACAATTCCACTGTATAATTTTAAATCTTTCTAAATTGAATTTTAACATCATCTATTATCCCCTTTTATTTTGGTTAACTATCAATTTGCTCTTAATCTGTATTCCCTGCACTCGTGGACCCATCATCAATCAGGTTCTCTAGAAAAGCCTTATTAAAACTTATCATTGTATCCGTAACTTTTTCTGTTATGTATGGTAAAAGTGCATCAACGTGTTCTTTGATAGAGCTAGTTTCTTCTAGGTTGACCACTTTCCTATTTTCATCTAATGCTACATTCCCTTCTCTCCCTATGTTGATCTCCTGCCTTTCACTTTCCATTTCTTTTTAGTATTATTTCACTTTCTTCTTTTAGTTCGGAAAGTGATTGACTAGCATTATTTCATTTTCTTCTTTCAGTGCAGTCAGTTTAGCCACATCCTGGGTAATTTGGAAACTGTATGGCTTTCACTTCTTGTAGCAATGCCTCTGCACTTTTCAGTGAATTCACATTTTCCAGAGTTGTAGCTGACCTGTCTGGCTTGACTGCTTTCTTTTGTTTTGTTAGTTATTTTCTGTTCTTTTGACTGCTGCGTTTTAATAGTTTTAATTTCTTCTTTAAGAGATTTTATTTCTTCTACAACTTTACTGTTTGTGTTTTTTGCGTTTTCTTTTATTTCTTTAATTACTGTTTTAAATGGTGTTCTTGTTATGATGGATTCTTTTTAGTGCTTGTTTGGTTTGCTGGGTACACTGGACAGCCCTGATACCTGGCACTGTGGTTCCCTTTGCAATTGGGAAACACTTTCTGTTCCCATTCGCTTTTTGTAGTCGGTATCTGCCTTTGCCTTTTCACACTGTGTAGAGGGGTGTGGTTACTGGAGCAGTACCGACAAACTGTTCTCCCCTTACAATTGTTCCTTCCATGGCCGAATTTCAGACAGTTGGAGCACTGTAGCACAGGGGGAATGTAAGCTTCGGTGTGCTTCTTGGTTTTCCCAAAAGGGAACAGTAGGCCGGTTCTTTCTTTGTCCCTTTTATAGTTGCCTTTTACAACATGCTTGAGGGAACAGTAGGCCGGTTCTTTCTTTGTCCCTTTTATAGTTGCCTTTTACAACATGCTTGAGGGAACAGTAGGCCGGTTCTTTCTTTGTCCCTTTTATAGTTGCCTTTTACGACATGCTTGAGGGAACAGTAGGCCGGTTCTTTCTTTGTCCCTTTTATAGTTGCCTTTTACGACATGCTTGAGGGAACAGTAGGCCGGTTCTTTCTTTGTCCCTTTTATAGTTGCCTTTTACGACATGCTTGGTTCTTTCTTTGTCCCTTTTATAGTTGCCTTTTACGACATGCTTGAGGGAACAGTAGGCCGGTTCTTTCTTTGTCCCTTTTATAGTTGCCTTTTACGACATGCTTGAGGGAACAGTAGGCCGGTTCTTTCTTTGTCCCTTTTATAGTTGCCTTTTACGACATGCTTGAGGGAACAGTAGGCCGGTTCTTTCTTTGTCCCTTTTATAGTTGCCTTTTACGACATGCTTGAGGGAACAGTAGGCCGGTTCTTTCTTTGTCCCTTTTATAGTTGCCTTTTACAACATGCTTGAGGGAACAGTAGGCCGGTTCTTTCTTTGTCCCTTTTCCCTTTTAGTTGCCTTTTACAACATGCTTGAGGGAACAGTAGGCCGGTTCTTTCTTTGTCCCTTTTATAGTTGCCTTTTACAACATGCTTGAGGGAACAGTAGGCCGGTTCTTTCTTTGTCCCTTTTATAGTTGCCTTTTACGACATGCTTGAGGGAACAGTAGGCCGGTTCTTTCTTTGTCCCTTTTATAGTTGCCTTTTACGACATGCTTGAGGGAACAGTAGGCCGGTTCTTTCTTTGTCCCTTTTATAGTTGCCTTTTACGACATGCTTGAGGGAACTTGAGGGAACAGTAGGCCGGTTCTTTCTTTGTCCCTTTTATAGTTGCCTTTTACGACATGCTTGAGGGAACAGTAGGCCGGTTCTTTCTTTGTCCCTTTTATAGTTGCCTTTTACGACATGCTTGAGGGAACAGTAGACCGGTTCTTTCTTTGTCCCTTTTATAGTTGCCTTTTATGACATGCTTGAGGGAACAGTAGGCCGGTTCTTTCTTTGTCCCTTTTATAGTTGCCTTTTACGACATGCTTGAGGGAACAGTAGGCCGGTTCTTTCTTTGTCCCTTTTATAGTTGCCTTTTATGACATGCTTGAGGGAACAGTAGGCCGGTTCTTTTTTTTAAAAATAACTTTTTGGCGAGGCGCGTCCCATTCAACCTAGTCGGTTATATTAGGGCGCATGTCCAAGTATAAAAGACCTTGAGATCTGGATAACGTCATTAGTTAGTCCAGTTCTTTCTTGCGTCTCCTTTTAGAGCAAAATCTACTCTGCATACCTGTCAACCTCCTGAGACCAAAATCTGTACGCCGGACCCAAAAAATCCTTACAAACACCCAAAAATCCTTACGCAAAAAATATATTAATAAATTATACACAATACAGTTTTAAAACGAGAAATGACATATACAAATCTATTAGCATTTGAATTAGTGTGGTATAAAACATGCTAATAGTCTCATGCTGTTCTTTAAATATAAAAAACTTAGTGATCGTGAGGTACTATTATTTCGATGCACAGTGTTTTGTATTATAATCAACACATGCACTTTTAGCACTTTGCAGAATTGCATTTGTGGGCTTAAAGTCTGCACAGCATGTATCAATGTTAATCTTGCACTGTAAAAAAGAAGTGAGTGTTTTTCCATTCATGGACCTCCTGCAGTTTGTGTGGACTTTTTTTATTGAAAAATAAAGCAGCGAAGTTTACGCAAACAAACTTTTTTTCTAGTTATGTAGGGCCGACACAGAATATTATTTAATTTATTGGAAATATTTAAATGATCAAAATATAACTGGAAAGATTAAGAGAATGACAAAAAAAAAACATACAACAAAGCAAAGCAAACAGCTAACAGCAACAACAACAAAATTTAACAAATTATGAACAGAATATCAAATCTAGGAAGAAAAACTTCTTTGATCCTTAGCCGCCGACCGTCAAAGCAGTCAGTGGCCATTACGCCTGGTGGCATCTTGTAGGGCAACAACAAATTGATTCCACTTTGCTCGGTCGGCGGCCATCCTTCGTACAGTGCCCCAACTCTGGTTCATTCTTTGCATCTCAGCCTCCACAGTCCTCCGCCAAGTTGTTTTTGGTCAGCCTCTCTTTCATTTTCCTTCAGGGGTCCATAGCATAGCTGTTCTTGTGATGGCATCAAGGTCTCTTCTGAGGACATGGCCAACCCAGCTCCAGCGTCTGCCAGCTATGATGGTGTGCATGTCCTCTTGCTTGCTCCGAGTAAGCAGATCTTGGTTGGTGATAGTATTCGGCCAAAAGATTCGGAGAATTTTTCTTAGGCATGTTGTGTGAAAAGAGGACAGTTTTGACATTTCCTTCTCTGTAACTCTCCAGCTCTCCCCGCCATAGAGAAGCACAGATAGCACACAGCTCTGATATAATCCTAATTTTGTGCTTGTGCTGTACTGAGAGGACTTCCAGATGTTGTTTAGACTAAAAAAGGCTGTTCTTGCTTTGTTCATTCTGTTGTTGATGTCTTTGGTTGCTCCGCCATCTGGTGTTACTATGCATCCTAGGTATGTGAAGGCATCTGTCTGTTCCAGTTGCTGATTCCTTACTGATATGGGCTCAGGGTTGCTCACATTGAGCGTCATGACCTCTGTCTTCTTTAGGTTGATGTTCAAGCTCACCTGCTGGCTATACTTATTAAGTCTATCCATTTTTTCCTGGATGTGTTGATGTGAATGTGCTAGCAGTGCAATGTCATCTGCATATTCTAGATCTTCCAATGTAGAAAATGTAGTCCATCTTATTCCTCTTGGATTGCCCTCTGTTGTCTGGCGCATCACCCTGTCTATGACTGTTAAAAATAGAGTGGTTGATAAGGGGCATCCCTGTCGTACTCCTGTCTTCACTTCAAAGGTTAGGTTGCTCTGCCCAATGCTACAAGTAAAATTGGCATAAAGGCTTTTTATAATTGACACTATGCAGCTTGGAATTCCATAAGCCCTCAGTATTTTCCATAAACTGTCCCTATGTATACTGTCAAAAGCCTTTTCAAAATCAACGAAATTAATGGAAAAACGTAGCACCAAAAATTTACAAAATTATTTAAGAGTTGGTAGCCTAGACCAGTGATAATAGATTGCCAGTTTATTAAAAAATAAAGCAGCGAATCTCGACCGCTGAAATAAAGTAGGTAGGCCTACTCAATGCAAATAAACTTTATTTTTCTACTTTTGTAGGGCCTACACAAAATTTTATGATATTAATTTATTGGAAATATTGAAATGGTCAAAATATGACTGGAAAGATTAAGAGAACGACAAAAATAAAATACAACGAAGCAAAGCAAAGCAACAGCAAAAAAATAAACTAAATTGTGAACAGAATATTAATGTAGGAAGAAAAAATGTACTACCAAAAATTTACAAAATTATTATTTAAAAATTGATAGCCTAGACCAGTGATAATAGATCGGCGCTTTATGAAAAATAAAGCAGTGAATCTCGATCGCCGGAATAAAGTAGGCCTACTCAACGCAAACAAACTTTTTTTTTTTTTTTTAGTTATGCACAGAATATTATGACATTAATTTATCGGAAATATACTGAAGGGCAAGATTTAACTGGAAAGATTAAGAAAGCTATTAAATTGCAACAAAGCAAAACAACAGCAATATTTAACCAAGTTATAGGTACTTAGCTTTTTTTAAACAAATTGGCGTCGAAGTGTCTTGGCAAGCGTGGCTGATAACAGGTAACTTTAAAAATACGTCATGTCACGCTGAAAGCCGAAAGTGTTTGAGGCCGAATTTAAAGTTTTTGCCGATTTGTTGCATATAAAACGATTTGATTGGTTGCTGCGAGAGACTTCAGTTTAAAAACAGACGCCGAGATTACCCGAATAAAAAAATTGGTTTTGGTTTTAAAAAAAACCTGTAGCTTTTTGGTTGTTGTTTTTGTTCTTCTCCATGTTTTAGAGCCATACAGTAGGACTGACTTGACATTTGAGTTGAAGAGTTTAAAAAAAAAATAATGTAAGTGTAGAATTTCTATTGCATTTCAGTATTCAAGGTTAACTGAGAAAAGAATGGATAATGAGAAAGAGAAAGAAAACAGTAAGAAATTTCTTAATGAAGGTTCTAATATGAGATAAAAATATTTATGATACCCAAGGCCATAGAAAATGATGGACAGCTGGACATGCTTTTACTGGATACAGAGAAGTCTAACGCTGATGTCTGGTCCGATCAAGATAAGGAAGTGGCCATCTCTTGCATTGGAATGGTAAGTTTATAGTTTAATTCATTCATTACCCTTCAGCTGCTCAAGGAGCATAGGTCTTCAACAAACGTATGCCAGGTCCTCCTGACCCATACCATCAGGTCAAGGTCTTCCCATATCTTCATCATTTTCATTTCTGTCTCCAGATCTCTTCTCCGTATATTTTTTGGTCATCCACTATTTTTCTTACCGTGGGGATTTCAGAAGGATAACCTTCTAAAACTGTCAGTAGGTTTCCTCAATGTGCGTCCTATCCATCTTGTTCTTATTTCTTATTCCACTGGTTCTTGGCATCAGTTCCACATTGGTGATCTTCTCTTCTTCTTCTTCTTCTTTGATCCTTAGCCGCCGACCGTCAAAGCAGTCAGTGGCCATTACGCCTGGTGGCGTCTTGTAGGGCAACAACTAACAAATAAATTTGATAACAAAGAAATAACACGTGTTATTTCCAAATCTTTGACTAAATGGACAGATTGCAATAACGGAAGTTCTGTTAAGGTTTAGAAAACATGGATTTGGTTACATGGATAAGTTTCTATATTTATTAGCGAGAATTCTTTAGTTACGCCCTGAGCGTTGGGTGGGCACGGCACATTGCATTTTGCAACGCTGTGAGCGTTGGTCAGGAGTTAGAGTTAATTAGGTCACTTCTTATGCCAAGTAAAGGCAGTTAAGAATGTCCTGGAGTAAACATTATTAATTAGGTCACTTCTTGTGGCAAATAAAGACAGCAAAGAATTCCTGTAGTAAACATTGTTAATTAGGTCACCTCTTGTGGCAAATAAAGACAGTAAAGAATGTCCTGTAGTAAACATTATTAATTAGGTCACTTCTTGTGGCAAATAAAGACAGTAAAGAATGTCCTGTAGTAAACATTGTTAATTAGGTCACTTCTTGTGGCAAATAAAGACAGTAAAGAATGTCCTGTGGTAAACATTGTTAATTAGGTCACTTCTTAGAGCATGTTACGCCAGTGAAGAAAATTATGGAGTAAACATTATTAATTAGGTCACTTCTTAGAGCAGGTTAAGGCAGTGAAGAATATCATGGAGTAAACATTATTAATTAGGTCACTTCTTGTGGCAGGTAAAGACAGTGAGCAGATCAGATTCACATAAGCTACCATCTTCACATTGATGGTCTGCTGTAATGGATCTCCAACATCTTCTGTCTCTTGTCTTGATGGTGCACTCTAAGGGACTCTTTCCTGTCAATTTCTTGATGTTATCTTCCCATTTATAGCTCTGTCTTCCACTTGCATGTTTGCTTTCAATTCTTCCTTCCATTATGGTTTTCAGCAAATGTCTTTTTAAGTGATCAAAATAACGTAACTTTGATTCCATTCACTATTTCTGTATTCAATCCCAGCTTTCTAGGACCTCTTTATTTGTTTTCTTCTTTTTCCTTGAAATGTGCCCCATTCTTTTACATTCCACATCTCAAAGGTCTCTGTTTTTTTTTTCTTCTTCTGACTGCTTGTTCATAGTCCATCTTTCTATAGTAATGAAAATTATCTAGAACAATAACTGTCATTTTTTATTTGTGAGTTATTTGTTTAAATCTTAGCATCTGGTCATACTAACGAATGTAGCTTTGGCCATTGATATTTTCTTCTGCCATCTTCTGTTATTATGCGTACAAAATACAAGAAACTCTTGACATGCTGCTGTATCGTCCCATTTATTTTTATTTGTAATGTTAGCTGTTTTCTGTTTTGTCTGTTGTCAGTTTTTTTTTCTCCGATGTTGATGCCCTATCCATATTCCTGATTTATGCTGTTTGCTTGCTGTAAGTTGCCAGTAATCTACATACAGCCCTCATACAAAATGTAAGTTTCCAGTAAACTACACACAGCCTCATACAAAACGTAAGTTACCTGAAATATACACAACCCTCATACATATAGATTATTTTAAATATACACAGCCCTCATACAAACTGTAAGTTATATGAAATATATACAGACCTCATTCAAAATGTAAATTTTCATTTGCATAAAGCTCTTACAAATGTAAATTATCTTAAATTTACATAGCCCTCAAACAAAATTAAAGTTTATCTAGAATATGCACAGCTCATACAAAATTTAAGTTACTTGAAATATGTCAGAATTGGCTCTACATAACGCAGAAGAACTCTTGCGTTGTCTTTGTCAATGTCTTGCACATGATTTATACAATATACGTAGTTCTGTAACAAAGAAGATTATATGAACCCACCAAGAACACGTTATAGAAACAAGAACAATTTATAGAAACAAGAACAAGTTATAGAAACAAGAACAAGTTATAGAAACTATGCACACTTTATATTGCCCCAAGAAGTTCCTGGGGATCTTTTAAGAGATAAAGACAGAGCAGTACTACTTCTACTTCTGTCGTCTTGTAAGGGGCCATTAATATTAGATTTGCATGAGGCTGGCACCCTCATAATGTAAAACTAATTGCTACAGAAACCACATGAATGCTTTGATGCAAGCTTTCTGCAAGGAGACCAGAAGCAGTGATTGCTTGCAATGTTCCATAAGAGGCAAGAAGGGGAAAAGAAGAAGTTGTACTGTATGTTTTCATAGCATTTTATTATTGTAGTATTATTTAAAATGTTCTGAAGGTCTTGGTCTTATTGTTATTATTTGTCTATGACACTTTTCAGGGAAAAGCTTTGTCTGAACTCACAGACCAAATACTCAAATTTCTAAGGGACTGTACTCTAACCAATGATGATGATACAAAATGGTTGGACTTCCTGTCACATGCAAGCACACACAATATGGACAAGTTGAAAGATATTGTAAACAAGAGTCTGGGTGCAGGCTAATGTAAGATTAATAAACAAGAAAGGCAGATTTTTGTCTGTGATAAGACAATTTATTTCTTCTAGTGGGAATTGGAAAGATTTAATTCTGCCTGTGTGTGATCCATCTTTTGTATAAGTTGGTGTTGTGAGAAATTAGGCATACACAAAAAAAAAAAAAGAATAAAGAGGTGGTAACAGAGAAACTACATAACAGTTACCATCTTCATCATTACACTTTAGCTCCCTAAGGAGCATAGGGCTTTTGAAAAATTCATGCCAAGTCTTCCTGTCCTGTGCTGTCATTTCATGGTCTTTCTGTGTCTGCTTTAAATCTGTCTCCAGTTCTCTTCTCTGTGTGTTTTTTGGTCTCCCTCTGCCTCTCTTTGAAAACTTTATTATTGCGGGGCAGAAATGTAACAATCCAATAATGGTTTTTCTTTAGCCAATAGAAATAAAGATTTTGTCATTCTCTTACCATTGGGGTTCCAGAACGAGGACTGCCTTGTAAAGCTGTCAGCAAGTTGTCTCAATGTATGTCCTTTCTTCTTCTTCCTCGTTCGTCCTGAAAAGAATGTTGGTTGCGTTGTGTCACCGTTTACAACGAAGCTGCGGTATTTGCGCCTTTCGGCCCAACACATACCAACGTCTGCATGGCATATTTTTGGGGACCCGGTTTGCCTTCCCTCTTCGATCCCTACTCTCTCGGCCAGACTGCAGTGATGCAGCCTGTTTCCAGGGCCATCACTTGGAGGTGGAGTAGGGTCTTGGTCACCTTTGGTTCGCTGACCCTGATGCAAGCAGGCAAGCTATGGGTCGCTGACTGCATTCATCTTGTTTGCTGCGTCTTCGGTCCCTGTTCGTCCTATCCAATGCCAGGGGTCTTGTTTTCACCTCTTGTTCTACTGCTATGTGTGTGGTTTTTTTTTTGCCATCACTTTGGTGATCTTTTCATAGAAATCAAATCCTTCTGATCAGTACAAGATCTCATTTATGAAATTCTTAACTTGTTGTTTTTTGTTGTTTATGTATTAACTAGCAATAATCCGTCAACGTTGACAGGTTATTAATTATAGTGTGTTGTTTGTGTTACATGTATTACAGACGGTACTATCACTACTGTGGTTATTTCATTGCAGGCGACCGTCATTAGATATTTGTAGTGAAAATTATGTGGATGTACGTATTAAATATGAAGACATGGAGTAACCTTACCTAAATGACATGTGGAGCAGTGATAATGATCTAATGGACCGTAAATTGACTAAATAACTAACATTTCTTTTATGACAACATGTCTCGTAATTGTTCGTGCATCTTTTGAAATCTTGCCCTGGTCGACTTACTGCCTCTGAGAAGAATGTTTGAAGTTTGACGAAACTCCAGTTCATGTACTGTTTATCAATCGTGTTGTTGGCTTCTTTCCATAATCAAACTGTTCATACACACCTTCATTTGCGCACTTTTTCTATTTTTGGGAGAGTACATATAAGGGGAAACAATACAATTATTGTCTAACTTTCAACCACAGTTGCACCCCCTTAGCTGTGGTTGAAAGTTAATGTACTCTCTCGAAAATAGAAAAAGTGCGCAAATGACGGTGTGCAAAATGTGACTGACTGACCGAAGTACTTACAGCGAGAATTATGGTATTGAATAGTGGTGACATGTAAAACGACATCCAAAAAGCTACAGACTTTCATAAATGGATGCTTGCATAGAATAGATGGATTGAAACGGTATGACAAGGTTACCAATGTGGAATTGATGACAAGAACCAGACAAGGGCCAGTGGAATGAGAGATGAGGATAAGACGCTGGCGATGGATAGGTCCCACTTTGAGGAAACCTGTTGATAACTTTACAAGGCAGTATTTGTTTTGGAATCCCCAGGGAAAGAGAGGTAGAGGTAGACCAAAAAACACATGGAGAAGAGAGCTGGAGACAGAAGTGAAAATGATGAGGAAATAGTGGAAAGAGCTTGAGCTGATGGCACGTGACAGGAAGACTTGGCATGTGTTTGTTGAAGGCCTATGCTCCTTGGGGAGCTAAAGGGTATTGATTGATGGAAATGTAAAATAAGTACTGTAAACCCTCAATATCATAGGCCTTCAACCAACTTATGCCCAGTCTTCCTGTCCTGTGCCTTCAGCTCAAGGTCTATCCATATCTTCTCTTTTCATGTCTGTCTCCAGTTTTCTTCTCCATGTGTTCCTGGTCTCCCTATTGTTTGTGGAAGGTTTTGTGGTTTTAAGAATTTTCTACAGGTTAGGGTAACTGGCCCCATGCCTAACCATCCTTAATCGCCACATACTTCTTCTTCTTCCTCGTTCGTCCTGAAAAGGACGTTGGTTGAGTTGTGTCTGTTTACACCGGAGCTGCGATATCTGCGCCTTTTGGCTGACTTCAGCGCGGCATTTTTTGGGACCGGGTTTGCCTTCCCTCTTTGATCCCTACTCTCTCAGCCAGACTGCAGTGATGCAGCCTGTTTCCAGGACCACCACGTGGAGGTGGAGTAGGGTCTTGGTCAGCTCTGGTTTGCTGTCCCTGACGCAAGCAGTCGCTGAGTGCATTCTCTATTGCTGTATCTTTGGGTCCCAGTCGCCACATACGACATGTGTGCTAGGCTGCTCTGTTACTATTCTTTGCTCTCCTTTAGGGCTCCTGTAACACACACATGTAAGGTATAATGGATAAAATTTTGCCATTGAATGTTGTTGTTGTTGTTATTGATCCAGCGGTGCTTAGGCTTTCGCCCTTCGACTCAATTACATATAGTGATATCTACATGTTTTTGCAAGTTGTTTTGTTTCTCCGTACAATGTGTTCCACTTATCTAACCTCGAAGGAAGGAGCATTTTCCTAACATCATCAAGTGCTGGGCACTGCCATTGAGTGTAAACATCCTCGTGATGAAAACTTACTTATTGTCTTCATGTTTGTGAGTTAATTAAAAGTGGGCATTAATTAATTTATCATCATCATAACACTTCATGTCAGTAAGAAGCATAGGCCTTCAATACATTTGTTGCTGAGCCTCTACCTGTGCCGTGCCATCCGTGCACAGATCTTTCCATGTCTTGTTGATCCATTTCAAGTCAGTTTCCAGATTCCTTCTCCGTGTGTATTGTGGTCTCCCTCAGCCTCTCTTACCCCGGGGGATTCTACAGCGTAACGAAAAATTCATTTCCTGTTTTTACATGTTTATATCCTCACTGAGCATCTGATTGACAGAGTGGTTAGAACGCTGGTCTATCATGGCAAAGGTACAGGATTCGAATCACGGTATCAAGGAAGGTAACTGGTCACCCCACCTTTCGATGCTGGACCTAGTGAGGAAGTCTCTAACACTTTCGACCCAGCTAATGGGTACTCTCCGAAGATGGCGAGAGGAAACCTGTCAGCGTACAGGGAAAATAGGATACTCACGTAAAATCAGTCTCAGGTTAACCTGAGATTTCGCCTCGAGTAATAGCGGGCATAAGTTTAAAAAAAAAAAAAGTGGGCGTGTAACGGGATCATTTACCTCCTTTACCTTACTATGAAATCATGTGTTGAACAAACTTAAGCCAATACAAACAGAAATTAAGGTAAGAAAGTGGGGATGAATAGGACATACACTCAGAAGAGAAAAATCAAGCACAGCCAGAATTTCCCTTGACTGGAACCCACAGGGGAAAAGAAGAGTGGGGAGGCCAAAGGGAACTTGGAGAAGAACTGTTGAAGAAGAGGCTAGGGAAATTGGAATGACTTGAGCACAGCTGAAAAAGACAGTCCAGAATAGAAATCTATGGAGAGCAACTGTTTCTGTCCTATGTTCTACAGGGAACGAAAAGGAATGATGATGATGATGATGAACAAACTGGATCTCACGCTGAGTTGTAATGTTAATGTCACACACCATTTTCTGTAATAAAATGGCAGGTAATGATCTTTATTTTGATTTTTTGTTTCATATAAATTAGTTGGATTGGAATGAAGAAATGACAATTTAAAAATATGAAGTGAATTTTTCAATCACCCTGCACCACAAGGACTGCTTTGTGATGCTGTCATACAAAATAAATGCTATCAACAATGCAAGTTTGGATGTCACTGACAAATCTGTTTTGTAGCTGATATGATGTTTTCATGAGTACTTAGTTTTAAATATTATAGCTTTAACTTTAATTATAAATACAAGGGGATTGACATAAGTCTTGGGCCTGACCATGAAGGACATGTCACAGAGAGCTGAAATTTTGTATAGTGTTTATTCCTTATCAATATAGCCACCGTCTGAATTGACACACTTCTGCCATCTCTGCTTGACCTTGAAAAGACCTTGGGAATAGAACCTCCTATTTTTCAAACTAAACCAGTCATCACATGCCAGTATAACCTCTTCATCGCTGTCAAAATGATTTCCTTTTAGCTATTTTTTAAGATTTGGGAATAGAAAAAAAGTCTGATGGAGCCAAATCTGGAGAATATGGTGGGTGTGGAAGAATTTCAATATTCAAATCGTTGGCTGCTAGCTGCACAAGCCGTGCTTTGTGAGAGGGCGCGTTGTCTTGAAGCAAAGGCAGATTTTGAGTGCGCGTTATCCCTCGTTTCCTGGTCACAACCTTTCTTAGTTTGGTGAGAAGATCTGCATAGTCTTTCCATTAACTGTGTTGCCATGAGACAGATAATCTTTCAAAAAGACACCTTTGCCGTCCCAAAAAACAGTCAGCATCATTTGTCCTGCAGATTTCTGCGCCTTCGGCTTGACAGGTGTTGGGGAGCCCGGGGTTTACCATTGCATGCTGGCAATTTTGGATTCGGGGTCATAATGGTGTACCCAAGTCTCATTTACTGTCACCATGGTCTTCAAAAGATTTTTTGACTGACACTTTTTGAGCAACTGTTGACAGCAATTTACCCTCGTTTGCTTCTGTTCACGTGTCAACAGTCGCGGAACCCAGCGTGCACACACTTTTCTCATGTTCAGTCTGTTGTGTAAAATTCTATAAACTGTTCTTTCATTTAGTTTTACTCTACTAGCTATCTCCACAATTGTCATTTTTCGATCCTGGTCAATGATTTTCTTCACTCTTGTTGCATTTTCATCGTTGCACTCTGAGGCTGGTCTACCAGATCTTGGCAGATCAGCAACATTTGAGCGGCCGCACTTAAACTGTTGACACCAGTTTTTTACCGAAGTATATGAAGGACAAGAATCACGAAACACTGGTTCCATCTCCCTGTGTATTTCTGTAGGTGTTTTTCCCTGAAACATCAGAAATTTTATCACAGCTCTGGCCTCCTTCTTTTCCGTTGTTTTGTCAAATCTTTGGAGCAGCAGATCCGGTCAATAGGGTACATTGCGCCGTGCACCGTAGCGGGAAAACCCATTGAAGAAATTAACGCATACTTCCCATCATCATGTGACGTATTCTTTCCAGAACGTTGTCTCCATTACAGCTGCTCTGAACGCATCACGATTCTGGGCAAGTCGACCTGCATCAGCCAAAGACAAGTTCAGACTCTCTGTGATGTCCTGGGTCCACCGTCATCTAGGTCGACCCCTTCCCCTTTTTCCAGGGACCATGCCTTCCATCACTGTTTTTTCCAGGCTATATGACCGAAAAATTTCAGCTTCCTTATTGCGATGGTATTTAGGAGCCAATGTTCCTGTACGTTTAGTGAGTGTAGTACTTCTCTGTTGGTCTTTTTTTCTGTCCAGGGTATTCTCAACATCCTTCTGTAGCATTTCATTTCAAATGATGTAATCTTTTTTGCAACTGTTTTATTGAGTGTCCAAGTATTCGAAGTAACTTTTGTCTGTCCATCTTTCCATCATATTCAGTGCAAATATGATGAACTTTAAATGTGCCAAGTTTCATCTTCCTCCTGTGACTCCTTCATGGTCAGGCCCAAGACTTATGTCAATCCCCTTGTATGTAATTACTTCTTTGCTTCCTCTCTCTTTCTGTCTGTCTGTCTATCTATCCATCCATCCATCTGTCTGTCCATCTGTTTACCTACTTGTCTGTCCGTCCATCCAACCGTGTGTCTGTCTGTTATATTACTGAATGGAATGTTAATATTAAAAGTGAATTCATCATCATGTGACATATTCTTTCCAGAACGTTGTCTCCATTACAGCTGCTCTGAACGCATCACGATTCTGGGCAAGTCGACCTGCATCAGCCAAAGACAAGTTCAGACTCTCTGTGATGTCCTGGGTCCACCGTCGTCTAGGTCGACCCCTTCCCCTTTTTCCAGGGACCATGCCTTCCATCACTGTTTTTTCCAGACTATTATGTCTTTTTATATGACCGAAAAATTTCAGCTTCCTTATTGCGATGGTATTTAGGAGCCAATGTTCCTGTACGTTTAGTGAGTGCAGTACTTCTCTGTTGGTCTTTTTTTCTGTCCAGGGTATTCTCAACATCCTTCTGTAGCATTTCATTTCGAATGATGTAATCTTTTTTGCAACTGTTTTATTGAGTGTCCAAGTCTCGCAGCCGTATGTTGCTACTGGGAATATACATGCTCTGATCAGTTGTAACTTTGTTTCTTTGCTTGTGCCTTGCCATAGGTTTTTCATCTGTATTAGCTTATGTGAAGCAATTGCAAGTCTTCTTTTAATTTCTACTGCACAGTCGCCAGAGCTGTTAATGATTGATCCTAAGTATTCGAATTCATTGACACTTTCCAGTTCTTCGTTATCAATTTCAATTTCTGGTTTGGTCTTTACTTTGTCTGTTGTCAATACTTTGGTCTTCTTGGTGTTTAGGTATAGATTCTGGGCCTCGCTGTGTTTTTTGGTGGACAGAAGTAATTGTTCAAGTCCTTTTGGGTTGGTCGATAGGAGGACTGTGTCGTCAGCATATCTGATTTCTGGGATCTGGTACCCGCCGATGTTAAATGAGTCAAACTCTGTGTGTTCTTGGTCATCTCTTACGTTTCTCATGATATTCTCGGCATAAATGTTAAACAGGTAAGGGGAAAGGGTACAGCCTTGTCTTACTCCTTTCTGTACTTCAAACCATTCTGATGTTTCCCCCTCTATTCTTACGGCTGCCTGTTGTTCTTGGTACAGCAGTGCGATGAGTTGTATAAGGTGGTTTGGAAATCCCATATTTTTCATAATAGCCCATAACTGCTGACGTTGTACACAATCGAAAGCTTTGGTGTAATCAATGAAACAAGTATGTAGGTCAACGTTGAATTCTCTACACTTTTCTATGATGATCCTCATGTTGAATATATGATCTCTAGTGCCTCTACCTGGTCGAAAACCCGCCTGTACTTCATTTATTTCTGTTTCTAGCTTTTGTTGCATCCTTTTCATTATGATTTGTAAAAGTATTTTGCTGGCATGGCTTATAAGAGCTATAGTTCTGTAGTTTGTGCACAGCTTCAGGTTGCCCTTTTTTGGCAAGGGTATGTAAATTGATCGTTTCCATTCCTTGGGCCAAATTCCGCTTTGCCAGATCTTGCAGCATAATGCATGGTATATACGAGCGCTGCCTTCTCCTCCTGCCTGTATCATTTCAGCTGTTATTTCATCACAACCAGGAGATTTTCCACTTTTTAAGTGTTTGATTGCATTCCGGACTTCCTCTATGGTAGGTTCTGGTTCACGTTCCGCTTCATTCATGACGTTGTTATCTGCTGCTTTGTTTATTTCCGTATACATTTCTTGACAGTACTCCTTCCATCTGTTCAGAATATCTTTACGTTCTGTTAGAGTGTCGCCTTTCTTGTCGTTTATTGCTCGGGGTGATGATTTAAAGTTGCTGTTTTTCAATGTTCTTACTTCAGAAAACATATTCTTACTCAATCCCTGTTCGCGCATTTCCTCTATTTTCCTGCAGGTGTCGTTTATGTATTGTTGTTTGTCTTGTCTGACTCGTTTTTTAATCTGCTTTGTGTATTCCTTGTACAACTCCTGATTTTCTGTATCTTTTTTGGACTTCATTTTTCTTCTCTCTACCACCAACTTCAAAAGTGAATTACTGAAGTTAAAAATGTTTTAATTTGAAAACACTTTGAGAATTGTATTATTGCATGGCAGAAATGTGAAAAGGCACCAATGCTTATTTCTTTACCCTGGTGAAATAAAGATTTCATTCATTTGTTCGTTCAGTAGTAGGCTTTACTCACGCAAGAGAGGAAAGATGAACTCTGTCCATCATTTAATATCTTCACTGAAGAAAAAAAAAAAAAAAAAATTACTCACCAACCATGACACATCAGACTTAGAATGAGCAAAATCAAGCAATAATAGACCAGAAACAAACAAAATTAACTCAGCTGAAGATATGTCAGATTATGAAATTAATTATAAATCCATATACCCCCAGCTTTCACTCCCACCCCCTCCCATTTCTTTAGCGAAAAATACACTGCACAAAAAGTGTGCCACCAGGGAGCAAAAAGGGAGCAAACAATAGTAACCTACCATGCATGTCATAAAGCAAGAACAGCCTTTTTTAGTCTAAACAACATCTGGAAGTCCTCTCAGTACAGCACAAGCACAAAATTAAGATTATATCAGAGCTGTGTGCTTTCTGTGCTTCTCTATGGTGCGGAATGCTGGAGAGTTACAGAGAAGGAAATGTCGAAATTGTCCTCTTTTCACACAACATGCCTAAGAAAAATTCTCCGAATCGTTTGGCCGAATACCATCACCAACCAAGATCTGCTTACTCGGAGCAAGCAAGAGGATATGCACACCATCATAGCTAGCAGACGCTGGAGCTGGGTTGGCCATGTCCTCAGAAGAGACCTTGATGCCATCACAAGAATAGCTATGCTATGGACCCATACCTGTCAACTTGTACGAATTTTTCGTACAATGTACGGATTTTTGATACTTTTAGCAGTGTACGGCCGTACAGACTCGTTGTACGGATTTTTCTCCCCCTCCCAAAAAAAAAAAAAAAAAATTTTTTTTTTTTTTTTTTTAAAAATTCTAAAAATATTTTTCAACCCAAGTTTTTTTAAATTTTAAATCAGAAAATATTTTCTAGCCCAGGTTTTTTTTTAAACCAATTTTTTTTATTTTTTATTCCGGAAATCTCGGCGTTCGTTTTTAAACTGGGGTCTCTCCCAGCAACCAATCAAATCCTTTTATACCCAAGAATTCGGCAAACACCTTGAATTCGGCCTCAAACGCTTTCGGTTTTCAGCGTGACATGATGTATTTTTAAAGTTACCTGTTATCAACGACGACGCTTTGTTTAAAAAAGCTAAGTACCGGTACTTATAACTTATTAAATATTGCTGTTGTTTTGCTTTGTTGCAATTTAATCGCTGCCTTAATCTTTTCAGTTAGGCCTACATCTTGCCCCTCAATGTATTTCCGATAAATTGTCATAATGTTCTGTGTAGAATAACTAGAAAAAAAGTTTGTTTGCATTGAGAAGGCCTACTTTATGCCAGTTCTCGAGGTTCGCTGCTTTATTTTTTTAATAAAGTGGCAATGTGTTATCACAGGTCTAGGCTACCAACTCGTAAATAATAATTTTGTAAATTTTTGGTGGTACGTTTTTTCTTCCTAGATTTGATATCTTGCCCTTCAATATATTTCCGATAAAGTGTCATAATATTTTGTGTAGGCCCTACATAACTAGGAAAAAAAAGTTTGTTTGCGTTGAGTAGGCCTACTTTATTCCAGCGCTTCAGATTAGCTGCTTTATTTTTTAATAAAGTGGCAATCTGTTATCGCTGGTCTAGGCTACCAACTCGTAAATAATAATTTTGTAAATTTTTGGTAGTACGTTTTTTTCTTCCTAGATTTGATATTCTGTTCCTACTTTTGTTTATTTTTATTTATTTATTTATTTATTTATTTTTTGCTGTTAGCTGTTTGCTTTGTTCGTTGTATTTTTTATTCATTCTCTTCGTCTACAAATATTATTAGTTGAAATATTTCATCCACTGAATGATGGCTGAGCCTAATTCAAAGAAACAAAAGCTTGCAGGTCATGGTAAGTTTCAGGTCGAATGGGTTAAACTCTTCCCTGGCATTGTAGATGCATCCAAGTTAGGATCAACCCATGCTTTTTGTAGATTATGCAGCAAAGATATTAAAGTAGTAGCTTCAGGATTATATGATATGAAAGTACATTTTAAATCGAAATTGCATGAACAAATGTTTGCAATGCAGAAGGGAGCATCTATTAAGACCTTTTTTGCTCAGCCAAAGGAAGAAGAGGGTGGCATTATAAGGGCTGAAGTTTTATTTGCAGGAGGTCCATGAATGCGGACACACTCACTTCTATTTTACAGTGTAAGATTAACATTGATGCATGCTGTGCAGACTTTAAGCCCACAAATGCAATTCTGCAAAGTGCTAAAAGTGCATGTGTTGATTATAATACAAAACACTGTACATCGAAAGAACAGTGTACATCATGATCACTTAGTTTTTTATATGTAAAGAACAGTTTGAGACTATTAGCATGTTTTATATCACAATAATTCAAATGCTAATAGATTTGTATATGTCATTTCTCATTTTAACACTGTATTGCATATAATTTATTAATATATTTTTTGCGTAAGGATTTTTGGGTGTTTGTAAGGATTTTTTTGGTCCGGCGTACAGATTTTTGTCTCAGGAGGTTGACAGGTATGTGGACCCGTGAAGGAAAACGAAAGAAAGGCTGACCAAAAACAACTTGGCGAAGGACTGTGGAGGCTGAGATGCAAAGAATGAACCAGAGTTGGGGCACTGAACGAAGGATGGCCACCGACCGAGCAAAGTGGAATCAATTTGTTGTTGCCCTACAAGACGCCACCAGACGTGATGGCCCCTGACTGCTTTGACAGTCGGGGGCTAAGGATCAAAGAAGAAGATGCATGTCATAAGAGACGACTAAGGAGGGTTGGTATTGGGACTGGTTACCCCATCCTGTAGAAATTTGAAATCAAAAACACTTCAACAGATAAGACATGAAGGGCATGAAAAATACATGGAAAAACCATGAGCTGATGGCACAGGACAGGAGGACTGAGTTTGTTGAAGGTTTATTCTCCTTGGGGAGCTTCAAGGTGATAATGAAAGTATGAAGGATCTATCATTTTATGAAGAAGAAAAACACAAATGCAATTAGAAATGCTCATTTATCCTATATACAACATGACAATGAGGGATAATGCCGTAAGCAGACGGTGGAAATTAAATATCATCAATACTCTTTAGCTCCCCAAGGAGCATAGGCCTTCAACAACAAACTCAAGATTCATGCTTTCAAAATTGCTTGAAAGTATCAATTTCACTCTTCCGAAAAAAATGGCTTGCTGGCTTGAATCAAACAGGTTACTGTTAATCAGCAAAACATTCATGGGAAGTAACAGATATGCTTGATACCTTCACCTAGTAGAAAATGTAGTTTTCACACTCTTTACCCACAAGAAAGTAATGTTTATCCCTGAGATAGAGTTCAAACAAAACAGAGTGTTGGTGAATTCATTAATGGGAAAAATGGTTTAGGAAAGATGTGTTTGTGGTCCCATAAATCTGTCAGCTGAAAATGAGATTTTGGTGGGATTTTTGTACTTAACAATAAAACTCGCAACGCCCAGACACTGCATTACTAAAACTTTGGTCATGAAAGAACCTATCTTGCACAGCAAGAAACCGTAGAGCAACCATCTGGCTTTTTGCATAAGCATGGCCTTTGCAAAATTACAACGGAGTGGGTGAGTGACATAAATAATTACATTGATTAACAGGTACATTCTATTACATGTGTATATCATTTTAGATGGTTATTATTCATTAGTGTAACTGATCTCTTTGGTTTTTTAGATGCATTTTATGATTTAGCTATTTAGACTGATTATTACATGCATTTGATGTATGAATTATCTCCCCTCGATGTCATTGTTGACCATTATCTAATTGAATAAACTATCTCCACTTTTGCCCTTGAATGGAATTTAAAGCATATCTGTGAAGAGCATATGTGGGCTACGTTTTGGTACTGAGATAATATTCTAATGTTCCATTTTTTTTTTATGGGATAATTCACTTCCAAAATGTCTTGAGATAGAGAATTATATTCAGCTGGTGCATTATTATTAATAATAATAATATCGCAGAAGTATGAATCTCTTTGTAAGATGGAACTTTTCATTTCTTGATAATGAGTAGAGCCAGAAACATCAAATACTAAATGTATTAAGAGAGTTGATTTATTGCAATACATTGGTGAACTTGGTTTAAATTAAGCAGACACCATGTACTATGAAGGACTGTTAGTGTTGATGGCAAACTTTTGATGTCTTTTATTATATGACTGATTTATTGATATGCAAAAAGGTAAACAACCTTATGATGAGGCAGTATTCTTACATATTGTTTGTCTCACATGCATAAACTGTAGAGCCAGCAGTACAAAAGACGCATATTGGTCTGCACTGTTAATTCTGACGGACGGGCGACACAGGGACTTGATAATTAATCTCTCCTGAATGGAGGATTACTGAAGTCATATTGTATCTTCCCAGTTCTTTAGGGTAGTCTATACTAGGAGCTTCCATCTTCATCGATGATGAGAAACCTGCATCAGGGAAAGAAAGCTTCTGAACCCTGAGATAGTTCTACACCTAACACACAACCCTTTTCCTTCACTTGGAGTAATAGGGAGTGACTGTGATTGCAGACAAAGATCCAGATAAGTAAAACCACCAAGAACCAACAACTGAAATCAACTTCAAAGTCCTAATGATGAGCAATAAATAGTTTTGTGAAGTGAACTCAACTCAACTCAACTTCATAAAGTCCAAAAAGATGAACCATCAGTAACTTTATAGAAACGATTGCACATTAGGCATTGTGATTATCCTAAATTCTAATACATATTTGATTTATATATTTGACATTTTGTTTTCATCTGCCAAGTTTCATTGTAATTTTCTAAAAACAAGATTTGTTACTGACTTTTCTTTGTGTTACAGTGATGTTTAATTCTATATGTCATCTTTCTATTAAATCAATGGGGGCTCTATGTAATAATTCAGTAACCTAGGGAACAGTGGCCTGGATACCTACTAGCTTTTAGATTACTCAGAGGATTCTCAACCTGCTAAGAGATGGTTACTTTCCACTATCCCTATAACTAGATCTGTCTGTGCTTCTCACTCTATTCTTGTTTCCTGCAGAACTTATATTCAACATTTTCTGCAGTTTTTACTTGAGCCAACCTTCAGTGAGATCATCTTGTAAAATTCTGGTACTTATTCATACTTTCACTTATTCTGTCTGTCCATCTTTCCATCATAATCTGCCACACTTCCATAGCAGGTACTGCCATAGGGGAGTGAAATGTTAGAGAATTCTTGTTTTGGTACTTATTCATACTTTCACTTATTCTGTCTGTCCATCTTTCCATCATAATCTGCCACATTTCCATAGCAGGTACTGCCATAGGGGAGTGAAATGTTAGAGAATTCTTGTGTTGGTACTTATTCATTCTTTCACTTATTCTTCTTCTTCTTCTTTAATCCATAGACACAGACTTTCAAAGCAGTCAGTGGCCATCTCGCCTGGTGGCGTCTTGTAGGTCAGCAACAAACTACTTCCATTTTGTTAGGTCGGCGGCCATCCTTCGTACAGTGCCCCAATTCTGATTCATTCCTCGCATCTCAGACTCCACAGTTCTCCACCAAGTTGTTTTTGGTTGGCCTCTCTTTCACTTTCCTTTGGGGGTCCATAGCATAGCTGTTCTTGTAATGGCATCGGGGTCCCTTCTGAGGACATGACCAACCCAACTTTAGCGTCTGCCAGCTATGATGGTGTGCATATCCTCTTGGTTACTTCGAATAAGTAGTTCTTGGTTGGTGATAGTATTCTGCCAAAAGATTCTGAGAATTTCCTTCTCTATTACTCTCCATCATTCCGCGCCATAGAGAAGCACAGAAAGTACACAGCTCTCATATAATCTTAATTTGGTGTTTGTGCTGTACTGAGAAGACTTCCAGATGTTGTTGAGACTAGCATCAGCTGTTCTCGCTTTATTCATTCTGTTGTTGAAGTCCTTGCTTGTTCCGCCGTCTGGTGTTACTAAACATCCTAGGTATGTAAATGTGCCTGTTTGTTCTAGCTTCTGGTTCCTTATAGTTATTGACTCAGGATTGCCCACGTCGAGTGTCATGACCTCTGGCTTCTTTAGATTGATGTTCAGATCCACCTGCTTGCTATACTTATTCAGTCTATCTGTTTTTTCTTGGATGTCTTGATGTGAATGTGAGAGTAATGCAATTTCATCTGCATATTCCAGATCTTCCAGTGTAGTAAATGTTGTCCATCTAATTCCTCTTGGACTGCCATCTGTTTTCTGGCGCATCACCCAGTCTATGACTGTCAAAAATAATGTTGTTGATAAGAGGCATCCCTGTCATACTCCTGTCTTCACCTCAAAAGTTAAGTTGCTCATCCCAACTCTGCATGTAAAGTTAGAATAGAGGCTTTTTATGATGGAAACAATGCAGCTGGGAATTCCATAAGCCCTCAGGATTTTCCCTAGGCTGTCAATGTGTATGCTGTCAAAAGCCTTTTCAAAATCAACAAAGTTAATGTATAACTGTCTCTGCCATTCTGAGCACTGCTCTATAATATTCCTGAGGGTGAAAATATGATCTGCACATCTTCTGTTCTTTCTTAATCCCGCTTGTTCTTTTCTCAGTTTATGGTCGCCTGCTTTTGAAATTCTCTGGATAATTATCCTGCCTAGTAGTTTACTGGGAACTGAGAGGAGAGTAATTCCTCTCCAGTTGTTGCAGTCTGCAAGATCACCCTTCTTGGGCAATTTGACAATTATTCCTTTACTCCACTCCATTGGTGTTGTCTCTGTTTTCCAGACTTGTGCAAATAGTGGTTCTAATAGTTCTGCTGCTAGTTCAGGGTCTGCCTTGAATAACTCAGCATTTAAGTTGTCGTGACCATTTTTTAACCCTTTGATAGCTGTAATGATTTCTTCTCTTCGTGGAATGTCTGTATTTATGTCTAGATCACTTTCAGCCTCAGGAACATTCAGCTGCATCTCTGGTGGTTCCTTATTCAACGTTTCTCTGAAGTGCTCTGCCCATCTTGTTTCCTGCCCCTGTGCTGTGGTGATGAGATTTCCTTGCTTGTCTCTTACCAACGTAATATTGTTTGCACCTCGTTTTCCACTGATAGTTTTAGTTATTTTATAAACTATGCTTTGTTCATTTCTCATTGCTGCCTCTTCTGCCTGTCTTGCAAGATCATCCTGAAATTTCCATTTGTTTGCTCGGGTTTGACGTTTTAATTCCTTGTCCAGCTGACTGTACTGTTCGCTATATATTTCCTTTAACCTGGGAGACTTTGCTTCTTTTTCTTTCTTTTGATTTCTCTTCTCATCGCTATTGTGTTTATCGTTTCTGGTGTTATCCAATCTTGTCTCTTCCTTTCCTGGAATCCCAAGCATGATTCGCTACTTTCCTTTTATATTGTTGAGATGGTGTTAAACTGGTCAACATCAGTCACTATTTTCCTGACTATTGGCAATTTGATATCGTCTCTTTACATCAACCACAAAAGCTTTTCTGGTGAGAAGGTCCTTTAGTTTCATGATGTTACATCTTTTCTGTTTGGTTGCCATTGGTCCAGCAGCTCTGAGTTTCACCTTCAGCCTTGCTACTACTAGATGGTGATCACTTCCCACATCTGCACCTTTTCACACTTCATGTCTAGCAATGCGTGCCTCCATCTACCATTGATCATAATGTGATCTATCTGGTTTCTGTCCCGTCCGTTTGGTGGTTCCCATGTTAACTTGTGCACTTCTTTGTGTGGAAAAAAGTGTTCCTCCAATGACCAAGTTGATAAAGCTGCAGAAGCTTATTAGTTTGTCCCCATTCTCATTTACTGTTCCACTGCCGCATTTCCCCATCACTCTTTCATTATACGTATTGTCTGTTCCAACTTTCGCATTGAGGTCTCCCATTACTATAATAAGATCTTACCTAGGCGCAGTTTCAATTTTCTTTTGTAGCTGTTGATAGAAGTCGTCCTTGACCTCTTCATGCTGTCATTTGTTGGTGCATAGCATTGTATTATTGTGATGTTGGGGAATCTCCCTCTCAGTCTTGTTCTTATCAGTCTGTTGTTGATGGGTTTCCATTCCAGTAATGACCTTTCTATTCCTTTCTTTAGGATAATGGCTACGCCTTCATTGTGCTGACCATCCTCTCTACCAGAGTAAAGTACTGTATCTCCTGTAGCTTTTTTTATTCTCCCCGCCCCGGTCCATCTGCTCTCCTTATTCCCAGGACATGTAGTCTGTAGTTCCTCATCTCTGCTGTGATCTGCCTCAGTTTTCTTGCCTCATTCATGGTTCTGACCATCCAGAATCCAATTCTTGCTTAGTATTTTGCGATCGGGGCATATGTTTTCATGCCAATGGCTTCCTTTCGGCTTTCACCACTGACAGTCATATGAGCATGAGACTCCGGATGTCCATTCTGCATTAAAGTTTTTCCATCTTTGCTGTTTCTGTAACGGTTAAGATTTTTTACATAGACAAGGGTGTCGGCTAAAACCCCCAACCTGGAGGACCAGGGTACCAGCTTTTGTCTTACCCCTACCCGTGCAGAACTGTCCAGCTTGGTTGAACCTACCAGGAATAAAACTCCCACTGGCATAGCTCTGGGGGTTGTCAGGGTACGCAAGCTGCCATACCGCTACAAGGTATAGGTAACATTGATGGCAGTTCACTTATTCTACCTGTCCTTATTTCCATCGTAACCTGCCAACCTCCCATAGCAGATACTGCCGTAAGGGAGTGAAATGTTAGACAACTATACTTGTCCATCTTTGTGAATAGGGTGAGCTAATCCCTTCCTTGCTGCCTTTGTCATCCTTAACTCAAGAGTAGAGTCAGGTACCTGTTTAAAGCTGGTTAGACTGGAGCGTGACGCAACCAGGGTTTCTTCTTCTTCTTTCGTTCGCTTGAAATATATTGTCTATATCTGCAATGTTGTTTCTTGTTTGATCCCGGAACAATTTAACATGTCTGCGAGAGGTAAACACTCTAACCGCTTAGCCAGCGGTACGCTCACAGTACTATATGGTGGGTCCATTTTAAATATAGGACGCTTGGCCTTTATGGGTTAAACCTGGTAACTGGTTCAGTAATTTGCATCCAGGAGGATCCATAGACGTCATATAATAAAGGGGGGAGGAGAGAGAAGGAGGATTCTTTAAAGAGGTGGGTGTCACGGGATTTGCCTCCCCTTTGCTATGCAATAATGGTCTACCAGTGGCCAAAATCAAGAGTATCTAAAATGGGTCGTCAAAGGTGTCTACTTTCGCACAAGATTACTCTTGGCAGAGTTGTAGATAGAAGGATAATGACGCTTCTATCTCAAAAAAAGTTTTCACAAGATAATTCAGACGTCAAGAACAATGCTGCATAGGGCAGAGCACTATTAACTTATATCTGATCCGGCACCTTTTGTGAAGTTTTAAGCAATGGTTTGGCTTGTTTGAGTCCCCAGCTGAGTTAATTCCGCGAAATTCCTTTTATAATTAATTTTGGCTCTATGGCTGTAAATATATGTATATATATTAAAGATTGTCGATCATACATGCGCTCTCTTATCTATAAGAACTGAATCAACTATGAATTTGTAAAAATAACATATAAAAAATTTAATAATCAATTATCTTTAACATTTAAATAAATATGGATGAAGATGATTTTAGGAGGTTTTAGAATTTGTCTTCACTGAGACTTAATTGGGGACTGATGGTTATTAGTGTCCTTTGCATGCCTGTTACGAAAGACTTAGCTTGCTGGGTACTGCACTGGGTCATTGTCAGGTTTTTTGTGATGAGGACTCTTCTCTAGAGCTGTCTAGATGAACTTCACTCCTAATGTCAAGGTGGGTGTCTTCACAACGTGTCCACTGTAGGTAGTTGGTGTCGAACACAGCTCTTCAATTACAAAGATAGTGGCGGAGATTCTTACTTCAGACTGATCTGGTACGAAGAACTGTCTTGTAGCTTCGAACCATGAACTTTAGGAAAAATAAAAGAGCACATGCCTCTGCTAAGTACATTTGTGGGATGCAAATTAACAGGCACATTGTCTCGCTGTCCACCCACCAATGTTAGCCTCTCTGAATAATTGTTCTCTTAACTCAGGGAATATGATTAGAAATCACCGTTATTCTTCTGGTTACTTTAATGGGGAAAATGTGTCTGGACAGCGTGAGGGCAATGGCTTGCCTGAATTACAATTAACAAGGTACATATATCTCACAAAATGATACTATACACTTTAGGCACATGTGATGTAATCATCACTTCTCACTGCTCCATTTGGAGTCTGGGGTCATCTCTGCATCGGTTTTCTGTACGACTAGCAAGTAGCAATCACCTTCGCCTGCTGTAGTGGTTTATGAATATACTATTTTCATATGTTGAGGTTGCCACATTCCTATGACTGGTATAACCACTTAGCAAGTACAGACATGTCACAATTTACATTTTAAACTATATGTTCATAACTGGAAAAAACGGATATACTCAATAAATTTAGCCAGCAGGTGGGCTTGAACATCAATTTAAAGAAGTCTGAGGTCATGACGCTCAATGTGAGCAACCCTGAGCCCATATCAGTAAGGAATCAGCAACTGGTACAGACAGATACCTTCACATACCTGGGAAGCATAGTAACACCAGACGGTGGGGCAGGCAAAGACATCAACATCAGAATGAATAAGGCAAGAACAGCCTTCTTTAGCCTAAATAACATCTGGAAGTCCTCTCAATACAGCACAAGCACAAAATTAAGATTATACCAGAGTTGCGTGCTTTCTGTGCTTCTCTATGGTGCGGAATGCTGGAGAGTCACAGAGAAGGAAATGTCAAAATTGTCCTCTTTTCACACAACATGCCTAAGAAAAATTCACCGAATCTTTTGGCCGAATACCATCACCAACCAAGATCTGCTTACTCGTAGCAAGTAAGAGGACATGCATACCATCATAGCTGGCAGACGCTGGAGCTGGGTTGGTCATGTCCTCAGAAGAGACCCCGATGCCATCACAAGAACAGCTATGCTTTGGACCCCTGAAGGAAAGCGAAAGAGAGGCCGACCAAAAACAACTTGGCGGAGGACTGTGGAGGCTGAGATGCAAAGAATGAACCAGAGTTGGGGGCACTGTACGAAGGATGGCCACCGACCGTGCAAAGTGGAATCAATTTGTTGTTGCCCTACAAGACGCCACTAGGCGTGATGGCCACTGACTGCTTTGACGGTCGGTGGTTAAGGATCGAAGAAGAAGAAGTTCATAACTTACCCTAATGGGATATACAATCTCCTGGCACAGTAAAATGGACACAGCAACTTTGATTAGATGCTTCGAACACTTGGTCTGTGAAATTTTAGTATTTCTCTTATGACGGGTGCTCTGATTCCTTAAGTTTCCAGTCTTTGTATTTAAATTTGCGGGTTCTCTTTTAAGTTATAAATACACCCAAATACTTTTATCTGTCACTATTAATTCTGGAATACTTTGTCTGATCCTTCTCTCTGGCTACTGGGAGTTGCTAATTTGACGTTGCGATGCAGTCTGATCTGTGTCTCCGATTTCACTAGATTATATTTCCATCTCTCAGTTCAAGTCCCAGATTGTACTTTTAGACCAACGTGCCTGTGGTGGGTTGATGTTAATACAGTTTGTTGTTAAGAAATCTTAGTGTACTGAATGAGGTCAGCTGTGAAGGTCCCTGAATATAATAAATATTAGAGTAAATTTCCAGGGCCCCTTTCTACTACCACCACTATGATCTCATTCAGACTTATTCTTGATAGACTATAAGATGGCTACGTTTGGTGTCTAGGGTTATGAAATGTTAGTGTAAGGTTGCATTAACCAACTGAACATATAAACAATTACACAAATTATTTTATTATATAATACAACACAACAGTATCACGACAATCACATACAAACTACACTTTAAAAGACTATCTTTAGTAAGTCAGTGGTTGAAAGTTAATGTTTTTCAATTTATTGTCCTGAATCTAATTTATTTGGAATCAGGACTGACAATCAAAGTGAAATCATAGAAATTAATTACATCAATCAATTTACATAATGGATCTTATGACCATAATACACATATTATTATATAAGGGTGTAGTTGTATTGTTTAACTGAGGTGACTTCTAGTATACACTGGTTGATTGTTTACTATCATCATCTCTGCATGTTGTTTGTAAGTTTTTATGGACACTGATGGAATGTTTATATCACTATTCTCAGTCTTTTATTTTGATATAATGTTTGTTGAGCGATCAGGTGCCGAAACATGCACCTAACTTTGTAATATGAGGTAGGAATCTTCCTGCACTTTGCTGAACGACAACCTTCAGCTCCCACTTCTTCAAGAATGATGGTGGTTTACTGTTGTCTCCGAAAAAGGCAAGACTGTGGCATGAATATATCGGCCCACTGTAGTCTGGCACCAGTTATTGACAGCAACCAAAACCCTCTGAAATTAGAAGGATATGCCTCCTTCGTAATCAACAGCCTACACTACTATTCAACAACCAGTACAGGCACATTACAAACAAACGTGCAAGATCAGCTCTTTCCGACAATCCCTTTCACCAGTTTGTTTTGATGTGACCATGTATACCAGTATTCCTCTCCCCTAATAGTTACAACGCCTCTGCAATTCCAGCAATAATCTGTTGTCCATACAATAGGATAGGTATTATGCTCCTGATGATAATCCTATATAATTTAGTTGGTCTACACCTCTCTGATAGTCTTTCATATGCTGGATCTATCTCTAGACTCTGTTTTGAGTCTGCCATAGACTCACTTACTTATAATCGTATGTTAGTATCTCACATTCAAATTTTATTTTAAATAAAATATTAAGAAAATCAATGTTACCACAGATGCAAGGAAATAACACAAGTAAAACGATGACTAGGCAATAGAATCTGGCACATTTTCGATCTGCCCCTATGTCCAGGCTTTTCCTATGTTAGAAAATTCTCCGCCTGCTCTCATCGATCTTGCGTTGCAAAAAATTTTCTTGTAATGGCAGGAAACAGTCCCCGTTTCGTGCCTATATCTACTGCTTTGTCCAATGGGACCATGTTTACATTTAATTTTGAATCTATCGTTTCAAATAACGACTCTCAATATGTTTCAAGGCAAATATATTTTTAGTTTTAGGTCAACCAATCATACTGCGCCTTCCTTTAAAATCCAACCAATCAAATATCCCGTACCTTTTAACCTCATTTACCCAAAGTCGTTTTTCAAAACATGCCATAAAAAATTGTAAGCAGGCATGATCTTTACTTGACAGTCTGGTCGGGTCCACTATAGTATTATGGCTATAATTAGTTAATTAATGGACTATTTGCGTAACTATTACCATATTCTTTGTCAGCAAGTCCTAAGGTACACGAATATATAATTTATATGGGACTAGTTGGCTTGGTTCAGAAGTACAGAGTTTTTTTTTTCTATGTTAGTGTTTTTATTTTTAGTCTACTACACGTTCAATTCTTTTCCATGTGCTGTCGTCTCTATTTACGTCCTAATTACGTCCTTTGAAATAAGAGCTAAGGTTGTTTTTGTGACACGAGGTGTCTACATGTTCTAACTTTTTCGTCGTATTTCGGGGAAACCCCCTATGGCAAAGCTTGCCACTTGCTAGTATTGGCTTTTAGTTTAAAATCAATGCGAAACGAATTAGCATTTTATCTTTCCTTGCCCATCCTCGTTCCACAATGCATTTTTAGGCACAATTTTCTTAGAACTAGGAAAAGTGATTATGTCAAGGACAAATTTGAAAAATTTGGGTACCGTTTTGTTCGGATATTCGTTAGCAAATAATCTGAAGGCGTAGGCGATACCAACAGTTCTAGCAGAAAATTCTTTTATACTTTCCCATTTTGCCGTTATGCCCTATATTGTTATATATTAATTTAGATATTGTATTTAGAAATTCACTACAGTGCCAATGAAAGTCAAAGTCTATTCCGGCTCTCAAATTAAACCAATGGTAAGCTCTTTTGAACTATCTGGGTTGGGATGTTAAATCCTTACTATCCCCCAAGTTTTAAAATATCAGTTTTAAAATTTACACTTGTGGCCTCTTTCAAATATGGCGGTGATACTTCCGATTGTATTTGTACAAACTCACAAACACATCGGTGAACTTATTTCCTGGCTAATACCTTCCGCCCATATTGTCTCCTCTGACGGGTTATCTGTAATATTGATACAGAGATGGTCCAGTGAAGCGATTACATGTATCACTTATGTTTACGCGTACCCCTCCCAGACGGATTTCTTTACGTCGATCGGGCGAGACCACCTGTGTGTCAACAATGACCGTCTCTATCAAAGGTGGCTAGACGACTTAAGTGATAAAAGTATTACTCGCTGACCTGTCTAATTAGCCGTGTATTACTACGATTCCCCTGGTGAAACGTAAACAAGTCTGTGGAGTGGTCAGAGCAAAAAGTGTAAGTGCATAAAATATGCCAAATAATAGGACGATCGGTGAGGAAAATGAAGAAATGAAGTGATACTGCCGGAGAGAACGAAAGTTATGAAAAGTGCACAACTGATTTCATCACAGTGGGAAATAGGACTAAAAGCAAATAAAGGTAGGTATTTAAAGTCATGTTGTGTCCTTCAGTTTCTGGAACTTTTTAAAGTTCATAACGTGGAGGATCACCGAGAAATTAAGTTGTTTTTTTTTAAATGGTAAGCAAAAATGTTGTCAAAGGGAAAGTTCTACTGAGACACAAGAAGAACACAATGTGATTTCATGGTGATTGTAGTAAAATCTGTGAGAACAAACGCTAAATTCCATAGAATTGTACTCCCAAATGCATATATATAGACCCAGCCCGTTTGTGTCTGACAGGCTTCCTCCCATATGCCAGCCGCACGCTCAAATGGCATACCGAAGTAATGCCAAAACGATGTTCCGCATTCTAACATTATACCCTTTGCTAGCGTTGGCTGAGACAAAAAATTTTCTTGTAGAACGAAACTGCAACAAGAATTAACACATACTACCTATACCTTGCAAGACCCCCTTTTTCTCGACACACGGTTGGACTTAGCAGACGATACACACACACACTTGCGACGTAGCGTAGTGTTCGTTCTACATAAGGTAGTTTGAAAATAAAAGGAAAAATTAAGGTTAACGTCCGATTTTTTTGAATGTGTAATACTAAATAGGGGATGAGACGGAGTATCGGAAGGAGTGTCACGGTTCGTGTTTACATATTTGAATAGGAGAGATAGGAGGTGGGGTTAAAGGGGAAGGAGTCCTTAATTTGAATATTTGAGGTCAGTTTTATTTGAAAAGGAACGCTATTCACGAAACAGTCTCTGATTGGCTGTAGTGTAATAGACTAACGGTTGTATAAAACCAATTAGTAGTTGGTATTAGGGGCCACTTGTTAACTAAAATTGATACACTAAGGACGTTGTTGTTATAGACAAGGCAAGAGTACTGTCTTGGTTGCTAATTCTGCATAGCAGCTATCTGGATTTGTTACCATATACCGCAATATTCAACTGTTTAGTGTGTAGATTTCTTTGATGCGGTAAGAATTGAAACCTTTATATTAACATTTATATTGTCATTTTTATCATTATTATGTATGCATTATTGAATTTGTATGAACCTTAAAGGGGAAACATTTATCTGGAGGGAAGGCAACATCACTCTGTGTTGTTTCACAGCGTTGTTAGGAACTGTATTAACCTGGTATAGAAAAGCCAGACAGGCTTTCGGCCATATGGGGAGAAAAGAAAATTAAATATTTATGATGAAAAGAAAAAAGTTGTGTTATGACATAAGACCAGGAAGATCACTGGCCGTCTTCTTCAGCAAGTCACCGTGATTGTACATGACTTGATAGTATTAATGTAAAATGTTTCCTTTATCAAGGAAAATGTCAAACGGGGTTTGAAAGTTATTTATCCAGAAGGGGGTACCAACCAAATTGAGAACGTTAACTAATTGTTTAGTTACCATACTGATGTCTGATGATATTGCCATGTTAGAATAATGAAAGAGAGAGATTATTAGATGCTGAGTGGGACACATTTGTATTGTTTCAGAGTTTCATCTACGAGTGAAAGTGAGCCCAGGTGATCTAACACCTGTCCCTAAGTTCTGCAGTGAGGCCTAACTACTGAGTGCCTACACAGTGATTGACCTATAGAAGCAGAATCGTGTCTTGGCAGTGGATGCTGGCGTTTTATACATACTTCAACCAGCCTGGTTCCAGAGACCTCAGATAAGACTTGTCTGGGAAATTGATATCACAAACAATCCACTCTCTCAGTTTTCACAAAAGATAGTGTATCAGACAGTGAGGAACAAAAACGTTCAATAAACTTGTACCCGTTTCTAGGAGCAAGAAATACTTGACATTTTCCCAGTTTGAGACATATACATAATTGTGGGATAACACCGACTCAAGGACAGTTGTAAAATAATTGGTTGTAAATAATTTCATTATCATGTTGAGTTGATTATTCCTGTGTCAGAAGAATAACTAGATACAGGAAAATAAATTTAAAAAAAATAAGTTACATTCCAAACTTTACTCAGTGACTTGTTTAATCATTGTTTATTAGTAATAGGTGTAGTTGTTGTTCTGTTCATACACTTCATCACATTGCATCTACCCTAGACACTTGCTAGACAACCTACACACACCAATACACTTCAGTAGGGGAAGATATATAATCGGGTGAGGTCGTGGTGGAAGCAGACAAGTACCCTGTAAACTTATTTGTATTTAATAAACCTCAGGGACTTGCATAGCTGACCTCACACCAGATACCATTAATATAATATTGAAACCAATAATAACAATCAATTCACCACAGTGATCAGGTTTGACACCTGCAACTGCCATTATATCCATATTAGCAAGAAATGACGCGAAAGAACTGTGGTACACACTTTCTGTCTAGCGTCTTGTTAGTTTAACATTACTAAGCAAAACTGGAAATGAAAAGTATTCATACTTAATCAGCCTTTCTGATTCTTAATGTAATTTATATTGTTGGCTTGTACTTGGGAAAGACTTGAATTGAAGTGTTCGGTCTCACGTGCTATCTCAAGAGTTGTTTCCTTTCGCTTTAAAAGAATGATTGTTAGTCTCTGTGATTGGAGTTTACCACAATTCAGGACATGCACATGGAATTATACAGTTGGTTAGCACATTAGCGTTTGAACATTTCAAAAAGCGCAACCCGATTTCACTTGTTTGTCTATCTATAGCAAGAACCAATTCAAGAACTACTTGACCTAGACCTAATTTGATAATGTTTTCGTGTTTGAGGCTTTGGCATACTAATAGTCCGTTCGGAAATTCGTGCCCACACATTGAACGTTGTAACTTTGCAACCCTTGACGGATGTTATTGAAATTTGCTACGTGCCCTACTGATATCAATGCAGTTATTAATATATTTTTTGCCCTTACAAAACTCATGTCATGTTCGAATTTTCTTCTTTAAGTTATATAAAAAACTCTTACCGTTGTCTGGGTTAATTTTTATTAGTTCTACAGGAAAGTTACAAGATCCGTTCAAAAATTGCGCACTTAATTTTTGTTACAGCACAGCACAAGCGATGAAATGTGCTATTCAATATTTTTTTTGTTTGAATTAGTGTAGTGACTACATGTCCGCACGTGTGCGCACCTATTGTACACAGTCGCGAGTAATTATTTCAGCGGCGTATGCTAATTGCAATGAGTTGGCTGCAACGAAACAAAACGACACCAGCGTATAATATATTAATAAACTAAACTGCATAATTATGAAAAGCGCAATGAATCTGAAATGCAAATTTATCACTTTGCAGAAGGTAACTGTTATATTGTACAGGCATTTTCGCAGAGAGGCTAAGATGGGTTGTTTATACCACGACATCCAAGAACCAGGTAGGAGAACACGAAAGGCCCTGGGTGTGGATAGAAGATCTTTTCGACGTTGGATACAACAAGACGGTGATTGTACAGAGGCTGCGGTTAAGCAAGGAAGGAAGAAAAAAAAATTGATGATTTTGACAAGGATGTCATTAGACGTTTGATTTTGAAGATGTTTAATGCCAATCAACTTGTTACTCTCCGCATGCTGAAAAGTCGGCTGCAAGCAGAATGCGATATTAACGTCTCAAAAACAACTCTTTGGCAACTTGTCAGAAGTGTCGGCTTCACTTTTAGAAAAACGTCTGGCGGAAGGAATTTTTTATGTGAAAAACCACATCTGGTTGCAGCTCGAAGCAAATACCTTAGGCAGATTCGTGAGAGAAGGCAAGACGGCTATGATATAGTGTATTTGGACGAATCTTGGGTTAATGCTCATCATACGAACGAGAAAGAATGGCAATCTGTTGACGGAGACCATAGAAGGAAAATTCCCAGCAGCAAAGGTCAACGCATTATATTAGCACATGCTGGCAGCAGACAGAATGGGCTTGTCCGTGATGCAGAGCTTATTTTTCAATCAAAGTCTGTAGATGGTAGGGACTACCACAGTGAAATGAATGGGCAAATTTTTCGAGATTGGATAGTGAATACACTCCTCCCGACTCTAGATAGGCCGTCTTGCCTGGTGATGGATAATGCGTCCTATCATAATGTTCTAGCGCAGGAGGATAAAGCTCCCACTTCGGCAAGCACGAAAGACGAAATCAGGAGGTGGCTTGTGAATGAAAATATCTTCGCTGACAACAGCTATTTAAAACCAGAGTTGTTGCAGCTTGTGAGACAGAGGAATAAGACAAAAGTGTATCTGATTGATAAAATCATCCAAGAGCAGGGTCATGTTTCTCTTCGACTCCCACCTTACCATTCTCACCTTAACCCCAATAGAGCTGGTTTGGGCTAGAGTTAAAGGGCAAGTGGCCGCCCAGAACACCACTTTTAAAATGTGCGATGTTAAAGACATGACTCGTGAGGCCCTTTCACGAATAGACACAGAGTACTGGGCTAAATGTGAAGAACACGTGCTACAGGAAGAAGAAGATTACTGGCAGCGAGATGGCTTGCAGTTTATCCAACCAATAACTGTTGTGAACTTATTGGAGTCGTCCGATTCGGAATGAGGCACGTCGATCGCATTCCTTCGTTTGTGATAAACTAATTTCATATGCCAATCTATAATAACACATAAACAGTTACGATTTGTCATAGCTTCCCGATGATTTACTGCTATCATGGTTCATTATCAGAACATCATTCCTCGTATCAAAATCACGTGAACAACCAATCACACATTTAGGACACGCCTTTGAACCGTCTTGTCGCACAAATGTTGTGATTTACTGTAAGAATTAATGTTACGGGCAGATTTAGGCAAATGTTCCAAGAAGATCAAAGAAAATCGCCGTTTTGCAAATTTCGCGACAGCTGTGGATGTAATGATCGCAAAATCTTAACTGCATGGAAAATCTAAGACTGCATGCAAAAATTCATGTCCATACAACAAACAGTTTTGGAGAAAATTGACGCTTTCTGTGGGCACGAATTTCCGAACGGCAAGTTATGTCCACGTCTTCTCTATTTTTTCCTTATGTGTGTGTGGTTTTTTTGGGGAAGGGGGGGGGGTGTTTGAACTATTTCTTATAACCTTGGGGATGCCAGAACAAAGACTGTCTTTTAATGCTATCAGCTGATTTCTTGACAATGCGACCTAAACATCTGTGACATCGTTTCCTCACCTCATGTTCCACTGGTGACCCCCGGGTAAGTGAGGTAAGGGGAGACAGACAAATACACGGAGAGAGAGCCGGAGACATAAATTAAAGAGATAACAGAAAACATGAAAAGACCTTGAGCGGACTGCACAGGACAGCAATCAATCAATACCCTTTAGCTCCCCGAGAAGTATAGGCCTTCGACAAACACAAGCCAAGTACTTCTGACAGGAGCTGAATAAGAGTAATGTAAGAGTAAGAGTAAAGAGAAATTACAAGAGTAATGAATGTTCCACTGGTATATGTCTTGTTCATTCCCCAGTACCACACTTGATCTGCTTGGCATTTTTGTGGGTTACGTGACTACAAACGTTCGATTGGCAGGGCTGCTAGAGCCTTGGCCTCTCGCGGTTAAAGTGCTGGGTTCGAAACACGATGGCGTCATGCTGTAGTCCAGTGCTCCGCGACCTTTCTCCCTTCGCCGGCACACTTAAAGTGCCCTTCAAAATTTCACGGCACACTATGATATTTAGAAAGGTGGGTATGGTAAATATTTAAAAATTCGGTAGTCATAAGACAACGCTTCATAACTGTTTGTGATGGACTGAGAGATGGTAATAACTGAACTTTATTTCTAAAATTGTACATGTGAGATTCTTTCGTGGTATTTTACCATATAATTTTATATACCATTATATCGTGTATTCTGTTCGGTGCCACGGCACACCAGGCAGACATAGGCGACACACCAGTGTGCTGCGGCACACAGGTTGCGGAGCACTGCAGTCTACCCAGCTGGAAATGGGTACATAACTCTGCTCTTGAGTTAGGGAAGGAAAGGGCAGCGAGTACATGAACTGATCACCCCTCTCGACGCTAGATCTAGTATAATGACGTCTCTAACACTTCACTACGGCTGTATCTGATATTGGACTACCATTCAGCGTCTGCATGCCCAAATCTCCTTAATTGCATTTTTGACATGCCTGGTGGGTCACAGTGATACAATTCTTTGCTCCCCTTTCGGGCATCTGTAACCATAAATATACAAGACACAAGGAAACCTATATGTAAGTAAATCGAAGGAGTGCCCGGGGCATGAAAAGGCGGCGCAACATTCACACTACCTACACCAAGGGTAGGCAACACGGGCGCTGTATGTTCTACTTTAAAAACACTGAGGTCTCTAAAGATCTAATTTGATAAAATAATGTATATTTTCAGGTTACAGAGAATATGCTCTATCTGGAATTTGGAATAAATTCAAGCAAGTATGTAACTTTTATCTCTGAAGAACGATCTGCTTCTTACAATTCCATCATCAGAGCGAGGGAAAATTAAAAATTTTACTGAAAGTTAACTTCACTTCAAAGAAAAGATCGCTTTATATCTTATACAGTTTATAAATAAAGAGAGTTTTTGTAAGATAACTTGTGGGTTTTTTTTTAAAACTGGGAATGCAGTGAAAGTAGCTTTAAACATTGTGCTGTGAAGTGCCGGTGGGAGATTGCTAGTCCAAAAGTTACCTAGGTTAAAGATTCTTGTTTCCCTCCTACCACTACCGAGATATCTACCAAATGATGCCTTCGAATCTACCGGAAAATTAAGATCGACCGGTTGCCGACCTCTGACCTACACGAACGGCCCATGGGGGATACTGATTATTTCGGAACGCTTGCTGTAACTGGAGAGAAAAAAATAATTTAATGTGATTAGTTATATGCCATGCAGAGGTTAATTTAGGGGGCGACATGTCCTGTAAACTTTGACAACAACGTACAACCATAAAGATTAATTTTAGTCTCGAGGTCTTTAAAATTAGTTGCTTTGGCTTCCTAGCACAGTGGTCTATGGTTCGATCCCCAGATGAGGCGGAACAATTTTTAGGCCACAAACGGCTCCTGGGTCGACCCAGCCCCAAATGGGTACCAGAGCTACTCTGGGAAGGTTAAGGCGGCCGGCGTGATGCCGACCACATCACCCCTCGTGTGCCGACGGTCAAGATAATATGGGCCTAACACCATATTCCCAATATGCCTAAATGGGCGTGTAACGGGTTCCTTTACCTTTTTTTTTATAATGGCTCTTGGGTGAACATGCAATCGTTTGTTAAGACATAACATACAGGTGATTGACCTGTTGTGGGGTCAAGTAATACATCATGTAAAATAAACTGTTACAAAAAACTCCACTGCGAGGGCGCAGGGTGTGCATTGCGCAAACTTCCAGCATGAGGACTTTGTGCAACTGTTGCCCCAATTTCTCAATGTGAGCAACCCTGAGCCCATATCAGTAAGGAATCAGCAACTGGAACAGACAGATGCCTTCACATACCTAGGATGCATAGTAACACCAGACGGCGGAGCAAGCAAAGACATCAACAACAGAATGAACAAAGCAAGAACAGCCTTTTTTTAGTCTAAACAACATCTGGAAGTCCTCTCAGTACAGCACAAGCACAAAATTAGGATTATATCAGAGCTGTGTGCTTTCTGTGCTTCTCTATGGCGCGGAGAGCTGGAGAGTCACAGAGAAGGAAATGTCGAAATTGTCCTCTTTTCACACAACATGCCTAAGAAAAATTCTCCGAATCTTTTGGCCGAATACCATCACCAACCAAGATCTCCTTACTCGGAGCAAGCAAGAGGACATGCACACCATCATAGCTGGCAGACGCTGGAGCTGGGTTGGCCATGTCCTCAAGAGACCCCGATGCCATCACAAGAACAGCTATGCTATGGACCCCTGAAGGAAAACGAAAGAGAGGCCGACCAAAAACAACCTGGCGGAGGACTGTGGAGGCTGAGATGCAAAGAATGAACCAGAGTTGGGGCACTGTACGAAGGATGGCCGCCGACCGAGCAAAGTGGAATCAATTTGTTGTTGCCCTACAAGACGCCACCAGTCGTAATGGCCACTGACTGCTTTGACGGTCGGCGGCTAAGGATCAAAGAAGAAGAAGAAGGATAGGATTGAGAATACTATATTATGGTTAAGTATTTGTATTTTTCTCCTTTTGCGAAGTACGGGGTCTTCTTCTTCTTCTTCTTCTTCTTCTTCTTCTTCTTCTTCTTCGTCTTCTTCTTCTTCTTCTTCTTCTGCGTTCGGTTTGTAGTCATGCTAAATCTGCAGGCCTGTCGCCAGGAATGATCTGCAGTCAGTGAAGATTACTATCTTAGCTTGTGGCTGCTGTTCAGGTCTGGTGAGGATCTTCAGGGCTTGCAGTAGTGCCATAGCTTCTGCCCTAAAATTGGAGGAGATCTTTCCAGTTGGGAAGGCCTCTCGAATGATCTTTCCATTTAGTAATCTTATAAAAATGCCTCCTCCACCGTTCTTTACTGCTCCCTCAGCAGATCCATCTGTGTATGCATGCGTCCACTCCTTCGGGTTGTACTTTTCTTCATTCATTTCTTGAGCCAACGTTTTTAGTTGTTGAGGGGTCAGGTGGCCTTTATTTTTTATTTCAGGGTCTTCTGTGATGATAGATATATTTCCATGGCAGTCGTCTGGCTCCTCGTAATCAATTAACATTTCAATCTCAGTAGATCGATTTGGGAGGAGGTCTTCATGGCATCGATGCAGATGTTTGGAGATGTTTAGGAAGCTGGTTCTTTTCAGCCTGTTCTTTGTCCCACTATGGAGTTTGGCATGCATTGGATGACTTGGCATTCGTAGATGCTTCTCACTGTGAGTGAATACCTTTTCCTCACGTCTGTCATCAAGAGAGCGGATGTTGGTGTATCGCTCCATTGCCTGGATTGGAGAAGTCTTCATCCCTCCAGTGATTAGTCTAAAGCCTGAATTTTGCACTTTCCCTAGACATTCTGTGTTTGTTTTAGATGCTGTGGCCCAGGCTGACATGCCATATTCAAGTACAGGCCTGACTGTGCCTGTATAGACTTTTTTAAGTATGTTGGTATTTGCCCCCCAACTTGTGCCAGCCAGTTTCTTCATAATAGAGAGCTTTCTTATTGCTCTCTGTTCTACTGCTTTTATGTGCGGCTTCCAGGTGAGTCTCTTATCCAACTTGACTCCTAGGTATGTTGGGTTTTCCTCGATTGAAAGTTCACTTCCATTTAGCTGCAGTTTGATCGTTTCTCGGCGATTTGACAGAGAGAAGCAGGTTGCTACTGTCTTGGAGAGGTTTATCTGTACTCCCCAATCTGATGCCAATTTACCGATGGTATTTAGCGCTGCTTGCATCCTGAACTTCGCAGTAGGCAAATGTTCAGCAGCACACCAGGCAGCAAAATCGTCAGCATGAAGAGCCCTGGAGATATGCCCGGACAGTTTCTCTGCAATATCATTTATATATATGATAAAAAGTGAGGGGGAGATAACTCCTCCTTGTGGCACACCCTGTTGTAGAGTGACACGATGGCTCAGTTTCCCGTCAAGTTTTACTCTTGCTGTGCGGTATCGAAGAAAGTCCCGTATCCAGTTGAACATTCTCCCTTCAAATTTGCTGTTGAGCATCTTAAGGAGGAGTCCTTCTTTCCATACCTTATCAAAGGCTTTTGTCAAGTCTACAAAAACCGCCAGTACTTTCTTTTTCTCCTGAAAGGCATTTTCTACTTCCTGGGCTAGATATACTAGTTGGTCTTCGGTGCTGCGATTTTTCCTAAATGCTGACTGTGTGTTATCAAGCAGATGGTTTTTTTTCCAGATGTTTCAGTAATCTTGAGTTCACCATTCTTTCCATTACCTTACCCAGACAGCTCAGTAGGCTAACTGGTCGGTAGCTGGACTTGCTTGTTTTCTCCTTTTGTTTCTTTCTGATGGGAACAATGATTGCTTCTCGCCATTGATCTGGAAATTGTCCAGTACTCCATGACTGATTGAAGATTAGGAGGAGCTTGTGCCTGGCTACAGGTCCAAGGTTCTTGATCATATCATTTGTGATGCCATCTTTTCCTGGAGCTTTTCTGTTCTTTAGTTTTGTTATGGCAGCACTGAGTTCTCTCATAGTAAGGGGTGACTTCATGCAGATATCTGGGTTTTGGTGCTTCAGTTTTTCTTTTACTTCCTTACGTACTTCTTGGATCCGTGCATGTGAAAGTGATGTGGTGCTTTCTTCCTTGTAGAAATCTGCCAGGATGTTTGCTGCCATCTTTCCTGTGTGGTATTTTTTTCATTTTCCTTGATGACAGTCTTACAGTAGCTGGTTGTTGTTTCTTCATTTAGCACTCTTGTTAGATTCCATAGCTTGCTTGAGTCCTTTTCCATGTTGAGACTGCTGGTCTTCTGGTGCCAGCTCCTTTGGATTTCAGCTTTCTTTTGTTCATTGAAAGCTTGTTTTATGCTGTTGTGCCTCTGTGTGTTCTCTAATGTGGGATTTTGCTCCATAGTTTCCCGTGCTTTATTTAATTCACTATGGAGTTTTCCCAGGTTGTCACTCCAGTATGGTTTGTAGTCTCGTCGTTTACCTCGTGGAATTGACTTCTTTGCTGCTTGGATGATTGCCTCACTGATGATGGAGATGTTTTTATTGATGTTATTTGAGTGGGCAATGTTCTGACAGAAATTGTCGGCTTGTTCTTTAAAAAATCCCCAGTTTGCTTTTTTGAAATTCCAGCTAGGAAACATATTGATTTCTCCTGCACTTCTTATCTCAGATATCTGTAATGTGACTGGTACATGGTCACTTCCCCCAAGTTGAGTATTTACTGTTCTGGTGGTGAGTCGATGTATGTCATCTGTAGCCATAGCAAGATCTGGTGTGCTCGTTGTTTTCCATACTCTGGAATAGAAGGTGGGCTTATCCTCTGATTGGTTTATTAGAATTAGTTTATTCTCTACCATCCAATCTTCCACCTCTTCTCCTCTTGGATCTGTTGCGTCATAGCCCCAGCTGGGTGAGTGGCTATTGAAGTCACCCATAACGAGGTGTCTCGATGCTGCAAGCTTCACTTTGTGTAGCTCCAGAGTTGTGGTTGGAGGGCTGTAGCAGTTTGTGATCATTAAATCTCCACTGGGCAGCAGTAGTTGGACTGTTATGTATTCAAGTTCGTCCTCACCAGATCTGTGTGTCTCTACTGCTGGGATTGAGGTTTTAATCAGTGTGAGGATTCCTCCCTTAGTCCTTTTTGCCCTGTCTTGGCGGAAGGATTGGTATCCACGTACAAAGAATCGTTGTTTATCTTTTAGATGAGTTTCTTGGATGCAGATTATATCAATGTTATTTTCCCTGAGGAATTCTTGTAACTCCGGTTTCTTGTTCCTCACTCCTTCTGCATTCCATTGAGCCACTGTAAGATAGTGGGTTGGTTGGTCAGTTGCTCTACTTTGCCTTCCCCCGACCATTTGGTTGGCAAAGGCACCGGTTGCTTGGGTGGGCCCTTTCGAGGCTAGGGGCCCGGCTCCGCTCCTCCCCGGTTGTAGCTGATAGGAGCGACGCCATGACGTAAGTCGAGATTGTCGCATGACTCCATACTGCAAAAGCGTGTGTGTCCTAATTTTTCCCGGTGTCTGCGCCGTAGCTAACACACTCCGTCTTCGGCAGGCCGGGTTGTGTTTGTTGTTCAGGGTTGTCTCCCATAGCCTTTCCATCTCCCGGTGGTAGCTGCAAGGCAGCAGATTGGTTTGTTTACCGAGGTTTACCTTCCCCGTGGCTAGAGCTTATAGCGGCTCTTACTCGCTTGATGCACCCGTCGTAGGACATGTGGGGGATTTCAGTGGGGGTATCAGTGCCACCTGTTACCCCTCCCCGTCCTGCTGGGAGGACATCGCCGTTTGGTCCGCGACTGCTTATTCGTCCAGCAATGCTGACTTAATTCGCAGCTGACACACCATATCTGGAGGTCGTTCCACTATCCGCCACCCGTGGACGCGCCTGGTTGGGGTCGGTCGCCCCTTTGCCAGGAGTACGGGGTCAAACCCAAAATCTACCAGCGGCTTCCATATAAATCTGAGAATAACCATATAAAGAACATTTTTAACTTAGTATCTGGGTCTTCAAGGTAAACATGTCTGGGATTGTGTTTACACCCAGAAAGAGACAGAGTACCAACCCAAAGAACATTAAGAGTGACTTTGTAACGGGCCTATAAATCCAGATTTCTCTTTCCCAATTTCATTTACATTTAGCCCGTTGTGGCGACATCACCAACATTAACATTTCCCGACGTTTGACCATTTGTGGTGTGACAAAGAATTTTTATACTGAGAGAAGTTACCGACCTGACATTCCTATGTACTGGAAATCTCAAGCTACTGACACTGTGAGCACTGTTAAATTTCTTACCTGGACTAATTAATGTGACATAAACAGAAGTCCTAAATAAAAGTAACAAAGTGAATGTTCCCCGGAGAAGTGGATTTAATCTGTCTTTGAGGAGCTGGGGTTTTCTTTGCCAAAATAACACTGGATTTGCTGTAGTCTTGTGTCCTAAAGATTGTTCCAGAAGTTGCAAATCAAGTATTAGGTAAGAAAGAATGAAAGTGGCCACGGTTGTCTGAGAAGAGAGGAAGGATTAATGAATAATTCTCATATATATCTTGTAGAATCCATGTACTCACGTTGTTTATTTTTTGTGTAAGTTCTGCTAATACTGTCCCTTTCAGAATAGATTAACGTATAAACTCTGTTCTTTACCGTAGAGGGAAATCCTAGACCATAGCGTATAAATCTTTGACTCTTTGGGGGTTAATAACTTTCTTCTAACGGGATCTTGTCTCAACAGAGGGAGGGAGGATTACACCTATGAGTCTATTTCTTTATTAATCCATTAACCTAGGATTATTTGTATTTGATTGATATTCAAAATATTGCTGTTGTAGAGTTTCTTTGTAGTAAATAAAATTAACATAAAAAAACTTTATTTACATGTGTTGGTCAGATCGTCCCAACATATCTCTATTCCATTGATATAGTTTTCACGTTTGTGCGCCTAACTGTCGTCACTTATGTGTGTGTGTATGTGAGTGGTTGATATATATATTAATATATATTTAGGTATACTGTCTGACAAACAATGTTCTGTTGTAGAGATAGGCTGAACTAGAGGATCTTCTCGAGTCCAGGGACAGACTCTACCTATTTTTTTTCACCATTTCACTCGTGAAAATCTATTTCGTATCTTATCTCTCACTGAGTCACCACCTGTTCTAGTTCTATTCAGAAGGGACCAAACTATGCCTTACTTCCCTATCTAAAATCTACGACAATGGTTAACCCAACATATTGAATAGTGAGAATTCTTGTCTAGAAGGAGAACTGGTGTGAGTTAGTGTAGCGAAATCTGTGAAACAATCGCTAAATTCAGTAAGATTTTACTCCTATGAAAATAAATAAACCCGCCCGTGTGTGTTTGCCTATCGGTGTCCCCTACTCCAGTAGGGCGCTGCATTGTATATCGTAGTAATGCCTTGACAATGATTCCGCTGTCAAATCTTACATGCTTTCCTAGTTCGTCCTCGAGACTTACAATTAACGATCTGCCAGAACTGTGACACCAAACTGCCGTCTGAATTAACGTAAGATTTTAACTTTAACGCCACTAATAGTAGCAACTCGGACATTTCCCAGTAGCGTAGAGCGAGACGGCAGTAATAATTAACGCCAATACTAGCAGCCGCCTTGCAAAACCCCTCTTCGCTCGGCACGCGGTTCTAATACTATATCCACGCTGTTGGACACGCCAGAATATATATATATACACACACAGTGTATTTTAGGCTTAAAAAATTAACTATAAGGTAACGAACACGCGTTGTCGAATTGTGTGATGTACTACTAAAAGCGCTGCTTCGTCTGCATGAGAACGACAGTTAAAGAAAAAAAATTACGATGTAACGTGGAAGTTTAAAAAAAAAAAAAAATATATATATATATATATATATATATATATATATATATATATATATATATATATGTATATATATATATATATATATATATATATATATAGTAAGAGAGAGGTGGAATGGAGCATTGGTGGTCGTGTCACTAGTTCGTTGTTTACAGGAATTTGAATTTGAACCAAAAGCAAATCATAGAAGGTTAGATAGTAGGAAAACGATAATAGTAACTATAATGAATAAACATATAATAATATAACCACTGTGTGACAGACAGCAACAGGATCAATAATTAGTTATCAGCATTTGAAACACTCAATAAATAAAGGAAATATTGACAGAAGACAGATGGACGAACAGACTACTTCTTTCTCAGCTTGACAGATACTAGGGAAGGGTAGGTTGGTCCAAGATTTGAAAATTGAGTGCCTCCCTGTTATTTCAAGACCAGAACCCTGACTTGGTAGTGGACGCTGGTGGTGTGATTATACTTCATCCTGTACCCCAGACGACACAAAGTTAAGAAATTGTCTGCAGGCACCTGATTGATCAAACCCAACTACTCTCATTTCCCAAGTGTTTAATAAATCATTCAGATTATGATGAACAGAAACGTTCTTCCTAACCTTACCCATTCATAGGATCAAGAGTAAGTTAACACTGTTCCAGATTGATCCAGTTAATTAAATTTGTGAATAATAAGATACTCAGTTGTAAATTGAATCAATTTCATGTAAATACGTTGCATTATCATTTGAGTTTCAATATTCCAGTATACACAAAATTGTGATACTGGAACAATAAATTGTACAAAAAAAATTCTCAATTTAAACTTAACTCTGGGGTGTTGTTAAATACTTTTCATAGAGTTCTTAGTTGTATTTGTTGTCATTTTATTACAACACACTTTACATTACCCTAGACATTAGACGTAGCTATCAGACATACTAGTCAAGAATAAGTCTGAATGAGATCATAAGGTGGTAGCAGAAAAGCACCCTGAAAACTCACCCTATTAATTGTTATACTCTGGAGCCGTCACAGCTGACCTCATTCAGTACAATATAAATATACAACAACAAGTCATAACATCTAAATCCACCACAGTTAGGTTTTATTCCGAAAAGGTATGTAGAGTAAAATCTAATACATATACATACAGTTGTCCTATTCTTCAATGATGAAAGGGAAAGTAACAACCCCGGAGAGGTCCGGTTCCATCAATAGATAACCTGATGACTGATATGATAGATAACAATAGACAAAGAAATTGTAAGGAAGAAAGAACAGAACTATAGATTCTAACACATGAATGATCACTGATGGTTAAAAGGTCATAAGGTGTAGATTTGATACTGAACGAGAGTGTCGTGAAATGACGTCTGTTTCACATCACGAATTCTAATAACTCTGGCCATACGGCGCGCCATACATGGTAAAAAGATATGATACATTAACCAATGAAAACGCTTTCTTGGTCTTGTGTTTACAACTGCTGGGAAAATAAAGATGGCAAGACCCTATTTGTGTAACATGATTAACTTCGGAATTTTACTACCGCATTATAGAAGAAGTACCACTTGGTAGAAGTTATCAACACAATATTAGGGATGTTACTCTACCCGTAAGTAGTAATACTTTTACTAATAATATTATAAGACGGGAGAAATCTTAGGTTAAATGCATTCGAAGCTTCAGGTTGGCCTAAATTTAGCAGTTTAAACTATGCATAACAGAAAATGCAAGTAGTAACCAAAAATATTATTACCTAGATATGTAAAGCCTAATTCCAAGTATAATGTAAGCTTTAAATGACTGAAATCACATCAGGAATAACGGAGATAATTAAAACAGCAGTTTTCCTACATTGTACGATAGGCTAAAAGGTACCCGCATTTTTTGATTTTGATAACATTCCTAGGGAGTTCCATCTCGTACGTCCGAGGTCAAACTTTAAATAGACTGGTATAACGAACTAGGTTTAATCACTTTTATTTGAAAGCACAGAAAGCGGGGGAAAGCAGTGCATATGTTAATGCCAGCGTTTGCCTTCTGCACTTGTTAGCAGACCTTAATCAACCATTGAGGGCTAGTCTGTGTGTGTGCCGTGTGAAATTCTAATCCACATATTTAAATTAAAAAGTAAATGTAAAGCCTAACAAATAACTTCAATAAAAGGAAAGAAGAATGGTAAAGAACAGTGCTGTCACAATGACTGTACTCGAAATCCCCTTGTTTTCTACTTCGTCTGCAAATTGTAACGTTTCACGTTGATAGTAAAAGCCTACTGCATCACTACACGCTTTCTTCAATAAAACGTGTACTGCCTTTCTAAGAAAAACCTTGAGATACGCAAGCTGACCTATATTTAATATTCCATTCATGTCATTTTATACACTAAGTTACCATAAACGAAAGACAGATGGAATTAGGATAGAGAGAAGGGAGGGCTGAAAGCAGGAACGCATACAACACTAAACACGCGTCTCGCTATACAATTAAAGTCATCACGCGTGTAAGGCCACAAGCACTAGCTTTTTTCAAATCGACAGTGATAAAAAACACTACCCATACGAGAGTTAGGTTTAAAAAACTTACAAAATGCTTATTAGGAAACATGACATTCTACTGTTTTATGTCTAAAATCCTGACATTAGTCTGACAGTACAGCAGGACAGGTGGCGGTTCTAAACATAAAAAATAAAAAAACTACACGACTATCCTGGAAAATACATATTTTGAACGCAGCCCCTTAGCCCCATTAAATTTATATATTTGGGTTCCTTAGGACTTGCTGACAAAGAATATGTTAAACGTTACGCAAATAGTCTAGGAATTAACAAATTATAGCCAAAAGAAATAGTGAGGGATGTCAGACAACACCAAAATCAGAATCGCTCAGTGACAGATTTTGACACCACCATTGTACGGGAAATAGGTCCCCATGTTACCTCCTATTTGATTGGCGGAAAGTAAATGTAAGGCTAAACACGATTAGTCGGGCTATAAATATTGATTCTTTGTTGTTAGGGAAACGTGAGTATGAGTACTTTTTTTCAAACGCTGGTGTAAACATGGCTCGATTGGTTAGACCCGCCAATATAGGCAATTTGAAGCGTTAGTTCAGCACCACATTTTCAAATAAACTTACTAAAGAACCAGTGCGTTGAGCGCCAGTGCATATTTTTCTAAATAAAAGCCTGGGACATCGGCAGATCGGATTTTGTGCCTATTCATTGCCAGTCAACGTAATTCTGTATTATTTCCATGAATTGTGGTAAGCTTGAAATATTTGATATTTTTTAATGAAAAGTGAATGTAATTGATAATTTATGTCTGTATATGTGTGTGGTTCAGTAGCGAACATGAGGCAAAGCCTATATAGTGCTCCAAACTGAACAGAAGGTGTCGGAGGAAAGTAAAACTACATGGAATTACCAAACAGTACACTGACACCTATCTTATTGACTAGAAAGAAATAATGCTGGAATTGCAGAGGCGTAGTAACCATTAGGGAGGAGTATACTGATGTCAATTGTTTCAGATGAAGATAGCAATTGGCCTACCGCTCTGAACTCAGTGTTTGTTATGTATTGTGTTCAGTCTGGAACTAGATTATAAATTAGTTATGAAGTAGGAGGTACAACCTTCTTGTTTCAGGGACTGTGGTCCTAAAGTTATTGAGCAGCACCTGGTCTGAGCTTTGCTGAATCTGGAGGCTGACAGCATACTCCTGGGTCCAGATAGCGACTAGTGAGGTGTCTCCAGAACACAGGGGAGCAATCGAGCAGAGGAGTCTTTTCCTGCCGCCATCACGAAAGTTAAGCTTCTGTGGCCAGTGGAGCTCAACATTATGTGTCCCCTCAAAAATTGACATTTTAGAAAAAAAAGAGGGACAATACCTTGTTTAAATTGACAGGAACTGTGAACTTTTTCCCCATACTAATTCCCAGATAAACAAACACTTGAAGTCATGATGACAAATAATAACATAGCTTGAAAAAACAAAACCAGTATTACCTCATAGTACTACTACACAACTGACACACATAGGATAATATTAATAAAATATGTCACTACAAGGTTCATGTTTATAAATTATGTATATATAAATTGTGATTACAATTAATTGTGATTCCTGGTTCACTTTGTAGTTGAATCAGGATATATATATATTAGTGAAAGTAATTAATACATATATATTTGAAACTGTACCAGTGACTCATTTAAGATAGTCTTATAGAGTGTTAAATGTGTGTGAGTGTCACAGTGTTGTCAAGTGTGGTGGAATAAATTAAATTGTTTATCTGTCTGTTGTTGTTGTGACTTACACTTCATCATATACATACCCTAGACATTTAACGTAGTCATCACAATATTCCAGAATAATTCTGACTGAGGTATAATGTGGTAGCAAGTAAGGTTATCTGTAAAACACTACACCTATTAGATACAGATACCTTCACAGCTGATCTCAGTCAGTACACTAAGTCCCCTATAAATATTTATAACATCCCACTTTACCACATATATTGGGGTCTCGCTCCCGGGATTTTGAATCTTTCCATATTAAAAATATTGGGGGTAATTCACTTCAGGGAATAATAGAAATTAAAAAAGTATCCTTGGGTGAAAATAAATAACGTTGAGCTCTCAGTGCCTGTGGTGTCTTTGGATAAGTAATATCATATTGTATTGTTTAGTTAGACATTATATAAATTCACCTGTTAGAAAATGGCGGACCTGGCAAAATTTCGATCTGCTGCTGTACAGACTGCGAAAGAGTTAGGAATGGACGGGCAAATTATGATTGCTTATGTCACTGCTGAATGTGACAAATATATTGAAAGGGAAGAAAGAAGATTAGAAAAAGAGGCCGAAAGAAAATTAGAATCTGAAAGGTTGGCCGAAGATAAGAGGTTAGAGGCTGAAAAGGAAATTAAGAAGATACAATCTGAGGCCGAGACTAAGAGGTTGCAGATTGAGGCTGACAAAGAGGCTAAAGCATTGGAAGCAGAAGAAAGAAAATTAGCTGCAGAAAGAGAAGAGATTGACTGCAGAGACGGAAGCAGAAAAGGAGGAGAAGAGATTACAAAGGGAGCACGAGTTACGACTAAGGGAGTTTGAGTTTCAAGGCCATGCTCCTGAAAATGGTGCCAGTCCCTTTACCTCTGATGCCACTGCTAGCCAGGGAGCCTCAACCTCAGCTATGAATTTTCATTTAGATCACTTTGTTGAGAAAGACGATGATATTGAGAGCTATCTAAATAGATATGAACTATTAGCTACCACATATGGGTTAGAGAGAGAAAGGTGGAGCTTAAAGTTATCTCAAGGGCTCCGTGGGGCAGCTTATGAAGTTTTTGCCAAAATGAACAGAGGTGATCAAGAAAATTATGACATGCTCAAGCAGGCTCTTTTGTTAAGATGTGAAAAGAACGCAGAATTTTATAGGAAAAAATTTAGGAATGCTAAATTACTGTCAGGTGAAACCTATCACCAGTTCTCTGCACGGTTAGAGACATACTTGGAGAAATGGACTTCTCTGGGGAAAACCCAAGATCTTAAGGAAATGGTCCTTATAGAACAATTAAGAGAGTCCATGGCTCCAGACCTGAAAAAGTTTCTCATGGAACAAGGTGCAGAGAGGCTGGGTGAGTTGCTAAATGTTGCAGAAAGGTATCAAGCGGCTCAGGCAGAGGTATCAGGCAATAAAAAGAAACAGGTGGATAATTTTAGGGCACCACAGAACTTTAATAAATTTGATACTAGAGATCAAAACAAAGGTAAGCACCAGTTTGATAGGCCACGGTATGACAATAAAAATAAAACCCCACAATTCGATGAAAGGAAATATGATGAAAGAAAATCTTTCAACCAAGGGAAAAGGTGGTGTAAAAATTGTAAGATGAACAATCATGACACTGACCGTTGTAGAAGGAACCCTATAGTTATGGCCACCCTTCAGGTCAGGTCGACCTCAAGAAAGGAGGAGGATATCCTGATAGATACCACTCCAGAAGAGATGAGGAAGGCACAGGCTGGGGATAAGACCCTCAAGCCTTGTTTCAGGAAATTGTCAACTTGTCATACAACTCCAGGCAAGGGAGATTTTTACCTGAAAAACAAGTTGATGTATAGGAAGGCCGGAACTAGATCCCATGGTCACGGACAGTTGGTTCTTCCAAAGAGATATAGGGCAGACTTAATAAGGAGCCTACATGTGAAACCAGATGGGGACCATGAGAAAATAGGTACCATCATTCAAAAGGTGGCTCACAATTATTATTGGCCCAAAGCAAGATGGGACATTGAGAATTTTGCAGAAAGGTGTAGCATAGCACATGAGGGAACACCCACAAGTGGGAACATTGATCAGGACCTGGACACGCCACGGGGCAAAATTAGGCCTGATAATAAAAAGAAAAATAAATTTGATAAAGTGGACCAAATGGAATGGGAAGCCCCTTTTTACGGACAAGCTTCAATTAACTGTTTTACAATGGCCACTATGCAGAGAGTGCAAAAAGATGTCTTACCCCAGGATAAGCCGAAAATCCCTCAATCGGACTTAAACAAACTGGAGGAAGAGGACGTAGAGAGGAAATCTCTCATCAAGAATTCTAAGTGGGGAGAAAGCCCCAAGAGAAAAATTGGTAGCGGTCGTTTTGTGAATGATAATTCTGGGAAGAAAAATCATCACTATAGAGCTTCGAGTGGAAGAGACCATACCGGTGCATGGACAAATAGGTCCACAAAATTAAAGGTCCATATGTAGCTCTGTTAAGAACGTGGACTGATGAAAAGGCAGATGAAAATATTACATCCTCATACCAATATGTGAATGAGCTGACCACTCGTTGTTTAAAAACTGGCTGGAAACTTGCCAATGAAAATTTGAAACAAGCCAGGAAGAAACATGCTGCCTATTATAACAGGAAAGCTAAAGACAGAGATTTGGCTGTGGGAGAGAAGGTACTGCTTCTTCTACCCGGTAGTCAGAATAAGTTACAAATTGGATGGCAAGGGCCATATACAGTTCTAGAGAAGGTGTCTAGAACAAATTATAAGATAGATAAGAAGGGGAAAGAAAAAATCTATCATGTGAATCTCCTGAAGAAATATTTGGAAAGAGAACATCAGGAAGAGACACACTTGTTGACCTTGTCCATTGCCATGGAGATGAAAAAGGAACCACTTTCATCATTTGAATATCCATTACACCCCTGTGAGACAGCGGCACAGGTGAAAATCAGTACACATTTAACGAAAACTCAGAAAGAGAGAGTGCAACAGGTTCTAGATACTCATACAGAGGTGTTAACAGACCGACCAGGGCATACAAACCTATTGGAATATGATATGAAACTGATAGACCCCACACCTGTATGTATGAAACCCTATTCGATTCCTTTTGCTAAGGAGAAAGCTTTGAAGGAAGAGATAGACTATTTGTTGAAGGAAGGAATTATTTCACACAGTGAATCTTCGTATAGTTCCGGTGTTGTACTTTTAAGGAAGCCCTCTGGAGAACATAGACTCTGTATAGATTACATGAGACTGAATGCTATTACAGAAGGACAGATGGATCCATTGCCGGATACAAATCAGTTGTTTGCCAGGCTAAATAAAGCTAAATATTTCTCAAAAGTGGACCTGAGTAAAGGATTCTATCAGATTCCAGTAAATCCTGAGGTTAGACCATACCTAGCTTTTAGTACCTCAGAAGGACACTATGAGTTTAATAGATTGCCATTTGGATTGAAGAATGCACCTATTGTCTTCTCTAGAATGATGAGAAAATTATTAGACCCTCTGAATAATCCATGCATCACAAATTTCATGGATGATATCCTTATAGCAACAGAAACATTTGAGGAACACATTGACTCTCTGAACATGCTGTTTAATCGACTTAGGGAAGCGAATTTACCAGCCCGACCAACCAAATGTTGCGTTGGATGTAAAGAATTGGAATTCTTGGGACACACAGTTTATCAGGGAAACATGAATCCTGACCCAAAGAATTTAGAGAAACTAAAGAAAGCCCCGAGACCACAAACCAAGAAAGACGTGAGATCCTTTGTCTCATTATGTGGTTTCTACCAAAAGTATATCAAAAACTTTAATTCCATATGTGCACCGTTAACTGATTTGACACTTAAGGGAAATCCAGATCGAATTACATGGACACCACAATGTGAAATGGCTTACCAAGAATTGAAGGAAAAGCTCACAAGTAAACCTATTTTGAAATTACCTGACTTAAGTCAAGAATTCATAGTAAGGACAGATGCCAGTAATATTGGGTTAGGTGCGACTCTGCTACAGAAATCAGATGCATTGGATGGGGAATTAAGCCCAGTGGCATATGCTAGCAGAAAGTTGAATAAAGCTGAAACCAATTACTCAACTAGCGAAAAGGAATGTCTTGCAGTAATATGGGCGATAAAGAAATGCAATATTTATCTGTATGGGAAGGCATTTAAGTTGCAAACGGATCACAAACCTTTGTCGTTTCTAGCACAGGCTAGACATGAGAATTCTAGATTACTCCGTTGGTCATTACTGATGCAACCATATGAGTTTAGCATATAGTATATACACCCGTGTGTTACCGGGGCCCGAAAGGGGAGCAAAGAATAGTAACACTGCACCCTACCACGCATGTCGTAAAAAGCGACTAAGGAGGGTATGGGCATGGGGCTGTTTACCCCATCCCGTAAAAACTTCGCACAGTGGGCTGATCACCTGCTTGCCAACCAATCTGATTACGGAAACAATGATAGATTGTTTGGTCTGTTTTTGTTCCACAAAGACGCCACTAGGCGTGGTGGAAACAGCGATAGATTGATCAATTTGTTGTTGCCCTAAGACGCCACTAGGCGTACTGGCCACATACTGCTTTGCCGGTTGATGGCTAAGGATGGAAGAAGAAGAAGAATATAGTATATAAGTGGAAAAACAAATCTGGGAGCGGATTTTTTAAGCCGCCATCCGTGTGATGAGAATCACCCTAAGCCCCAGGAAAGATAATAAATTTCTCTATGTGTATATAGAATTATAGACTGACATATAACGTCTGTTTCAAGTGGGGAGAATTTGTCGTGTGAAATTCTAATCCACATATATAAATTAAAAAGTAAATATAAAGCCTAACAAATAACTTCAATAAAAGGAAAGAAGAATGGTAAAGAACAGTGCTGTCACAATGACTGTACTCGAAATCCCCCTTGTTTTCTACTTCGACTATTGTACGGGAAATAGGTCCCCATGTTACCTCCTATTTGATTGGCGGAAAGTAAATGTAAGGCTAAACACGATTAGTCGGGCTATAAATATTGATTCTTTGTTGTTAGGGAAACGTGAGTATGAGTACTTTTTTTCAAACGCTGGTGTAAACATGGCTCGATTGGTTAGACCCGCCAATATAGGCAATTTGAAGCGTTAGTTCAGCACCACATTTTCAAATAAACTTACTAAAGAACCAGTGCGTTGAGCGCCAGTGCATATTTTTCTAAATAAAAGCCTGGGACATCGGCAGATCGGATTTTGTGTCTGTTCATTGCCAGTCAACGTAATTCTGTATTATTTCCATGAATTGTGGTAAGCTTGAAATATATGATATCTTTTAATGAAAAGTGAATGTAAATTGATAATTTATGTCTGTATATGTGTGTGGTTCAGTAGCGAACATGAGGCAAAGCCTATATAGTGCTCCAAACTGAACAGAAGATGTCGGAGGAAAGTAAAACTACATGGAATTACCAAACAGTACACTGACACCTATCTTATTGACTAGAAAGAAATAATGCTGGAATTGCAGAGGCGTAGTAACCATTTGGGAGGAGTATACTGATGTCAATTGTTTCAGATGAAGATATCAATTGGCCTACCGCTCTGAACTCAGTGTTTGTTATGTATTGTGTTCAGTCTGGAACTAGATTATAAATTAGTTATGAAGTAGGAGGTAGAACCTTCTTGTTTCAGGGACTGTGGTCCTAAAGTTATTGAGCAGCACCTGGTCTGAGCTTTGTTGAATCTGGAGGCTGACAGCATACTCCTGGGTCCAGATAGCGACTAGTGAGGTGTCTCCAGAACACAGGGGAGCAATCGAGCAGAGGAGTCTTTTCCTGCCGCCATCACGAAAGTTAAGCTTCTGTGGCCAGTGGAGCTCAACATTATGTGTCCCCTCAAAAATTGACATTTTAGAAAAAAAAGAGGGACAATACCTTGTTTAAATTGACAGGAACTGTGAACTTTTTCCCCATACTAATTCCCAGATAAACAAACACTTGAAGTCATGATGACAAATAATAACATAGCTTGAAAAAACAAAACCAGTATTACCTCATAGTACTACTACACAACTGACACACATAGGATAATATTAATAAAATATGTCACTACAAGGTTCATGTTTATAAATTATGTATATATAAATTGTGATTACAATTAATTGTGATTCCTGGTTCACTTTGTAGTTGAATCAGGATATATATATATTAGTGAAAGTAATTAATACATATATATTTGAAACTGTACCAGTGACTCATTTAAGATAGTCTTCTTCTTCTTCTTCTTCCATCCTTAGCCATCAACCGGCAAAGCAGTATGTGGCCAGTACGCCTAGTGGCGTCTTAGGGCAACAACAAATTGATCAATCTATCGCTGTTTCCACCACGCCTAGTGGCGTCTTTGTGGAACAAAAACAGACCAAACAATCTATCATTGTTTCCGTAATCAGATTGGTTGGCAAGCAGGTGATCAGCCCACTGTGCGAAGTTTTTACGGGATGGGGTAAACAGCCCCATGCCCATACCCTCCTTAGTCGCTTTTTACGACATGCGTGGTAGAGTGCAGTGTTACTATTCTTTGCTCCCCTTTCGGGCCCCGGTAACACACGGGTGAAGATAGTCTTATAGAGTGTTAAATGTGTGTGAGTGTCACAGTGTTGTCAAGTGTGGTGGAATAAATTAAATTGTTTATCTGTCTGTTGTTGTTGTGACTTACACTTCATCATATACATACCCTAGACATTTAACGTAGTCATCACAATATTCCAGAATAATTCTGACTGAGGTATAATGTGGTAGCAAGTAAGGTTATCTGTAAAACACTACACCTATTAGATACAGATACCTTCACAGCTGATCTCAGTCAGTACACTAAGTCCCCTATAAATATTTATAACATCCCACTTTACCACAGTGTGCCTGAGGGTAAGAACATATATATATATATATATATATATATATATATATATATATATATATATATATATATATATATATATATATATATATATATATATATATATATATATATATAAACTTTATATCAATGGTTGTGAAAGTTTGTTTGGTCCAGGGATCATACCTGATTGAAAGACATTCAGATCACCTACTTTCCCTCCAGTTAAAATAAACCACTAACTACTGATTTACATGATGGTGTCTCAGTGTGCGACGGAACGAACGGAATAATTTGTCTTCTCTTTGTTACTTTCACAATTGCCTCCACGGCTGGCGAAGTTGTGGATTAAAGTTGCTACCATAAGTGAAATGGGTTCATTTTCGATACAAGACAACAGGAGGCTGAGACGCTTAGGAGTCATGACTCAAGTGGGCCCGCACCCCGTTAGAGTGTAAAGGAGTATATCGGGCCGAAACACTTGTCGGACTACTTCTGATGATCAGATTGCTTCCTGTTGTATCGCTCTGTAAAGAGTTTCCTATCATATATATATATATATATATATATATATATATATATATATATATATATATATATATATACATATATATATATATATATATATATATATATATATATATATATATATATATATATATATATGTGTGTGTGTGTTTGTATGTGTGTGTGTGTGTGTGTGTGTGTGTGTGTGTGTGTGTGTGTATTTATGTGGAATTATATTGATTAATCCATCTGTGCGATGGGGTTGGAGACGGGGGTGAGGGTGGTGGGGAGAGCATGGAGAGAACTTGAGATGATGGCACGTGACAGGAGGACTTGGCATGTGTTTGTTGAAGGCCTATGCTCCTTTGGGAGTGGAGGGTTATGAATGAATGAATCTGTGCTATACGACGTGTATACGATGTGTTAGGAAGGGACAGTGTGTACTGATGAAACTTACAGGCTCATGTGTAATTTTAAAGGCAAGTCGGCCTTCGGAAATATTTAAAATTTTGAGAATGATGGCCAAAGTACGACTGTAAGTTGGATAAAGTATTTTCTTCTTCTTCTTCGTTCGTCCTGAAAAGGACGTTGGTTGCGTTGTGTCTGTTTACAGCGGAGCTGCGATATCTGCGCCTTTCGGCCGGCACATCCGACTTCAGCACGGCATTTTTTGGGACCGGGTTTGCCTTCCCTCTGCGATCCCTACTCTCTCAGCCAAACTGCAGTGATGCAGCCTGTTTCCGGGACCACTACGTGGAGGTGGAGTAGGGTCTTGGTCAGCTCTGGTTCGCTGACCCTGACACAAGCAGTCAAGCTATGAGTCGCTGACTGCGTTCTCTATTGCTGCGTCTTTGGGTCCCGTATAAAGTATTTGAAGAAGTATTTCTTGAATGGAATGAGACACATACCAGGGACATAAGGAAAGATGAAAGAGATCTGCAGTGACTCAGTTAAGTTGCTCTCAGGGCAACTGTGTAGCGGTTGCCGGTTCACCAAACAAACAACCGCATCCAGTTCATGATGCAAATAACAGTATATAGCTCAAATATATTGTAAAGATAACACTATAATTCTTAAATGAAAGATCAACCAAGTTAGACTGTCGGCCAAGAGATAGACAGCTTACACAAGAGAAAGACATTTTTGTTAAACTATTCTTATTTATTTAATGTTGTAAAATATTTGATTTTAATGCTTTTCCAAACTGAAAAGAGAAACTGTTTTAATAAATTGTAAATATTTACCAGCAGACTTACTTAAATTCTTTAAGTTAAGTTTTTATTCACTGTTGGTAAAATTTAATTAAATAATTACCCTTAGCAGAGTCAATAACAATATTAACTACAATAATCACAGAGGCGGATCAGGAGAGGTAGCAGTTAGGGACTCAGAGTACTACATCACCATCTTCTCTGGGAACTTACATAGCTTGACCCTACCTTTGTGTCTATACACCCTTACTCTCTTCAGAGAAGGGGGTATTACTGATAAGACCAGACTCTTATCTGGCACTATCCTGGCATCATCTGATACCCCTTTATGTCCAGGATATCTTCTTAATTTTTAATAACATCTGAACCTCTCGCGACAGAGAGTGAGGAAAGGAAGAACTTACACATTGTATAATTCTGTGATGGACCACTATTGTAGACGTCAGAGCGACAGCAATGGTACACACACATGTAAATAAACCATTTCAGTTAACTATGACGTTATCTCATCGCTTGCTGTGTGTGTGTGACTGTTGCAATCATTCATCATGTCATCGCTAGCTACTGAAGCAGAGAACCTGGGCATGCACCGGCCATGTGAGGTAACCACCTGTTAGCGCAGGCGGCCACACCATTATAGACTGATACAACGACCCAGGCTGTCACAGGCAGTATCATTTCTTCTTCTTCATTTTTCTCTCCGATCGCTTATTCTATGGCAATATTTTGCCCTTCCATTCATTATTTTGCTCTAATGTTGAATCTAGTACGGTGAAGTCTCTAACACTCCACTCCCTTACGGAAGTATCTGCTATGGGACTATCTTTATCTCTTACATTTTTGCTTTACCACTCCTCAGATTTATTTACGTTCCGCCAAGTGAACTGTGGTATTATCGTAACAATACCCGGTCATTATCACCGGTCAGCGGTTGTACGTTTATCTCATTGAATCAATCTGACCACCTTTGATAGGAGACGATCCTCGTCTGACAATAGGGTCTCGTACGATGATGAATGGGATACCGTATACACAAACACAGGCGATAATGAGATAATCGTTTCACGGGACCCTCCCTGTGTGTGATTATCGCATATAATCTGTTTGGCCAGATAATCTTGACGGAAGGCATTTAGACCGGTAATCAGTTCACACCAAAATCCATGGTGATATCACGAGAAGAAAGAAGACATCAGATTAAGCTGGGAGAACAGGTCCTGGAGCAGGTCGACCACTTTAAATACCTCAGAGCTATTACTGACCGAAAGGGAGGCATCAAAGAAGAGTTGGCCACTCGAACAGCAGCAGCTGGGAGACTTTTTCAGGCCATAAATCGAGGATTCCTCAGCAAGAGAGAGGTTGGTAAGAAAACGAAGATGGCTGTATACCGCTCCACCTATGTCCCAGTCTTGACATATGGAGGCGAGTCATGGGCAATGACTACAACCCACAAAAGCCAGATCCAAACCTCAGAAATGAGGTATCTGAGGAAGGTGGTTGAAGTAACAAGAAGAGACATGGTACGCAACCAGACGATACGTCAAGGCCTAAAATCCCACCCCCTGCAGACCCAAGTAGAACAGTCCCAACTAAGATGGTTTGGCCATGTCTGCAGGATGGGAGAAGATCGGCTACCACGACAAGCATGGGAAACAAAGAGCCAGGGATCCAGACCCCCAGGACGACCCAGAGTCGGCTGGGAGGACAACATTAGACAATCTTTGAAGGACCGAGGACTAGAATGGAACCAGGCCAGGAGGAAGACAGCCGATAGGATAGTCTGGCGCTCTCTCTTCCAAACCTCTACACCTCACGGTAGAAGGGGAACGACTAAGTAATCAGTTCACACATTTGTTTGTGAAAGTGCACAAGATGTCACCGGAAATATTACGCCTTATTATAAAGAGGTCACGCGGAATATTAAATGTAATATGTTAAACACTTGGGGGATATTTTGAATTTAAACACCCCAACCCACGTAGTGCAAAAAGAGCTTACGATTGGATTGAAGTGAGAGCCGGAATATACAATGAAGCTCATTGGCAAGTTTGCCGGGAAGTACAATTTGTGATTTGAACTGGAGACTGAAAATACAATCTAGCGAACTCAGAGACACAGAACAGACAGCTTCGCAACTTCAAACGAGTAACTCCCAAAGAGCCAGAAAGAGAAGGATCGGACCTAGAATTCCATATTTATAAGTGATAGATCGAAGTATTTGGGAAACATAAAACCTTAAAAAGTAAACCTGCCTTTCTAAATACAAGACTGTAAACTTAAGGGGCCAGAACTTTAAATACAGAGTCTGGACGCCTAAAGGATATGGATCACCCGTCAAAGAGGAATTATTACAGTTTCTCAGATCAAGTGTATCGCACAACAACAGTCGAAGAGGAATTACTAATTTCCCAGGCCAATTATATCACAGAGCACCCGTTATAAGAAGGAATTACTATACTTTCCCAGACCAATTGATTCGAGAGCATATGCACCGAAATTGCTCGTGTCCATCCGAAAACTGTGGGAGGAGATTGTGTATAACCCAATTTGGGGTAAGTTGTGAACATTTATTTTACAAATGTGAATTTGGCATGTGTTTCTTGCTTAGTGGTTATATATGAGGCTGGCAACCTCAACATAACGAAAATAGTATATTCATAAACCACTACAGCAAGCGCTGGTGATTGTTTCTGGCAAGTTGAGTGGAAAACCCGACAGCAGAGGTGACCCCAGACTCCGACTGGAGCAGTGATGAGTGATGATTACATCACATGTGCCTCAAGTGCAGCATATCATTTTGAGATATATGTAACTTGTTAATGTTAGTTCATGCACAAATCATTATTCGCGCTGTCCGGACACATTTTCCCAGTTAATACCCAGAAGAATAGTGGTGATTTCTATTAATCTTTCCTGAGCTACGCTGTGTACTCAAGAATTTAATTCTTATGAGAGATTAACATTGGTGGGTGGACAGCGAGAGGATGCGCCTGTTAAGCTTCCAACTCAGTGTACTTAGCAGAGGAATTTGTCTTTCTATATTTTATAAAAGTACGTGGTTACAAGCATCAGACGGTTTGAAGTATTAACGTTACGACGCCTCTAGTATGTGGAGAAGTGCACTCATCACAAAAAATAAGTGACGGAAACCACGACGACAGGACTCAACTAGAGTTAAGTTTTCGTGTAAAATAGGCGAAAGCAACGGACTTTGATAAATCCTCACCTACGTCTCAGTGACGAAAACTTGTATTTACAGCAAAATTGCACAAATCTTTCCATATTTATTTTAATTGTTAAAGACTAATTCAATTTTAAAAATTGTTACATGTTATTTTAAAACTAAACAATCATAGTCGCTTCAGTTGCTTTAGTATGAAAGCAAACGTATGAGCCAGAATATTATATATATATATATATACCTAGACATATATTTACCTCTAAACAGAGCTATTTTAAGAGGAATTCGCTGAATTAACTCAGCTGGGGGCTTGAACGGGCTAAAAACCATTGCTTAAATTCTTCACAAAAGGCAACGGACCGATATAGGTTAACCATTGCTCAGCGCTATGCGGCATGGTCCTTGACTTCTGAATTATCTTGTGAATTCTCCTTTACGATAGAAGCGTCATTACACTTCTATCTACATCTCTGCCAAGAGTAATCTTGTGCGACGGTAAACACCTTTGACGACCCAGTTTAGATACTCTTGAGTTTTTTTCAAAAAAGTCTGTGAGCCAGGATTGGCGTAAATTGTGATTTTACATTCTATATTTTATTACTAACATGTGAACTAACATATATGTGTATATTACCATGTGAATTTTAATATGTGAAAATCGCTAATGGATGTCCCAGTCATTTGAGGCTGGCAACCTCAGCGTATAGAATGATGATTCATGAACCACCACTGTAGGGGCTGGTGAGTGCTTTATTGATAGTTTCTTAAAGAGAGCTAAACGCATAAAGAGTCCCAGGTTCCATACGGAACAGGGAGGGAAAGATGAAAGAAATGATGTACATTCTAAGTATAATACTAACAGTTTCAAACCAGTGTAAATGTCTATGTGAAAATATTCATTTTAAAATTAATGGACGTTTCAAACTTTTCAAATCAGTGTAAATATAAATGAAAACCTATTCAATTTATATTATGAACACTTTTCAATCAGTGGAAATGTAAATGTAAACATATTCTATATGTACTACTAACCTTTGCATTTAAATGTAATGTAAAGCTAAAGCAATTCAATTTACATGTAAAGAAAGTTTTATCCCGAGGGATTAAATTTAATTCTCATCGATGGTAAATTCTGAGTTAAATAGGATGGTGGAATGGGAAGATAGGGACCCATAACCATGGGTTGGAAAATGCAATACTCAGAAGAGCGTTTCGTTTCTATTCTTTATCATAGTTATTGGTGGTAGCAGCAGAAAGTACTATCTCTGGAACAAGAAGCGACAAGTGGCATACGCTTTAAGACGAAGGACCAACTTTGTAGACTCTCCTTGACATTTCTGGGAAACGAGCTACACCCGACAACCTTGACCAGCGACGAGCGGGAGCAGTGTAAAAAGAACCAACCCATCAGAAGGAGCAGCACCGTCATTGGCAGCTACGTTCCATATATAAGCTGCCAAAGTGAACTTTTTTTCATCGTTTCCATTATCCATCACTGATGAAACTTTTCTACTAAACTATTCAATTATTTTCAAACTGTTAAAAAAGGGACCTAAGACGCGTCAAAAGTGAGGAATGCAGTCAGCGACCCATAGCTGACTGCTTGCGTCAGGGTCAGCGAACCAGAGCTGACCAAGACCCTACTCCACCTCTAAGTGGTGGTCCTGGAAACAGGCTGCATCATTGCAGTCTGGCTGAGTGAGTAGGGATCGAAGTGGGAAGGCAAACCCGGTCCTAAAAAATGCCATGCCGAAGTCTGATGTGTCGGGCCGAAAGGCGCAGATATCGCAGCTTTGCTGTAAACGGCGACACAACGCAACCAACGTCCTTTTCGGGACGAACGCGGAAGAAGAAGAAACTGTTAAAACTTAAGTGATTATTAAATTTTGTTATTTGTAATTTTACAAATTTAACTTCGATTTAATCATTTTAAAGTTACTGCATGTTTGTCTCAGTCAATTTACTACACACACTCTAAACTGAGCTATACCAGAATAATAAGAATTCCACTGAGTTAACCAGAGGTGGGGGCTTAAACGAGCTAACATAAACCATTGCTTAATCCTTCACAAAAGTTGTCGGCAGATTCTAGAATTAACGTGCTCAGCCAAACGCAGCATTGTTTTCGCTTATCTGAATATCTTGTGAACACTCCTTTGTGGTAGAACCGTCAGTACCCTTCTATCTACATATCTGCCAAGAGTAATCTTGTGCGAAGGTAGACACCTTTGAAGCCCATATTAGATACTCTTGAGTTTTGGTCACTGTTGGACCACTACTGCAAAGCAGGGGAGGCAATACCGTCACAGAAGTTTGGAAGAGAGAGCACCATACTATCCTATCGGCTGTATTCTTCCTGGCCTGATTCCATTATAGTCCTCGGTCCTTCAGAGATTGTCTAATGTTGTCCTCCCAGCGGACTCTGGGTCGTCCTGGAGGTCTGGATCCCTGGCTCTTAGCCTCCTATACCTGACGTGGCAGCCGATCTTCTCCCATTCTTCAGACATGTCCAAACCATCTTATTCGGGACTGTTCTACGTGGGTCTGCAGGAGCTGGGTTCATAGGCCATGATGTATCGTCTGGTTGCGGTCAATGTCTCTTCTTGTTACTTCAAGCACCTTTCTCAGATACCTCATTTCTGAGATTTGGATCTTCTTCTTCTTCTTCTTCGTTCGTCCTGAAAAGGACGTTGGTTACGTTGTGACCGTTTACAGCGAAGCTGCGATATTTGCGCCTTTCGGCCGACACATCCGACTTCAGCACGGCATTTTTGGGACCGGGTTAGCCTTCCTTCTTCGATCCCTTCTCACTCAGCCAGACTGCAGTGATGCAGCCTGTTTCCAGGACCACCACTTGGAGGTGGAGTAGTGTCTTAGTCCTCTCTGGTTCGCTAACCCTGACGCAAGCAGTCTAGCTATGGGTCGCAAACTGCATTTCTCACTGTTGACGCGTCTTAGGTCCCAGATTTGGATCTGACTTTTGTGGGTAGTTGTCATTGCCCATGACTCGCATCCATATGTCAAGATTGGGACATAGGTGGAGCGGTATACAGCCTTCTTCATTTTCTTGCCAACTTCTCTTTTGCTGAGGAATCCTCAATTTATGGCCTGAAAAAGTCTCCCTGCTGCTGCTCTTCGGGTAGCCAAATCTTCTTTGATGCCTCCCTTCCAGTCTATGACATCTCCGGTACATTACAACTCAATGTGAGAAACCCTATTTACTCAGCACATTACCTCATAACGGACAACAACTGTCTCTTGTAACGTCAAGTTATTGGATAGGGCCTATCTATCGCCGTGGTGTTGTTAACTCTTGTTCCACTGGCACTTGTCTGGATCTTGTCATGGTGGTGGGTTTTGATGTTAAGAAGAATGGTGTGCATATAGTTGTACTTGAGTGAGATCAACTGTGAAGGTCTCTGAGGTAAACAATGGACAGCTGTGTTACAGAGTACCTTTCTTGTTACCACCCTACGATCTCACTCTAAGTTATATTTTTATTGACTTGCGTGACTGAAAGCTACATAAAGTGTCTAGGGTATTGTAAGAGTGTTGTTAAAGAATCTCAATACAAAAACATATACAAACATATACTAATTACTATGATAAACTCAACTAACTCCAGCTGTTAAATTTTATATTTAAAATATCTTTTGTTAAACTTTATTGGTCCTGAGCCTAAATTTGTTTTGGGTCAGGACTACAGTCAATGAGAATCAATTTAGATGGATAGATATATTTACAAATATATATATAAAGATATTTACATACAACAGACAATATGTCCATAGTACATTGTTACAAATGTTCACTTTGATGTTATTTACTCTATTTAAATACTGGTGATGGGAAGCAGGTTGAGGATTGTCATCATCCCACTGTCTTTTGTTTCACTATGATGGTTTATTATATTCCTTAGGATGAATGTTTTTGTAAGCACAGGAGATTATTCTTTAATCGTGATAGGTTGTCCCAGGCCAGATATTCAACTTATCTGGATCCTGGAATAAGCCGCAGTTGTAGTCGGTTTGGCCAAACACTTCAGTCTCCTCTGGACTTGAACTTCTTTAATACAAGCAGGTGCCAGAGACTCTTTGAAATCGTGCAGACTTCTTCAATGAGTGAGTACTAGCACCAGACAAGTGCCAGCAGGAACCCCTGTCAATGCAAGTTATGGTTCGGTCTAAATATCAAACTAATTCCTCATAATTTACATGTAAACATAAAGTCAATACAAAAGAACATGGTCAGCTCTCTCTGACAACCCTGCTTCTCCACTTTAGTTTGATGGAACAAATGGTACCAGTTTTCTTTTTTCTTCCCTAATGGATGCTACGCCTCTGTCATTCCTGCAGTAATCTGTTCCATGCAATAAGATAGGTGTAATGTTCCTGTATGACCATCATATATATAGTCCTGTAGTTCTAAACTTCATAGATAATCCCTTATATGATGGATCAACATCTAGGCCATGCCTAAGTCTGCCATGGAACCATTTAATTACAACCTTTTTTCATGGCCTTTTCTTACACACAAACCCTTGTTTAATGAAAAGTCAATAAAATCAATCTTACCACATATCAAGGAAATATAAACAAGTAACGATGAATTAGGCAATCGATTATAGCACACTTTCGTCACTGCCTCTGTTCAGACTGCTTTCAGATGGTAGTATTTTTAATAAAAAGCACAAGTCTGCTCATCGCTTCTTGCTCCTCTGAATATTTTGAAAAAATGGCAGCGAGCATCCTACTATTCCTATCATGTAAAAAGCTTTGGCCAATGAGACCAAGCATCTCTTTTTTTGAATGAATTAAAAAAAAAAATCTCAAACCACTATGCGTTACTACTACCAACTAGATTCGTATATTGGGTCAGCCAATAATATTTCGGCTTCCTTCAAACTTCATCCAATCCCCTTCATCGTACTATCTTAGCCTTGCTGTCACCTACTTTTTCCCCCCAAAAATATGCTATCCAATCTAAGCAGATATGACTTGACCTGACAGTATCTCCGATTATCTATGTATTATTACCAATATTTAGTTAATTAGTGGACTATTTATGTAATTGATAACATATTCTTGGTCAGCAAGACCTCAGGTACACGAATATATGATTTTTATGGGGCTAAGTGGCTTGGTTCAAAATTCTATATTTTTTTTCCATGTTAGTTGTTTATTTTTAAACTACCTCCTGTTCAATTCTTTTTCCATGTACGTTCAAGTTAATTACGAGAGTTTGTGTCATTCGCAATAAGAGCTAAGCGAGTTTCCTGATCGTAGTGTCCACATTTTCTAACGTTACATCGTATTTATGAAAACCGCCTAAGGCAATACTAGCAAGTTAGTTTTATTTTTAGAAACAAATGTAAGACGTGATTTGCGTTGGGTTATCTATCCGTGCCCCTCTCGTCCACAATGTATTTTAGGCAAATACTTAGTTGACCTAGGGAAGTGTTACGTTTGTCGTCAAGGACGAATTTGAAAATTTGGGTACCCTTTTTGTTCGGCTAATGTGTTATCAAATAATAAGCTGAAGGCGTAGGCGACGCCAACACTGAAAATTTGTAGTACTATCCTATCTTTGACTTTATGCACTATACTGTTATATTCTAATTTAGATATTGTATTTAGAAGTTTACCACAGTCATCAGTTGCACATTAGTGATCTTGTCACATCACTTCAATCCTTCTATTCTACGCAAGCACTTGGGTTTTTGCTTTGAGAATTCCCGGACGATTTTCCCCGGGAATTGTTTAAAATTTTGATCAGTTGAGTACCGGGAAGAAATGGACGGGACCCGGGAAATTTTAAAAATTATTTTCAGTAATAAAAATCGTACAATTAAAAAGATTTACGAAATACACATTTTGTTTCTCGCTTACTTACGCTTGGATTTTGTTAGGCCCATGAATGAATCATATTAAAACAAGAAACAATTCGCTGCTAATCGGCGCAGTTCAGGTCAGTTGGGTACAAAAGTCGCGCTTAATATTGTCAGATCTTTTCAAATTCTAATTGGAAAATAACATTAAGTTCTGAATGACCATTTAGCCGAAGAAATGTATGAAGCTCTTCTAAAAAGAGTCAAAGAACGACGAGAGACTAAAATTATTACCCTAATGTTGTACAGTATTTGTACATACATAATCCAGACAGTATAAAAAGAGAATAAAGTGTTCCCTTCTTATTAAAAACTACATCTGTTCTTTCGTGGAAGAATTAATGAACACGTTCTTCGGCGACAACGAAAACAAACGAAAATAAGAACGGGAAGAAACAAACGAAACTGATTGCAGTTATAAATATATATTCCCTGGAAATACCCAAAGGTCTTCCCGACTCCCGGGAAGTTTAAAGTCGGGAAAAATCAGATAAGCATCCATTTATAAAGTCTTGCTTTTTGGTTGTTGTTAATGTTGTTCTCCGTGGTTCAAAGCCGTACAGTATGAGTGACTTGACATTTGAATTGAAGATTCTTATTTTTGTGTTCCTAGTGCGATACCGGGATCGAAACTGGGTAGCGAGACGCTCCAGTCGACATATCTGGAAATGGGTGCATGACTGCTCTTGAGTTAGGGAAGGCAAAGGCAGCGAGGAAGGGAACTGATAACCCCACCTCACAAAGCGGGACCTAGTATAGTGAAGTCTCTAACACTTCACTCCCCTACGGCAGTATTTGTGATGGGATTACCTTGACCGTGTATGTGTTACTAGGACAAAGAAACGCCATAAAGTCTTCGTCGGGAACAACAAACACGAACAGTAGAGAATAGAAAGCGGGAGTTAAATCTAAATGCAAAACAATAAACAAAAATGAGGTTCATAAAACAAAATTTTCATTTCAATGATTTTAAAACCGTGTATAAAAAACCAAACCAAAAACATAGACATTTAGAGCTTTCAACTGTTTTGGACTTGCAGATGTTATAGGCGTCAAAGATTAACAATGCCGAAATCGATGAAAAGAATAATTGTGGAAAAACTAATAAAAATAGAGATGAGGAAACCAGAAGCATACTTAAAGTATTTGGCACCCGGAACGGATTCTACCTTTGACGCCCCCGTCTCACAAAGAATCACACTTGCAAGTATATTTTTAACAGTAAGTACTATCATAAAAGTGTCCGATGGCGCCCCTCTCCTGGCTGTCACCAGGGGCGGTCCGCGCCTCTCGTATTCCCCTTAGTACGCCACTGGAGGAAACAATTACAGACTAGATCTTACAACAATTTTGCTATGGGCCTACATGAAGATTTTTGAGTGAACGAATAGGGGTGACATAACTTGACATTTAAAACAACTAAAAAAGAATAGGGACCCAAAGATGCAGCAATAGAGAATGCAGTCAGCGACCCATAGCTTGACTGCTTGCATCAGGGTCAGCGAACCAGAGCTGACCAAGACCCTACTCCACCTCCACGTGGTGGTCCTGGAAACAGGCTGCATCACTGCAGTCTGGCTGAGCGAGTAGGGATCGCAAAGGGAAGGCAAACCCGGTCCCAAAAAAATGCCATGCTGAAGTCGGATGTGTCGACCGAAAGGTGCAGATATCACAGCTCCGGCGTAAACAGACACAACGCAACCAACGTCCTTTTCAGGACGAACGAGGAAGAAGAAGAAGAATGCAAACAAGGAACACATAAAAGAGAAGAATTGTGCCTCCTACTTGATCAACATCCAGAACAGAACGGTCATTAAAAACATAACTGATTCGAAGATGTTGGTATTGTGTTCATATGGTGTGTGCTTGTTTGTGTCCGTGTGCACGTGGTTCCTACAGCACGCAGAGCAAAAAACGTGCAATATTTATAAATAACGCTAATCTGATTGGTCGGCTTCGGGAAGCTCCTAACACTTCATTGGTGCGTTTCTCGGAGCAAGGTGCGAATGTGTTAATCTAGGGCACAGTTTGGGGCCAGCTGTGTTTCACACTACACAGAACCGACTTCACCGTCGGTGACAGCGGACGAGAAAGTTTCTGTTACTTGGATGTACTTTCATGTGGACGTGGTGAACGCCAGAAGTTATAATTAGTAAATTTAATCATGTTAAATTGCTTGGTGTAAACATAAATGCGGTATTCTCCATTTATTCCAGCTTTTTAAAAACAAATACGTGAGATCTATCGATTCAAACCTAACGCCTATAATTTGGTATCTCGCCGCACTAGATTTAATAATAGTTGTCAACAGCTGAAAGTTTAACAGTAAGAAATGATATATCAACGAAGTGAATTAGTTGGCAGTTCTAGTTGCTAGGAACGTGACAATGGAAGTACTTTTCAGTGATATATGAAACAGTATGGCCTGTCATGGGGCGTTGTTTGAATGTAAATATATTCTAGAGGATTAGATTGGCTCTTTTTCCCGACACACAACAAACTTGCAGCGATCACCATGAGTCAAGAGGTAAGTGGATAGATATATTATACTGCCGATTTCGTACCTTTACACGTGTAGGCTGTAGACAAAACCTTTTCCCCAATTAAATTTACTAAAATTGTTTCGATGTCTAGTTAACAGCCTTTGCAAGACAAATTAACAATTCAGGTGTTATAGGCTTACAAGTGCTTAGGCCTATATGTAATTGGTTGAAATTAAGCACAGTGTGTGTCGTATTCTGATATTGATAATTTTAACAAACCGACACAAAACGCATGTGACTCTTGAAAATGACGTCTGCTCTTATATATATATATATATATATATATATATATATATATATATATATATATATATATATATATATATATATATATATTAATGAAAAAAAAAAGATATCCCGTTCAACCTCTCATGGGTTATAATTAGGATATATATTGTTTTCAATTTCAAATAATATGAACAACCGCCGATATGAGAAAGTGGCATCACATTTGTCAAATCAATATAAATAGGGATAATCACAATTGTGCTTATAAGTTTAAAAAAAATAAAATAAAATAAACTCTGAACAAGAATAATATTAAAGTGGAGGGGTGTAAAGGCCTGGTGGTTCTAGTTATATAACGGACTTTAACAGATATTTAATTGACTTTCATCTGTTAAAAGTCATATGCATTGTAAGAACAGCATCAGACCTTCACATTCCCAGCCACTATATATTAACATTTGTTCGTGTTAAATATTGTTTGACTATATTCTTTGTCGTCATACAAATAATTCTCCGACGTCATTAGGGTTAGGGTTTAGGATACATTTTAGGGATATCTAAACCTATTCATTTCATCCTGTGTAGGCTAGGCCTATTTGGTAGACCAATAAATCTCTGGACGTTGGCTGTGGGGGCATACATTTAAATGTTACAGAAGTGCTTACACATAATTGGCTTTATGTCGTCGTCGTCTCTTAATGTTTTGTTTACGCTTCTTAGTGAATGTCGTCTGAAGGTAGGCCTATTAAACAAGTTCACAAGTGTGGTTACCTCGTTTTTAATCACAAAAAGTGATGTGTTCGATACGGCTTTAAAAAAAAAGAATTTAGAGTTGTATAAGAGATACGAGTTAGGTTTAGGAATACATAACCCCTAATCCAAACGACAAGGGTGACATCGAAAAACACGTCCCACTATTTTTCATTTCAGCGGACAAACTGTATCCTGTACATGGCTTAACCCATTTCAGGGCTTGACCTTACTAGATGATAAGCTTCACTTTTAAATATTTACAGTATAATACTACAACTTTTTGTCTGTCTCACTTTTGAACATTCGCAGTCTAATTCTACAACTTCTCTCTGTCTTTAAACATTTACTATCTAATTCTACAAATTACATCTATATTTAAACATTCAGTCTAATTCTACAAATTCTATCTGTATTTAAACATTCATTCTAATTCTACCTGTCTTTAATCATTCACTGTCTAATTTTACAACTTATTTCTGTCTTTAAACGTTCACAGTTTAATTTTACAAATTCTGTCTTTAAACATTCATAGTCTAATTCTACAACTTTTTTCTGTCTTTAAACCGTCACAGTCTAATTCTACTACTTCTTTCTGTCTTTAAACATTCATAGTCTAATTCTACAACTTTTTTCTGTCTTTAAACCGTCACAGTCTAATTCTGCGACTTCTTTCTGTCTTTAAACATTCACAGTCTAATTTTACAACTTTTTTCTGTCTTTTAACATTCATAGTCTAATTCAACAACTTGTGTCCATCTTTAAACATTAACTAATTCTACAACATCTGTCTTGTCCAACGGGGCAACCACTTCTGATTATCAGACTGCATCTTATTGTAATGCTCTGTTGTAATTTCATATCAGTCAGAACCTCATTCTTTGACTCTCTCCGTGTCTCAGTTTTAAACATTCATAATCTCATTTTTTATCCCCTCCCCCTTTTTTCACGTTCAGTTACTTTCTCATGCTCTATTTATTCCATGTAAATAAATACATATTGTATTCCAATCCCACCTTCACCAAGATTTCAGTCTAGACGTAAGTTCTGCATTAGTTATGCAAGCTAAGATAGAAGATAAAATTGTCGCTGTCTCAAGTCCGTCCTAAAATCTGGTACAACTGGCCCACTTACAAGACGTAACCAAGCGCCTTCTCAAATTCACCTTCACACACAAAAAATAATAAAAAAAATTGGGAAGGGAAAGGCTCCAGCTTTCGCACCTATGTTGCTTTACCTGGTCTTCATCTATCTCAGATTTTTGTCTTTATCATCATGTTGGTGCCTCTCGCGATAAGAAAAATCTCCAGGGTGCCGTCCTTTTTATCTGGCAGTTCTGATACATACCATCTCAGATCCCCGTAACGGCCGTGTTTATTATAGTGTATCATTGGCTGGGGTTTGAGCATCGCTTGCAGAGCTCTTCACGTTCCCAAGAGTGTAGTACTGTTACCAGTAGGAAGTTTTATTTATAGTACGTATGTTAATCCCATCCGTATTTATTTCTCTCTATTTACATTGAGCATCGGAGGCTTCGGCTTTCGGGAGATGAGAATATGCCATGCCCTTTCAGAGAATGCAAACAGTTGCTTTCAACACTTGTGATGTATCTACTGTGTTTAAGTTTCTACTCTACTAAAGCACCAGTGGAGATTTCGTGTTAAAGCTTTGTGTTTTGTTGTAAAGGTAAAGGTCGTTTTATGGCAGATGATACAGCAGGGGAGAGAATCTTTCACTCTACTACGCACAGCTTTATGAGGTTGGGTGATTAGTTCCCTTCCTGGCTGCCCTTGCTTTTCCCAACTCAGGAGCAGAGTCATGTATATATTTTCCGCTGGGTAGACTGGGTCACCACATGAAAGATGGTTGCCGACCGAGCAACGTGGAGGCTGTTGCTGCCCTAAAAGACGCCACCAGGCGTGATGGTCACTGATTGATTTTTCAGTCAGTGAGCAAAAAAAAAAAATAATTTTTCAGTCAGCGGCCAAGGACCAAAGAAAGAAGAGGACTGGAGCGTGACGCTAACAGGTTTTGAACCACTGTGCCAATCGGACGCGTTCAGTTTCCACGAGAATGACAAGTTGGATGGGGAGTGGCAGTGATGGTTGTGACATGTAATACTTCTTAAGAGTTCTCATGTTTCGCTTTCTGAAGCCGCTTGATGTTAAACATGTTAGTTTTATCCCGTTGGCTTACATGGGATTTCCACTTAAGACTGCAGCTTTCCAACCTGTTCCTGTTTCAGGCAACCTTCATTTAGAGCAGTGCTTCTGAACTCGAGGTGCATGCTTCCTCTGTGGGTCCGAGACATGCTAGATGTTTTAGAAGACGAATCATTATAAGCGCAATATTAATACACAGACCGCCGGTACGTTTGGACAAAATAGAACATTGACAATGTGAAGTCAGTATCGAACTGTAGTCACATTTTAAAAATAACATTTTAAACCATGACTGAAAAAGAAACGATTCAGCCAAAGGCTCGTGTATCTAATAAACTCGTGATTACTCTAAGTTTTATATATTGTTAATTTAAAACACATTATTTTTTCCCTCTCTTCATCTTTAGTTACGAATATATTGACTCCTTACAAGACACCTTTAGGCGTGATGGCAATTGACTACTTTTTCAGTCATGGGCTAAGGATCCAAGACGAAAAAGAATATTATACTTACAAGGGGCTTGACATAAGTCTTGGGCCTGACCATGAAGGAGTCACGGGAGGAAGATGAAACTTGGCACATTTAACTGATTCCGTACGCAAGATCTAATAATAGACGCAAAGGCCGAACGCTGTAGACGTAAGATCTTTTAAAAGACGCTGATTTATTTCATTGTTTCTTTCTATTCTGATATTTTATACTGCCCGGAATTTATCTCGAACGGAAGTAAACACAAAACTGGGCAAATTTCAACAAGCTTCAACGTCTTTTATTTGCGTTTAAACGGATTTTTTCACATTTATCTTCATCTTTAATCGTGTTTTGTCGTATCGCCATAATGGCCGAAAAACACACAGGATATGTTACTAATATGTGAACAGTGAACAAACTGTGTGATCAACCATAACTTTCTTACTTTTTCTGTGTTTCTAAATGGATTACCTGCACAAAGAGAGCAGTGAAACTGTATTGTGATTACAATTTATGTTACAAGCCTTACGTAATTCGAAAATTTTTGTTCAAAATTTCAAGTTATCTTTTTTCCGTGTACATGTTATCTGTTATAACATAAACATAACATAAAATTAGCTAGAAAGGCATATGGATTTATATTGTTCATCCAATGTACTTTAATTTGATATATAATATGTTATATTTAACTCATGATTAGACACACATTGTCAGTAAACGTAAATTATGTATGTGTAAATTTTTGGGGCTTAAAAATAATTCCGTCCAGAGCTGAAAATAATTACTTACGGAATCAGTTAAAGTTCATCATATTTGCACTGAATATGTGAAGTGCGCGTTTGCCTCTTCAATGGGTTTTCCCGCTACGGTGCACGGCGCAATGTACCCTATTGAACGGATCTGCTGCTCCAAAGATTTGACAAAACAATGGAAAAGAAGGAGACCAGAGCTGTGATAAAATTTCTGAAGTTTCAGGGAAAAACACCTACAGAAATACACAGGGAGATGGAACCAGTGTTTTATGAGTCTTGTCCTTCATATACTTCGGTAAAAAAAACTGGTGTCCACAGTTTAAGTGCGGCCGCTCAAATGTTGCTGATCTGCCAAGATCTGGGAGACCAGCCTCAGAGTGCAACGATGAAAATGCAACAAGAGTGAAGAAAATCTTTGACCTGATCGAAAAATGACAATTGTGGAGATAGCTAGTAGAGTAAAACTGAATGAAAGAACTGTTTATAGAATTTTACACAACAGACTGAACATGAGAAAAGTGTGTGCACGCTGGGTTCCGCGACTGCTGACACGTGAACAGAAGCAAACGAGGGTAAATTGCTGTCAACAGTTGCTCAAAAAGTGTCAGTCAAAAAACTTTTTAAAGACCATGGTGACAGTAGATGAGACTTGGGTACACCATCATGACCCCGAATCCAAAATTGCCAGCATGCAATGGAAAACCCCGGGCTTCCCAACACCTGTCAAGCCGAGAGCATAGACATCTGCAGGAAAAGTGATGCTGACTGTTTTTTGGGACGCCAAAGGTGTCCTGTTGAAAGATTATCTGCCTCGTGGCAACACAGTTAATGGACAGTACTATGCAGATCTTCTCACCAAACTAAGAAAGGTTGTGACCAGGAAACGAGGGATAACGCGCACTCAAAATCTTCCTTTGCTTCAAGACAACGCGCCCGCTCACAAAGCACGGCTTGTGCAGCTAGCAGCCAACGATTTGAATATTGAAATTCTTCCACACCCACCATATTCTCCAGATTTGGCTCCATCAGACTTTTTTCTATTCCCAAATCTTAAAAAACAGCTAAAAGGAAATCATTTTGACAGTGATGAAGAAGTTACACTGGCATGTGATGACTCGTTTAGTTTGAAAAATAGGGTGTTTTACTCCCAAGGTCTTTTCAAGGTCAAGCAGTGATGGCAGAAGTGTGTCAATTCAGATGGTGGCTATATTGAAAAGGAGTAAACACTATACAAAATTTCAGCTCTCTGTGACATGTCCTTCATGGTCAGGCCCAAGACTTATGGCAAGCCCCTTGTAAAATAGTTACCTTCGACTATTGGTGTCGGTTATATTCTAAGGAGTTATTTTGACTACTTCTACAGTTGCATTATAAAACTCTGGAAATTACTCATAAAAACACTCATAATTCATGCGTCTAACGACCAGTTTTCCTTTTTTTTTTTTCGATGCTCACTACTCTCACTAAATATATGAAGGAAATGATATGTTCTTTTCGTTACGTTGTCAAAAGGAGTACTTGTTCCTCTTGTTCAAATTTATAATGAGGTGGAAGGTGGATGTGAAAATTCAAACTAAATAAAATTCTTCCAGATGTTAACGTCCTTTCAAAGACAACGGTCGAGTTCCATTCTTACACAGTTTACTAATAAAGTGAATTATAGTTAGTTAGCTTGTAGGATTTCACTTGGAATACGGAAAAGCACTAATAGTCAAGGGAATGCCGCACATTTCAATACCGGCGGGAGAAGACTTGCTCGATATTTACCTAGCTTAAAATTGTTTTTCTTTACCCCAGTTCCCTTTCATCGCCTATAGATCTACCCTATGATTTACCGGTAGGCTGCGGTCGATGCTGGCGTAGATGGTTTACAAGATAACACAATATGCAGGTTTGCACATGAGGTGAAACAACTTAATGTGTCTGGTTTAAAATATACGTGCAGTTAACGAGGTATAATGTGTATCTGAACCTGTTGTTGAAAACTTGATCAGTCATATATGCACATTTATATCCCATAATCAGGAGTCGCAAGAGACTCGCTAACTGTGTGGGAAGTTGTGATCTAAAATATTGTCGGCCATGTCGTAATTCAGTTATTAGAAGAGTGGACTAGCGTCAGATGATCTTCATTTGCCTCGGCCAATGTTCGTCAGATAATAAAATACGCGTATTATACGTATTTTATGACCAAAAAAAAAAAAAAAAAATACGAAAGGCAAGAAATAATAGAGATCAGGAGAAATCAAATCCAACAAGATAGTCAGAATCTTTAACTCAGCTATCAAGTCAGTTCTATTGTATGGCTGTGAAACATGGAGAACAACAAAGTCAAAAATCAAGACGCCACAGGCTTTTCATAAAGGGTGCTTGCGTAGAACAGAAGGATTGACATTTTTATGACAAGGCCACCAATGGAGCTGATGACACGTGCCAGTGGAACAAGAGATGGGAAGAAGACGCCAGCGACAGATGAGACACGCATTGAGGAACATGTTGATAGCATTACAAGGCGCTCCTTGTTCTGGGATCTCCAGGGTAAGGGAGATAGAGGGGGTCCGAAGAACACATGGATACATGCATTGGAGACGAAAGGAATGAGGAAGACATGGAACTACATAGAGCTGATGGCACGGGACATGAAGACTCAATCTTTATCACAAATTTCCGTCACATTCCACGTAATCTGTATACAGTCCATATACTTAGGTTACGTGACGTCATGAGTATGTTCAAGCTGAAGAGCAGTCCGGCGACGGCTCAGAAGGGGCGAGCATTGAGAGCCGCACAACTTTTGAACGGTCCTTGGTTAAAAAAAAAAAATGCTTGAAAATGCCGTGCTGCGGTGGGCGTGGCCTTTGATAAACCTTAGGTTTTTGCCCTGGTTTTGAGGGGTGGGGGGAGGGGAAGAGAAACTAAATGAGTGACTGAGGCGTATTTCTGCATTCACTTCAGAACAAGCTTGAGCACATGTTGCGTGCATATTTTGACGCACATATTACAAAAATCGATATGGCTATTTAATATGGGAAAAATATAGACATTCATTCATTTGTGTATGAAAATGCTGTCTATGGTAAAAGCGAGAGAATCCATGTTTGATTCACACTTTTGATTATAGGAGTAATCGTTCTTGATATTGATCCGGCGCATGGATTGCTCTTACGTTTGTACTTATTTTTTAGGGCCAGAAAATATATTAATTTGCTTATTATGTTTATGGCCTGAATTCATATGTATTACATATTATTAGTACAAGTAGAATCAGTCCTATATTGTATATTTTGGATGGGTAGGCGGGACTAGATTCTTATTATTCCGGTCTAGCGGAAGTATGAGTTGTCTTGACAAGTCGTGATGAGTTCCGATGTACCGTGATAATGGCGGGTACGCATTTTTCAAAGGGCTGGTAGATTCTTAAGGAAATATGATTCAGGAAGTGGTTTTCTTCTAAAGGAGATGGTATCTCTACTATAGTTTATGTTAGAGACTCTCCTAAGGTACGGTACAATGTATAATTCGGACTCCATGTATTGCCAGACCCTATATTGATGATCTCATGTCGATTCGACCTAGATGGAACATTGTGCTTCGTATCGCTAGGGTCGTGTTTTGTATCGACGAAGATGACAGACTTTCCTGCAGCGGTTATGGCTACGTGAATTAACCTGATCACCGTAGAGCTGTATGGAAACATTTATGAAATCATTTATATACCCATTATAAATTAACTCTGGCTTATATTCTCCTTCCTATGAATGAGTGAACGACAACTCAGGGAGGCAGCCATGTTAGATTTCGGTCATCATATGTTTTGATCACTGCCAAGAGAACAGATTATTTATCCTATTATCGGACAGTGACAGGGAGATCTCAATCTTGCTAGAAACCCCCTTTCGTGGTTTCATAATATATACTACAAACTATGGACGTCAAGTAACTTTAGTTATTTATCGATCTGCCTTCACTGACGCGTTTAGTCAGATAGGGGGATGCGGCCTAATATATCATGACATTGAACTTTTGATGTACTGCCCATTATTTCTGAATGTGTCATGACTTCAGATCTGCTATGTATACCTACAAATTGATATGTCAACATACCATGATGTACTCGTATGTCCCAGTGTGTACGTCTGAATAAATTGAGTAAACAAAGATTCCAGCAGTCTGCATTGGTGCCTTGTAGACACAAGTGTATGAGTGGTTATATTGGTCAGCACACGAACAGTACACCATTCGCGGTAATCACACTCTACACTTCTACTTCATACATACACCATCCTGCGTCGGTTGAAGTGACCAAGTTTAGGGCCTGCTTCCCCTGGAGCCTTTGCCTTCCCTAACTCAGGACTAGGGTGAGTTACCCATTTACAGCTGGGTAGACTGGAGCATGCCTGATCTCAACAACACACCACTCTTCCTTACAGAGCATACAGACTGACACTTTACAGAGTGGAAAGAAGAAAAGAAACTTTACAGTGGCGAGCCAGATTCCTGGGTCCAGCTTACGCAGTTTTGTGTTGAGAATCACAGTTTACAGCTGAAAGAACATTTGTTTGACCACATCAACACCAGTAGGACAGCTATACAGTCGATGTCAGCTTGACCTGTATTACCGATAGGATGCTGTATCTAGGTCAGCGCTTGTTGACAGTTTTTCGCTGTACAGACAGTATTACACAGGACAGTGGTATCAAGTGTAGAAAATATCTGGAGCAGTATTGTTGACATTTCTCAACGTACAGAAGAATCACAGTGTTGTTGAACATAAAGTGCATAGTTCATCGTTGGATCTTCATATGCTCAACAGAGAAAAATTGACAGTGTAATAGTTTAAAATTAAATCTATTACTGAATAAAGTGGCAAGTTATTAGTATTAAAATAAACTGTGCCTGCTTTACAACACTATACCTGCAACACATTCCATTCATGACATAAATTATATTGTATGCTATATGCTATTTATGCTTACATGTTATTTGTTATGTATTAAATTAGTTTATGTTCTGTGTGACTAGTACAAGGTATGCCGAGTGACATTGGTCTGGTACTAGTATTCTATAGGTACACATTTTCTTAATTGGAAATTTGTTAGCAACAATTTGCTGCTATTTCTGTTAGTTGTGATGAGGTGTTCTTTTCTTCGTTGTTTTTGTTAATAATTTTGTGTTCCTTAGTTTTGTTTGATTTGTTTGTATAATTGTAGGTCTCATCTTTCCTTTCATTTCAGTTTTTTTACACCCTTATGTTTATACACTGTGGCGTTATTTGTCTTGTTATCTTATTGCAGTTATCATCACGGTTTCTGTGATCATTTTTTTTTCATTTCTCCTATTTAATTTAATTTGATCTCTGCAAATGTGTTCATATTGTCTTTTCTTGTTTGTCCTTTGTAATGTCTTTAGTTGACATATGACGTATAGTGGTATACACTGATAGTATAGTACAGATCAGTACTTTATGATTGTTATTGTTATAAAACAAAATGTACAAGACCTTTGTAAGGCTTGTCTCCCAAAGTGATTGGTAAAGGGAAATATTTTTCCCACAGGTACTCAAGTGATCTTTGATTACATTGAGGTATACAAGACCTTTGTAAGGCTTGTCCCCACAGTATTTGAGATACAGTTATTGTTGTCCACAGGTACTCAAGTTATCATTGGTTATTATAAACCATACAAGTTTGGACTAAGACTAAGTCTATGGTATAGACTTGTCTCCCATTAAAGTGAAATAGGGTAATTTATTTACTTTTTCAGGTTTCTGATTTAAGAAGACAATATGTCTACATTAGATTATTTCATTGCACAAGGAAAATCTCTTGATAAGACTGGAAAAGACTTAGAACAATGGGCTGTTGCTCAATATGACAAAGCATTAGCTGCAGAAGAGAAAAAAACTGCTGCTGCTGTTGAAGAAAGAAAAGCTGCTGCTGAGGAAAAAAAAGCTGCGGCTGAGGAGAGAAAACTTCAAATAGAAGAAAAAAAAGCTGCTGCAGAAGAAAGGAAAGCTCTAGCTGAAGAAAAAAGATTAGAAAAAGAAGCTGATACTGCTGCTGAACTTAAGAAATTGCAGATGCAAGTGGAGGAAAGGAGATTTGAGGCAGAACAGAAGAAATTAGAAGCTGATGCAGAGCAGAAAAAATTAGAAGTTGCTGCAGAACAGAAAAAATTAGAAGTTGCTGCAGAACAGAAAAAATTAGAAGTTGCTGCAGAACAGAAGAAATTAGAAGCTGCTGCAGAACAGAAGAAATTAGAAGCTGCTGCAGAACAGAGAAAATTAGATAGAGAAGCTGAAGAGAGAAAAGCAATAAGAGAACATGAGTTTGAATTAGAGAAATTAAAATTGACATGTATGAGTAATGTTAATCAGGCATCTGGTGGTAATGGTAAACCCTTTGTGTACAAGGTCAAGGTACCAGCGTTTAACCTTACCAGTGATGACATAACATTTTGGCTTTCTAGATTTGAACGGGCTTGTCGATCTCATAATGTTGACAAATCACAGTATGTGAATCAGTTGTCTGAAAATCTAAAAGGGGAGTCTCTGAGTAAGTTATATTTTGTTGAAGAGGCCGACAAAGATAATTATGATGCTGTTAGGGCAGCTTTGATAAAGAGATATCAGCTGTCTGAAGAAGGTTATCGTCTTTTGTTTAAAACAATGAGACCTGAGGTAGGTGTAGAATTCTCAGATTTCATCTCAAAAGCACGAATTACACTTTCACGATGGATTGAATTATCCAAAACAGAGAAAACATTTGATGGTCTTACGGATTTATTGCTAAGAGACAAGGTCATGTCTTCTGTAAATAAATCATTCCTAGAGTTCTTACATGAGCGTAAACCTGGTACAATAAAGCAAATGGAAGAATATTGTGACCAGTATGCCACGGCACACCCTGACATGATTCTTAGTAACTCTAACATTAAAGAGAGTATGCCAGTTGCTTCGGCAACAGAATATAATCAGAATTACTCACACAAATTCCAAGGAGCTAAAAATAAATTTGATAAAAAGGTTAATTGGAATAAGTATCAAAACCAAGATAACCGCTCAAATCAGAGTTCTTCTTTGAAGAACTGGAATCGGGCTGATAGTCCTCGACACGCGAGGGGTACCCATAATGTTAGAAATTCTCGGAAAGGGAGTAGCTATAGGAACTACCCAAGTGCTTCATGGAGACAAAAGAAACAATATTACAGGGATACTCAATATAATGAGCATGATAATTATGATCATGAATGTTATGATTCAAACCCAAATAGGGGCTATAACAAGGGAAATGATAATTATAGAGACAATTATAACCGAGGTAGATCACAACACAAAAGACATGGTAAATCGTATTACCAGGCTAACTCTGCACAACAGGAGTTCCACGACACCGATAATCAGAATAATGATAAAAAAGACTCCAACAGTGTAGCAAATTCCGCTTTCGATTTTGCTAGAGCATCTGAGTGTTCGCAATGCAAAACATTATTCGATCCAACCACATTGTCTACTTTAAGCTGCGGTCACCCGCTTCCCGCTCTCCATGCGTCAATTGCGCATAATGGAAGGGGTGCTCTTGTCTTTAATAGGGGCCTAATAGATGGTACTCCGGTATCAATTCTTTTCGATTCGGGGTGCACTACCATTGGAGTGAGGCAATCACTCGTAAATCCTTCTCGAGCTACAGGCAATATAGTCAAATGTGTAACATTTGGTGGCACATTGGAGAAGTACTCCACTGCCATTATCAATATTGCTACGCCTTTCTTTACAGGAGAGGTGCAAGCATGTCTCTTGCCGAATCCGATCGCTGATCTTATCATCAGTCGCATTCACGGGGTGAAAGAATGCACTCCACAGCAAATTTCTAATTGGGAAAATGTTAATATGCAATCGGCTAATGCAGTAATCACTAGGGCTCAAGCTCTTAATATGCCACAATCTTCACATTCTGAAGATAATGATGCGCAGATCCAAGATGATCCCTTGGAGATTTCCCACGATTCCTTTATCAAACAGCAGGAAGATGATCCTACTCTAAAGAAATTCTTTACTCTGGCAACAAAAGGTGATCCGAATAAGGATACTAATCGTAAATCTTGGATTACGATGAAGAATGGCGTACTTGTACGTATGGTACAAGACTCCGCTAAGTCCATTCATTCTCAAATCCTTGTGCCTAAAAATATGAGAGTTAAAATCTTACAGCACGCTCATGATTCGCAGTGTGCTGGACATATGGGTTTTTCCCGTACTAAAGCTAGAGTTCTTCAATCTTTCTTTTGGCCTGCTGTGAATAAGGACATACGAATCTATTGTCGATCTTGTAAAGTATGTCAAGATATTAAATCCAGAGGTCCACGCCATGATGCACCTATTCAGGCTGCAGACATTCCCATTCGGCCATTTCAAAAAATGGCGATAGACATCATTGGTCCATTTAAGATAAAGTCTGCTAGAGGACACCAATTTATTTTGACGTGTGTTGATATGTGCACACGTTGGCCGGAGGCTGTTCCTCTAAAGAGCATAACTACTGCTGATGTCGCAGATGCTCTTTGGTTAATATTTTCTCGTCTGGGGTTTCCAGCAGAAATATTATCCGACCATGGTACCCAACTCATATCGGATACCATGTCTCAAGTAATGTCGACTCTGAAGATAGAGAGATCGCTGAGTAGTATTTATCATCCTATGTCCAATGGGATGGTGGAACGTTTGAATAGAACTCTGAAAAACCTACTAGGTAAGATAACGGAAGATCATCCTCAGGATTGGGATAGGGTTTTACCCGCGGCTCTCTTTGCATATAGAGAGGTCGCCAACGAACATACAGGATTTTCTCCCTTTGAACTTGTCTTTGGCGCGAAACCGCGAGGTCCTATGTCCTTACTTCATGATCTTATAACTGCTGATAATATTGTCGATGACACAAAATCCTCTTATGAATATGTCATCGCACTTAGACACAAGATTATTGAAGCATGCAAATCGGCAACTGCTTCTTCTGAATTTGTGAAACAGAAGGCAAGGGAATTTGCCAATAAAAAGAGATGTTTGCGTCAACTTTGTCCAGGTGACAAAGCATTTGTCTTGCTACCTTGTAGGGAAAATAGACTTCTCATTTCTTGGAAAGGTCCGTACGATATAATATCAAAAGTTTCCGATGTTGACTATATCGTCGATATTGACGGGAAGCGTAAAACCTTCCACATCAACATGCTCACGGAATTCCATGAACGTCCTGATTATTTACAACCTGTTTTCCAGGCAACGGACGATTTTCCAGTCCAACATGGACAGTACTCATCTCTGTCAGTAATACAGGATGAGGAAACGAGTTTCTCGGATGTAAATTTACCTTTTCCAATGATTCCTCTTCACTCTAATGAATCATGGAAAGATGTTGCAATTTCTCCAGAATTATCTCCAGGAGAGCAGAAACAAGTTTCTACTTTGTTAGAACAATTTCAGGATGTCCTTACTGACATTCCTGGTCAAACGGATGTCATTCAACATGACATTATTCTTACTGACCATAGTCCTATAAGAGTCAGACCGTATCCTATCCCGATACATTTTCAAGCACAGGTAGAGAAAGAGTTAGATGAGATGATAGAGTTAAAAATTATTGAACCATCCACATCAGCATATTCTTCGCCGATGGTTATAGTACGGAAAAAAAGACAATAACATACGTCTTTGCATGGATTATCGCAAATTGAATCAAGTGACTAAATTCGATGCTGAACCTATGCCTTTACTAGAAGAGCTACTTACGAGACTATCGAATTCTCACTTCTTTACTAAACTCGATTTGTCTAAGGGATATTGGCAAGTTCCACTATCCGAACACGCCAAACCGTTTACTGCTTTTTCGACGCCTAGGGGTCTATTCCAATGGAATTTCATGCCTTTCGGTCTTATGAACGCCCCTGCAACATTTGTACGCATGATGTGTCGAATCCTATCTCATCGCTCAGATGTCATTGCGTATCTTGATGACATCTGTCTTTTCAGTGATACTTGGAACGATCACTATAATGGTATAAATGAACTATTGTCTATCTTACGCGAGCATAACCTGACAGCGAAACCATCGAAAGAATGTATTGGTTTTAGCGAAATATCTTTCTTAGGACACCGTGTTGGTCATGGGTTCCTAAAAACAGAAGACCATAATACAAGTAAGATACTTAACATTTCTATTCCTAAGACTAAAAAGCAAGTACGAAGTCTCTTAGGTCTAATACAATTTTATGGACGATTCATCCCGAATCTGTCCTCCATTATGTCACCTCTTTCTTCCTTGCTAAAGAAAGGGTCTCCTAATGTAGTCCATTGGACTCAAGAATGTCAATCCTCTTTGGATAAGGTTAAAACTATGTTTTCTACTTCACCTATCCTAGTATTGCCTTCTAAGGATAAGACATTTATTCTTCATAGTGACGCTTCATCCACCGGGATTGGAGCTGCACTAATGCAAGAGTACTCTGGAACTCTGCATCCTGTGATGTATATTTCTCGGAAATTAAATGCCGCAGAGAAGAATTACTCGGTCCTAGACCGTGAATTATTGGCTATGGTTTGGTCAATCCTTAAACTGCAAAGATTTCTTCTGGGCGCGCATTTCATTGTGGAAACTGACCAGAAAGCTCTTACGGCTATTCAGAGTAAAAATCTGAAGAGCGCGAGATCAACGCGATACGCGATTGCTCTACAGCCATTTCATTTTTCGGTGCGAGCTATCCGTGGGTCAGAAAATGTGATGGCAGATATTTTGTCTAGATGCCCACATGATTCATAACTGTTATACAACTTTGATACAGTTGTTTCTATGTTGAAATGTGTACACATATGTAATATATCATATATTGATTGTAACACTACTTAGCGGTTCATTGATATTTATTCACCGCTGATCTTTCAATGTTTTTCGTCTTTGATGATCATGATGTTAAGATATCTTAGATGAAATTTATGTATAAACTAATGTGGAAATTGTGTCATTGCTAATATTGTAGTATGCGTTGGTGACACCTCTCTGGAAATATTTATACTTAGAGAAGTACTTTCTCTAAGGTCATAAAACTTATGCTTATCATCTGCGCATTGTATTGGTGCGTTGTGAGCCTATTGTATGTTGCTCCTAGATGTATTTCAAAAAAAAAAAATGTACCTTTTTTTTTCCCGAGGGGTGTGGTAATCTGTTGCGTGCATATTTTGACGCACATATTACAAAAATCGATATGGCTATTTAATATGGGAAAAATATAGACATTCATTCATTTGTGTATGAAAATGCTGTCTATGGTAAAAGCGAGAGAATCCATGTTTGATTCACACTTTTGATTATAGGAGTAATCGTTCTTGATATTGATCCGGCGCATGGATTGCTCTTACGTTTGTACTTATTTTTTAGGGCCAGAAAATATATTAATTTGCTTATTATGTTTATGGCCTGAATTCATATGTATTACATATTATTAGTACAAGTAGAATCAGTCCTATATTGTATATTTTGGATGGGTAGGCGGGACTAGATTCTTATTATTCCGGTCTAGCGGAAGTATGAGTTGTCTTGACAAGTCGTGATGAGTTCCGATGTACCGTGATAATGGCGGGTACGCATTTTTCAAAGGGCTGGTAGATTCTTAAGGAAATATGATTCAGGAAGTGGTTTTCTTCTAAAGGAGATGGTATCTCTACTATAGTTTATGTTAGAGACTCTCCTAAGGTACGGTACAATGTATAATTCGGACTCCATGTATTGCCAGACCCTATATTGATGATCTCATGTCGATTCGACCTAGATGGAACATTGTGCTTCGTATCGCTAGGGTCGTGTTTTGTATCGACGAAGATGACAGACTTTCCTGCAGCGGTTATGGCTACGTGAATTAACCTGATCACCGTAGAGCTGTATGGAAACATTTATGAAATCATTTATATACCCATTATAAATTAACTCTGGCTTATATTCTCCTTCCTATGAATGAGTGAACGACAACTCAGGGAGGCAGCCATGTTAGATTTCGGTCATCATATGTTTTGATCACTGCCAAGAGAACAGATTATTTATCCTATTATCGGACAGTGACAGGGAGATCTCAATCTTGCTAGAAACCCCCTTTCGTGGTTTCATAATATATACTACAAACTATGGACGTCAAGTAACTTTAGTTATTTATCGATCTGCCTTCACTGACGCGTTTAGTCAGATAGGGGGATGCGGCCTTAATATATCATGACATTGAACTTTTGATGTACTGCCCATTATTTCTGAATGTGTCATGACTTCAGATCTGCTATGTATACCTACAAATTGATATGTCAACATACCATGATGTACTCGTATGTCCCAGTGTGTACGTCTGAATAAATTGAGTAAACAAAGATTCCAGCAGTCTGCATTGGTGCCTTGTAGACACAAGTGTATGAGTGGTTATATTGGTCAGCACACGAACAGTACACCATTCGCGGTAATCACACTCTACACTTCTACTTCATACATACACCATCCTGCGTCGGTTGAAGTGACCAAGTTTAGGGCCTGCTTCCCCTGGAGCCTTTGCCTTCCCTAACTCAGGACTAGGGTGAGTTACCCATTTACAGCTGGGTAGACTGGAGCATGCCTGATCTCAACAACACACCACTCTTCCTTACAGAGCATACAGACTGACACTTTACAGAGTGGAAAGAAGAAAAGAAACTTTACAGCACACTAAGTCAGTGTTTCTCACCCTGTGTTATGCCATGGGCTCTTTAAATGACCAAAGAAGTGTACATAAACGCATAATTAAAAATGTTACATATGTTTTATGTTATGTACATGGACCAATGGAATCCATTTCCCGCTGACCGCAGGTTAAGAAACCCTGCACCAAGGGGTGCCGTGATAGTGTGAAAATTTAACATGGATGATATTTATATCAGTGTGCCAAATACAGGTAAGCGGCATATGCTAGGAAAAACAACATGTATATGTTATGATTGCATGCGCTGGCAGCCTCATCATGTACAACAAATTGTCACATACACCACTGCTGCAAGAGCCTATGACTCGACTGCTTTTTACAGGCTTCCTGCAAAGCGAACCAGCCACAGTTGTGGCTCCATGCTCCTTAAGGAGCGAAAAGGCTGCTGCTGAATCACAATTTACAGGACGTGTTCTGAGAAGTCGTGATAACAGCTGGAAACATTGCAGGGAGACGAGGCTGAAGAAGACAGAAGATACTATACTTGCGTCAGCATAAGGTAGATCCCGACCCACCTGTAGATCGCAGGGGATGATTTTGGGAGATCTCTAGGTGGGAAAAGAGCAACAAATTTAGAGCTAGAGACATTTCGGTCTAGCAGTCTCACGTGGGCATTTAAAAGCGGTATGCTCCAGATTAAAGGCACTTTCCCCTTTCTCTTCCCCCCCCCCCCCTCCCAGAGAAGACTCACATCTAGCTTACGAAAACTCACAGATGACTTGGGAAAACTCACAAAATGACAGGTGAACTCACAGCTAGATTAGGAAAACTCACAACTAGGTCAGGAAAACTCAGCTAGATGGGGAAAACTCACAACTAGCTTAGGAAAACTCACAGCTAGATGGGGAAAACTCACAACTAGCTTAGGAAAACTCACAGCTAGATGGGGAAAACTCACCACCAGCTTAGGAAAGAAAAAAGGAAAACTCACAACTAGATGATGAAAACTCACCACTAGATGAGAAAAACTCATACCTAGATTAGGAAAATTCACTTTAAATGTGAACTTTATGAGATAGAAACCCGATCTTTTCTTTGAAGAGAAGTTAACATTCGGTAAAAATTTCATTGAGTTTGAATTTTCCACCGCCCTGTCGATGGAGTTACAAGAACAGATCGTTCTGCAGAGATAACAAAAATGACATATCATTCATCATCATCATTTTCCTCTTTGCTTCTTGTATAGCATGGAGCCACCACTGCACGTGGTCCTGCTTGCAGGAAGCCTGCATCAAGCATTCAGTCAATCAATCAATACCCTTTAGCTCCACAGGGAGCATAGGCCTTCAACAAACACATGTCAAGTCCTCCTGTCCTGTGCCATCCGCTCAAGTTCTTTCCATGTTTTCCTCATCATTTTCACCTCTGTCTCCAGTTCTCTTCTCCATGTGTTTTTTGGTCTACCTCTGCCTCTCTTTCCCTGTGGATTCCAGAACAAGGACTGCCTTGTAATGCTATCAACAGATTTCCTCAGTGTGTGTCCTATCCATCTCCAGCGTCTTCTTCTCAACTCTTGTTCCACTGGCACCGGCATCAAGTATTCGCTTACTGTTAATTACATAGTTGGCTTATGTAGCAATATATTTTACATGATGAGGCTGCCAGCCTCGTGCACAACAAGTAATCCTACTCTTTGTTTGTATGATCAGAGACGCCACGGGATTACACGTGACACTTATTCTAAATACTATAATATTACTTAAAACAGTCGCGATTTCGTCAAGGTAGATAATTAGTGAGCTCATTGTGTTTAACGTAGATACCCACAGCCCATGGGTTGTCTGCCGCTGTACTAGACGGACTGACAGCGTGTCTTGAAAGAAAGTCACCTACAAAACTCAAAAGGCAACACCGGAGACCGAGAGTTGTGGCGGAAAGTGATCGCCTATATCAGCCAGCACGAAATTTGATGGTGGTAATAATGATGATTGCTGAATCAACACAACGAATGGTGTTAGTACGCTTTGTGTGTGTGTGTGTGTATGCTCAGCTATCCGAAACAAAAATTAAATACACGTACATTATGTTTCCAATCTTGCACAAATTTGTGGATACACTGTGGCTTTTATTTTATCTTCCGCCGGATTAAAATATGGAACAAGGACGGGGAGTGTGCTGATATAATGTATCATTTGTCTTGTGTGTGTGTTTTTTTCTTCAGCTATTTCTAGCAACACCTTCGGTTATTGCAAATTTTTTGGGATGCAATATTAGGTTTCACCTCTCGCTTCTTGTACAGTGCAAGTTGGCAAAGAGATTGCTTTAGTGACGTAACTGTGATTGGAGTTGGCACTTCTAAGTTTGCCAGCGATTCTGTTACCGGTTTATGTCAAATCTTTCTTCTATTTTTTTTTTTTTTTTTGGTTTTTGTTTGTTTGTTTGTTGCAAAACTGCTTTTTTTTTTTTTTTTTTTTTTGCTAACCGTTAATACTTCCCTTCTGTTCCAACCGCTGATGAATAAATAACGGTGGTGGATAATGATTATACATTTTGTTATTTCAATCTTCCTTAGGCTTTCGGCTGGCTATGAATTTAGCTTTTTTTGTTTTTTATTATTATTTTATATCCTAAACTTAATCCAAACCATTAATACTTCTTTACATTTAAGACGTGGTTGAGAAGAATTAGCGCACGGGGAAGTATACAATGGGGGCAGTATAAAATATTGAACACTTTCTACGCAACAAAGACAACACATCAACCGACGCTATGTAAGCACGGGATCTTTGATGCAGGCTTCCTGTAAGGAGATGTAGTGATGGTTCTGTAGTCCGTAAGGAGCGACTACCCCGCGGGGGGGAGGGGGGGGGAGGGGCGGGGGGGGGGGGGGGGGGGGGAAAGAGACGAACGAAATGTTTATTTCACTAGTGTAAAGAAATAGGCAGTATTTTTGGATATGCGTCTTAATATAACCGCCTTCGTTGAACGGGACGTGCCTCGCCAAAACGAGGTAAAATTGTATTTAAAAAACAAAAAGTATTGCTTTTGAGATTTCTGCCATGTCGTAATTCAGTTATTAGAAGAGTGGACTAGCGTCAGATGATCTTCATTTGCCTCGGCCAATGTTCGTCTGATAATAAAATACGCGTATTTTATGGAAAAAAAAAACAAAAAAACGCGAATAATACTTTATTATACGTTACATTAATATGCGTAAGTTTGATATGGGGCGCTTTCCATAGGTATAGCGTGAAATTACGTCATTGGCATCTTCTTCTTCTTAGAACCTTAAACACCGACCGTCAAAGCAGTCAGTGGCCATCACGCCTAGTGGCGTCTTGTAGGGTAACAACAAATTGATTCCACTTTGCTCGATCGGTGGCCTTCCTTCGTACAGTGCCCCAACTCTGGTTCATTCTTTGCATCTCAGCCTCCACAGTCCTCCGCCAGGTTGTTTTTGGTCGGCCTCTCTTTCGTTTTCCTTCAGGGGTCCAAAGCATAGCTGTTCTTGTGATGGCATCGGGGTCTCTTCTGAGGACATGGCCAACCCAGCTCCAGCGTCTGCCAGCTATGATGGTGTACATGTCCTCTTGCTTGCTACAAGTAAGCAGATCTTGGTTGGTGATGGTATTCGGCCAAAAGATTCGGTGAATTTTTCTTAGGCATGTTGTGTGAAAAGAGGACAATTTCGACATTTCCTTCTCTGTAACTCTCCAGCATTCCGCACCATAGAGAAGCACAGAAAGCACACAGCTCTGATATAATCTTAATTTTGTGCTTGTGCTCATTGGCATATAATGTGTAAAAAAAACTTCAAACGTTAATTGGCTGTCAGATGACTGATGATTCGGACTAAGTAGTGAACACTTGCTAAGCTTAGTTACAGATGGTCACAGCAGATAAGTTTATATGCCCATTTTTGTAATGAAAGGTCTTGTTGCTTCTGTTATTTGTTCTCGATATTAGAATAAAAATAATTAAATTGCTTTTAGATTTAGCTGTCTAGCTTCTGTAGGGCAGCATAACATGTTTCAGTTGGAGATAAATTGTCATGTTTTGTGTGACGGTATTGCCTCCCCTGCTTTGCAGTTGTGGTCCAACCGTGGCTAAAACTCAAGAGCATTTATTATATGCTTCAATGGAGTCTATCTGTACACAAGATTACTCTTGGCAGAAATGACGATAGAAGAGTAGGAAAGCTTCTATCACATGGTAGTCTTCATAAGATATTCAGATAAGCGAATACAATGCTGGCTGTTGCTGAGCACATTAATACTATAATCTGCCGATACTTTTATGAAGAATTGTAGGCAATGTTTATTCTATCTCGTTAAGCCCCTACCCCTGATTAACAGTGGAATTATTATAATAATGTATATAGCTCTGTTTAGAGTGTGTGTGTTTAGTAACTTTGACTGAGACAAACATGTAGTACATTTAAAAAGATTAAATCGAAGTTAAATTTGTAACATTACAAATAACAAAATTTAATAATCACTTTAAGTTTTAACAGTTGGAAAATAAATTGACTAGTTATGGAAAAAGTTTCATCCCTTGATTGGAATTTAACTTAATACAGGAGGTTACTTCTGGCAGCGGATATTGTCACTTAGCTGCCAATGGTAGTTTCTTCTCTCGGTGGGTCAGTTCCTTTCACTCTGCTCTCGCTCGTCTCTGGTCAAAGTCAGGTGCCGCACATTCCCAGAACGGCAAGGAGTAACGGCCAAGTTGGTTCTGCGTCTGTCTATAAGACCCTCTTATGTTGGCGTCTCGTACAACGTCAGTCCACTTCTACCTTCACTTGGTTCCAGAGATAGTACTTTCTGCTGGTACCACCAATAACTGGTAATAGAAATAGAAACGAAACGCTATTCTGAGTATGGCGTTTTTCCGACACATTTATGTTCCCCCCTCTTCTATTCTACCATCCCATGTCAGAATTTACCCTCGATGAGAATTACATTTAATTCCTCGGGATAACACTTCCTTTACATTTAAACTGAATAACTTTAGCTTTACATTACATTTAAATGAAAAGGTTAAACGTACAGATATAATATGTTTTACATTTACATCTCCACTGTTTGAAAAGTGTTCACAATATAAATTCATTTATGTTTCTTTTATATTTACACTTATGGAAAAGTTTGAAACTTCTATTAATTAAAATGAATATTTTCTCATTGACATTTACACTGATTTAAAGCTCGAAATCTTACACTAATTTTGAAGTGACTATGTTTATAGGGACATTTACACTGCTTTGATAATGTAAGTCTTATTCTTAGAATGTACATCATTTCTTTCATCTTTCCCTACCTGCTCCATAGAGAACCTGGAACTACTTTATGCTTTTAGTTCTCTTTACGAAACTATCAATAAAGCAATCACCAGCCCGTGAAGTGGTGGTTCATGAATCATCACTCTAGATACTGAGGTTCTTCTTCTTTCTTCTTTGATCCATAACCGCCAACCGCCAAAGCAGTCAGCGGCCATCACGCCTGGTGGCGTCTTGTAGGGCAGCAACAAATTGATTCCACTTTGCTCTGTCGGCGGTCTTCCTTCGTACAGTGCCCCAACTCTGGTTCATTCTTTGCATCTCAGCTTCCACAGTTCTCCACCAAGTTGTTTTTGGTCGGCCTCTCTTTCGCTTTCCCTCGGGGGGTCCATAGCATAGCTGTTCTTGTGATGGTATCAGGGTCTCTTCTGAGGACGTGGCCAACTCAACTCCAGCGTCTGCCAGCTATGATGGTGTGCATGTCCTCCTGGTTACTCCGAATAAGTAGTTCTTGGTTGCTGATGGTGTTTGGCCAAAAGATTAGGAGAATTTTCCTTAGGCAGATTGTGTGGAAGGAGGACAGTTTCGACATTTCTTTCTCTGTTACTCTCCAACATTCCGTATCATAGAGAAGCACAGAAAGTACGCAGCTCTCATACAGTCTTAACTTGGTGTTTGTGCTGTACTGGGAAGACTTCCAAATGTTGTTGAGAATAGCAAAGGCTGTTCTCGCTTTATTCATTCTGTTGTTAATGTCCTTGCTTGTTCTGCCGTCAGGTGTTACTATGCATCCTAGGTAAGTAAATGTGTCTGTCTGTTCTAACTTCTCGTTCCTTACTGTTATTGGCTCAGGATTGCCCACATTTAGTGTCATGACCTCTGTCTTCTTCAGATTTATGTTCAGGCCAACCTGCTGGCCAGGTTGCCAGCCCCAAATGACTTTGACATCCAATAGCGAGTTTCGCACATTAAACTTCACATGGTAATATATACATATATATGTTAGTTCACATGTTATTAATAAAATATGAAATGTAAATCACAACTTACGCCAATCCTGGCTACAGACTTGTTTGCTCAGATGAATAAAAGAGACGAATCGTTCTTTTACACGCGTCTGGGATGCTATAATTCTACAATAGATCCCCTTTCTGACTCCATGTTTCTTCAGTTTCCTAGTCCCGGTGTTCCTTATTGAAATTTGAAAGAGTTTTCCTGTGCTTTATAAGTCTTATGTCGTTCTCCAATAAGATGTCCAGATAACAATTAGGAATTATGAAACTAGTTCTTCACTCTGGCGAAGGTCTGATGTTGTCTTGGCGAGCTTGCAAATCACAGAGAAATAAAACTGTGAAAACGTCAGCCTATGTTCCCCTCAATGTTGTTATGAATCGAATCCGAAAGATCCAATCATTTCAAACATGTCGGGTGTGGCACTTTCAAAATATTTCCTGCACGGAAAATTTTTGCACACGGTCACGTCTCCCATATATGGTAATATGATGTCTTGCATACACTCTCACCAACACGTTTGTAGACTAATATTGTCTAAAATGTAATAAATCCATGATTACTTTTAACCAAGTGGCCGGAAGCGATTATATCACACTTGTCTGCCCACAGGTGTCACGCAGACAGTAATCTCGTCTTATAAGCGATTCAATCTAAACGCGCCGGCGACTATCTTATCTCAGTTGCTCCTCGCAGGCTGGGATGACCGGGTAACAAACCGGTGACATTATCTGCAAGAAGTGTCACAAATGTGATATTTATCACCTACAGGGTGATTTGATAAAATCACATATCTGGTACTTAGCAGACAAATAAAGAAAGAAATAAAGAAAGAAAGAAAAGTGCGATAATTGACAGCACATAATAAAAATCAGTACCACAAATGTACCGATACTGCCGGAGAGAACCAAAGATCGATAGCTGTCTTCCATTTCGTCGCATTTTGAAACTTTTGACGCAGTGATGCAACGTATTTCAACGTATGGAAGTTTTACCGTATGCGAATAATACGTATTTTATTGTTAAAAATACAATACGTTTCATACGTACGTTCGAACATTGGCCTCCGCTGATCCACCATCTTGGTCCACACTATTGACCTAATTGTCGGTTATAATTAGGTTATTTATTGTACTTTTTATTTTCAAGTTTGTGATATATTCAGTTTCATATTGTCATTTACGATTGCTGATTGTTGCAGGTGATGACAATTTACATTAGAATTTGTTGTTTGCGCTTTGCTTTTGTGTTTATCTTATCGGACTGTACATTAGCTGGATCGCGAAATTTGTGTCATTTATTTCACTCATTTATTTGATTTCGGTTTCTTATTTCGTCTTCCAAAATCATTCCCCAATTACATGCTCAACAATAAATAAATAAATAAAAACCTGCACACGGCACTATTTAATGCGAATGCCATAACCAGCCATTTTGAGTTCATTATCGAATTGTTGATTCGACGTTTGAATTGTGTATATACCGGTATGTTCTTAGCAGACTTCGCCCGCGCATTTTATGCTACAGAAACACTCCTTTGGTAACACTTACACTTTAAGATATTCATGTTCTGCACCAGTTGGATCAAGTACACCGTATACCATAGACGTCTCGGAAGTTTTTTTATCCAGTACCACGCTCTTGTATTCGGTATAGAGTGTGTCATAAATATTCACAATTGTTGGGAACTTAGTACACCAAAGTATGGCACGCCAAGGTGTAAACTTCGCGTATTAATTTCGTTTTTATTGGTAGGAAGCGGTGCGAAGAATTGTATTTAAAAGATGAATACTTTGGGCAGCGACTGTGCGAATATTTAAAAAATGTATTCATTCTTGAAATGCTGGCATAGTTGGATTAGGTAGATTAAAATGCAGACGTGCGCAGCGCGGAGGTAACCTACATATACTCTGGGGAATAAAGCCAGTGTTAGTTAATGGGCCATTAGGGCCGGTAACGAACTAGAAAGCTGAGCCGAAAAAAAAAATCCACATATATTTTACTAGATTATGTTCTTGACATTTGCACTTTACAAATTTGCTAGACTTGGAAATATATAGACATTTATTAAGGAGATTCCCATTTTAGAGTTTAGGAAAAACAGACGCACAATTTGGACATTTTAATTTGCTCTATTTACGGTAATTGGACAAGAGATATGATTGCACGTTCACATATCGGCAATTGAACATATTATTTGGACATGGAGATATATTCTAATTATAACCCTGGGGATTCCTCTACCAGAACAAGGACTGCCTTGTACGTTCCTCATTGTGTTTCCTGTCCAACTGCAGCGTCTGCTTCTCCACACTTGTATTTGTGTGGATCTGTTCGTCAGTTCTTATTGTCTTCTTCTTCTTCGTACACGCTCAGACTTGAATGTTTTCAAAGAAAGCAGTAGTCAGCTTGAGGCTGTTTGCATCTACTTTGAGCTTTTCCATGAATAGTACTGTTGTCGGCCATATGCGCTTTCTCTGTTCCGCATATGTTGGGTATCTTTGAAGCAGATGTTTAGCAGTCATTTTATCAGTGTCACAGTTACACTCATCTGATGTTCCTATCTTTAGCTTGTTGAATAAATGGTGTCCCAATCTGTTGTGGCCCGTACGGATTCTGAAGAATACCACCTGTTCTCTTCTGTTGAGCTGGTAGTATGCATCATTTCGTGTGCGACCTGGATGCTCTGCATCCCATTTATTTCTGTATATGATTCTCATAAAACTTTGCCTCTTCGAAAGTTATGTTTGTATCAGGCTGCGGTAGCTTTCCACCTTCCGTTGCCAATCTGTCAGCCTCTTCATTGCCGGGAATGTTACAGTGAGATGGGATCCATTGGATCACAACTCTTTTGAATCTTTGTTATTTTGAGATAATATCATTTTTTCGCGACCACCAGGCAACAAAAAATATGTTTATTAATAGCTGACGATGCTTCGGAATAACACACCGTTTTGATTTTATTTTACCAAGCTTCACTTGTCACTTATTCTAAAATTAACCACGGACTGTTCAGTTCCAAGCTGTAATGTTAATGTATGTCAAGTCTTGATTCGGGATTTAGCTTACATCCCAGCCATGATTGCATGCAGGAAATGGCGATCAGTTAACCCCTTGATCGCCTGAGGTCATAAAAACCGCATAATTATGACCTTCCCTTCACCCATTGCAATTTTCGGCGCTTATTTTCTTTGGATGGTTGCGAGCGTTCTGTGTTGACATTTTCTGACTTAGTCACGAGCCCCTACGAGGCGGTTTACAACTAGCATCATCATTAACCCATTAGTTCCCTATGGAGTATAGGGTATCAGAAAATCCAAGCCAGATCTTCGTGCTCTGTACCACCCGTTAAGGGTTTTTCCATGTCTTCTTTTTTCATGTTAGGTTTCTCCAGTTTCCTTCTCAGATGAGAAGAACTCACTGGCGATAGATAGGACACACATTGAGGAAACCTGTTGATAGCATTACAAGGCAGTCCTTGTTCTGGAATCTTCCGGGTAAGAGAGGATGTATAGTAAAACAACTATACCATAGTTGTGTGAGTGTCATGAGAATGACCTCAGCCAATAATGCACTTTTTTTTGGGTGCAAAATTGGCTGAGCGACCATTCACCGATGTACTGTCACAGCAAGGCGATGGCGGCGTTTGGTTGGTCTTGGGTTCGATTCCCGGTAAGCCTATCACGTTTCTTTTCTTTTCTGTTGCCTAGTGCCATCATTTTTGTCCAACAAGTACCTGTTAATTACCTTTATTTATTTATTTACGGGGGCGGGGGTAAATCATAAAACACACGGGGAAGAGAACTGGAGACAGAAATGAAAATGATGAGAAAGACATAGAAAAAGTACTTGAGCTGATGACACGTGACATGATCTGGCATGTGTTTGTTGAAGGCATGTGCTCCTTGGCAAGAACACAAGGGGGAATCTCAAGGAAACAGGAGGGTGTGGCCTCAAAGGAATACACGAGACAATCAATAGAAACATAAATGAAAAAAAAAAAAAATATTTTGGGAGGAGGCTTAAAACAAAAATGTACTAATAAATGAAAATGTTCAAATCATAAAGGCAGTACGTAGAATACTGCTGTGGCCGTATACCATGCCAAGGTAAATACGATAAAATGTATTTATAAAATATTTATATTAAGACAGTTTATCACGGACCTTGTGTCTGGGTTGCACAGGGTACGCCTCGCCAAAATAAGGCAGAGCTTATGACAAGAGAAAAACAAAACACATACATACACACGTATAGTCAACTTTTGTCATGCTAGTAGTAGTTTCCTTCACCGGACGTACCTTCTATATTCAAGGTGCTAATTTTTAAAATATACATCATACCTCCGAAATCGGTGAGTATCTGCCTGAATGGCGAGAGGACACCTGTCATTTTACAGGGGGAAAAAAAGGGATACTCACGTAAAATCAGTCTCAGGTTAGACATACAAGTATTAACCGGAGATTTCGCCTCGAGTAATAACGGGAGTACATTAAAAAAAAAAAAAAAAAAAAAAAATTAAACTATACATCATTAACCAAAAAAGTGCATTGATTTGTTTATAACTGTAGTTATTGAATTATTTAGTTTCCAGTTATAATTTTAGTGTGTGGTCAAAGAAATAATAATATTTTAAAATTGGAAGCGAATAAACACGAGCTGCACTCACATATTTTTATACAAAGGGTGTTTCAAAAAGAATATCGGTATTTTAGATGCATCTAACTTTGGTTATTGAACACTTAAAAATATGCAGTTTGCACCAAAAGAAAGTAAAACTGTCAGAGTTTAATCTCTTACATTACAATCCCTCAGTGTGTGCCCCTCATGTTACACGGCACACATCTAAGCGGTAGTCCAATTCTCTACACACTCGCTCCAACTGATCCCTTGTTATTCTTTCCACAGCAGCCGTGATTCGATTCTTTAGCGTTCGGAGATCTCTGGACAAAGGTGGCACGTAGACGATGTCTTTTACGTAGCCCCACAAAAAGAAATCACACGGTGAAAGATCCGGAGACCTGGGTGGCCAGCGGTATAGCGCAAGGTCATCTGCTCCAGCGCGTCCTATCCATCGATGTGGGAGAACCTCATTCAGAGATTTCCGGACTTCGTTATGAAATTGCGGCGGTGCCCCATCTTGCTGGAAAACGTAGTTTTCAGATTCCTCATTTAACTGAGGGAACAGCCAGTTTTCTAGCATGTCCAGATACGACGTTCCGATCACTGTCCTCTCTGCAAAAAAGAATGGCCCATACACCTTTGTGCAAGAAATGGCACAGAAAACATTTACCTTTGGTGAATCACGTTGGCGCTCAATGGTTATGTGTGGGTTTTGTGTGCCCCATATTCGTACATTGTGACAATTCACTTTACCACTTAAGTGAAAAGTTGCTTCATCAGAAAAAAATCAGGCGGGGTAAAAATGCTTCTTCTTCCTCTAATATTTCTGTGCAGAAGTCATATCTTTTCTCCTTGTCTGCAGGATGAAGAGCTTGCAGTAACTGCAACTTATAGCTTTTCATTATCAATCGCTTTCGCAAAACGCGCCACACTGTTGTTTTAGGAATTCGTAATTCACGACTAGCTCGCATTGTTGACTTTTGCGGGCTCCGTAGGTAAGCTTCTCTAACTCTCTGCACATTTTCTTCTGACGTTCTTGGTCGACCAGAGCTTTTTCCTTTGCAAAGGCCTCCTTTATCTTGGAACTGTCGATACCACCTGCGAATGTTGTTATCAGATGGTGGATCAATGTGAAATTGTCTTCTAAACTCACGTTGCACTGTGAATACCGATTGTGACTTGGCAAACTGCAATACACAAAACGACTTTTGCTGTGGCGTCGCCATTTTCATTCCTTGCGCCGTCTATCGGCTGAAATGAAAAACATTTGTTTAAGTCGGGTAACTGTCCAAACTCAGACAGTTTACCGGGACCCCAAGATGCAGCAATAGTGAATGCAGTCGGCGACTCATAGCTTGACTGCCTGCGTCAGGACCAGCGAACCAGAGCTGGTCAAGACCGAGCTCCACCTCCACGTGGTGGTCCTGGAAACAGTCTGCAGCAGTGCAGGCTGGCTGAGCGAGCATGGATCATAATGGGAAGGCAAACCCGGTCCTTAAAAAATGCCGTGCAGAAGTCGGATATGTCGACCGAAAGGTGCAGATATCACAGCTTAGGCGCAAACAGACACAACGCATCCACCGTCCTTTTCAGGACGAACGAAGAAGAAGAAGAAGACAGTTTACCTATCGTTTTGTGCGAATCAAACATTTTTAAGTTTGCAATTACCAAAACTATACACCTTCAAAATACGGATATTCTTTTTGATACACCCTGTATAACACTCCTGGAGCATAGGATGGGTCTAGCGAGAAGATGACTCACCTATCAGTTCTCTTCTAAGCTATCACCGAGAACTGTGCAGAACTACCTGACCGTCTTATATCCTCCCTACCTCTGTTTTACACCTCCATTTCTGGGAACTACTTTTCTAATTTTCTGTCCAACATCCATCTCGCCACAGCTTGGAGCCGCCACTGTAGATCACCCCCTTCACTGAGCTCACACCAAAACATTCATGTGCTCTTACAATGGTGATGTCTGTAGCAGTTTTTGTTGTATATGATGGGATTGGGAACCCCATGCGCAACCTCATTTTTGTCGCCGCTTACGAGTAACCTCACGAAGCCGCAGTCCTATTCTTTCTTTGTCTACACAGAGGCCCCGGGGGAACTACATCAGGGCATGTAGTACACACTACTGCACCAACATAACAACATGGTAGGTGTGTTCGCTGAAACATCTGGCGCATGAATTAAGTTCGAACCCTTGTCATTTATACGTTGATTGATCTACTGGCGGGGAGTGCTAGGAAACAGGACTCCCTTCCTCGGGACAAAAAAAAACAACACTTAAGTTAGTTTAAATGAAATATAGATTGACATGGATCGATAGATTTATTACTGAACATGGTGTTCCATGTAAAACGCAAAAATGCGAAGGAATATGGGCATGGAACAGTAAGTAATATAGATCTTAAGCCCGTGTTTCTCAACCTTTTTATCAAGCCGGATCCCCTCAAATTATTTTCCACACTCAGCGGAACCATTACTGATGGAGTTGTCAGTGTGCAATGAAGATAGCCCTTGTTGCTGTTTAACTAGAGCTGCTGAGCTTCTCACTCTTTTGCAGTCAACACCAAGTTGAAGATGCCTTGGTGTTATCTACACTTTAGATCTAGGCTTTTCCTGGGGCTTTTCTGCCATTCCGAAACGTGCCGAGTTGAAGTCATGAGCGCTAGTTTCTCCAGCTTGACTTGCATTTAAAGGACCATCACATCTGGTCCCAAGCTGCAAGTAAGAAGCGCGTGGCATACTGTGCATTACCCGCCATCCAAGGAGGTTCTCCAACTATACAGAGCTAAAATAGTGTGCTCTGATTCTGGGTTCTCCAAAAAGATTGTTACGTGCTGCACATAGCCACTTCTCAGCTCCCCCTGCCTACCATGGGGCCCGTAGTGAGATCTTCCTGCGTGCAGCAAACCAAGTAAAAGCCAGAGTTACGTCTGGGGCTGACTTCTCCAAGCTTAGTGTGCAGTGCTGGGTTCTCAACAAGTGTCATCACAGGGGGAATCCCTGGAAGTTTGTGGATGATTTCAACAGTCAATGAGGGCGAAATTAGCCTCACAGACAGAGATTCACTTCCACGTATGTATGCAAGTGCTGAGAACACATCATGGGGTGAAACAATCTTGGAAAAGTAAGCTTTTGCATGATTGTTGCTCACCATGTTGAGCCTCACCAAAATACACAAGTTAGAATTCGTTAACGATGACGAATAAGGGTATCGAGGGATGACATATATAGAATAACTAGTAGTCTGCCTGTGGCCTTCGTGCCTAACAAACGTGTTTTGAAATATGTGGCTTGGCCACTAATCTATGTGTAGCAAGAGTCTGCTTATGGCATTCGGCCTTGATTGATATATTGATTCATACGTGGTATAACCACCGATCTGTGTGCAAGTTTAAGCAAAGTATATGACCGCCAGGATGTTTGCATATATATGTCTTACGAAAATGAATTGAAGTGCGTGAGGCACTATTATACAAAAACGTTTGTAAACCTCGTATCGAGTGAAATAATTATTCAGCAGACAAAAATTATATTTATGTGCCATGGAGCACAGAACTGTGTTCATAAAGATTTAATAAAATAATTACAAGTCGTCTAGAGTGATATGCGACTCTTGAAAGGAATGAAGTAATTAAAATATATGAAATTAATGTGTTGTGCATGCTAGTACTATATTCTGAAAGGTCAGGCGGTAAAAACTTAACGATTTAAGACAATACTTTGACATTGAAGAGCTATTGAAATTATATTGAGCAAGAATATTTTTAGAATTTTGTGAATTGTCAGTAAAAAGAAAAGTCGTTCGAAAACTGAAGTCCGAATTACATGAATTGTTATAGAACAACATTCCAGTTCCATATTGAAATTTGACTTCAACGTTGACATTTTAGACGAATATAATATTTAAAGAAGAACGAACAGTCCCCTAGTGAACAAAACTAACCAGTTACTTGAGTTATATACGACCAAATGGGCGGAAGGAAGACGATAAATAACACTTGAAATAAAGAAATATAAAAACTTTGAATCGATCCTAGACAACACTCGGGACCACATCTTTTTCTCTTAACAGCAAGACCAAACCAAAAGAGGTAGGCATTACTGCATTATTGCCTTTTTACATTTTCTTTTTCTTTTCTTTCTTTGATCCTTAGCCGCCGACCGTCAAAGCAGTCCGTGGCCATCACGCCTAGTGGTATCTTGTAGGGCAACAACAAATTGATTCCACTTTGCTCGGTCGGTGGCCATTCTTCGTACAGTGCCCCAACTACGAGCTTCAGACTCCGGATGTCCATCCCGCAGCAAAGTTTGTTCATTTGTTGTCGTTTCCGTAACTTCATTTCTTTTTACATAGACAGGGGTGTCAGCCCTATGCTAAAACCCCCAACCTGGAGGACCAGGGCTTTTGTCTGACCCCTACCCGCGCAAACCTGTCCAGCTTGGAAGAACCTTCCAGGAGTAAAACTCCCGCTGGCATATCTCTGGGGGTAATCAGAGTACGCAAGCCGCCATACCTCGACAAGGAATTGACACAAGTGATGGCTTTTATATTTTCTACCCTGCAATAATACAATTATTAGGAGAGCGGACTAGTATCAGATATCAGATGATCTTCATATGCCTTCTCTTATCCACCATCTTGGTCCACTCTGTTCAACCTATAATTAAAAGGTAGGCATAAACTAATTATAACCCTAATAAGAATTATATTTATAATGTTTCGCGGTATTATACAATATTTATATACTGTATTTATTCCAAGATTTTTCGCTGAACCCCTGCGGATGAACTGCGGAACCCTACAATTCCACAGAACACTGGTTGAGAAACACTGTCTTAAGTTATTACTGCTGTAATATTATATCTTTATTGTTTGGTCGTATTATCAACTAATTATGCAACAGCTGACGATAGCTGATCAAGTGATCATGTTACACACACAACGGGCCATTACGACGTAATGCGTATCCACTATACTGTACTTTGGGGGAGGGCGTAAAAATCGCCCAAAACCGACACTTTTACAACGCAATAATAGGCCCAGGATTCAATGCCAAACATGATTTACGAGTATATAGCAGAACAACTACTATAGTTAGAACATTTTTACTCTTGAATCTGGACGGTCTGTAATATTTAATTTCCCCTATTTGTCCGTGTTAATACTAATGATAAGAAACTTTTTTACAGAGCATTAAGCTAGGGGGTAATTTATCAGAAGTAGTCTCTCTTCTCTCTCTCTCTTTCTCTCTCTCTTCCCCCCCCCCCCCCTCGTCTTACAAGTGTTTGAACTGTCAGTACAATAGAATGCGATAGTTTTTGGGGAGATAAATGGTAGTCCCATGACAGATACTGACGTAGGCGAGGTAAACGTAGAGACTTCCAGCTGTATGAGGTGGGGGTGGCCAGTATCCTTCCTCGCTGCCTTTGCCATCCCTAATTCAAGAGCCGAGTCCAGTACCCATTTACAGCTCAGTAGACTGGAGCGTAACTACCTGAAACCCGGTAACTTTGCCGCGAGAGGCTACCACTCTAACCACACTCTGCCAATTAACCACACTCTGCCAATCGTACGCTGCCTCTGAGGAGATAGAGAAATAATGTAACTACTGCTTACACCTGGCACAGTAATTTCTAGTTTTTATCGCAAAGATATTAACAAGTGTTAATTTAGCCATTAGACTAGCTGGGATTAGAATCAGATTCTGTAATTTTACCGAGTTTGTCCTGTAAATAAAATAAAAAATAACTTGGTTTTTCGTTAGATCCTCCCACCCTCCAAGTCAGTATAAAAAGTAGTTCCTGTAATCTGGGGTCGGGTAAAGGTAAAGGATCTCGTTACACGCCCATTGTGGCATATTGGGAATATGGTAGTTAGGGCTTAGGCCAATATTTTCCTGACCCTCGGCACACTAGGGGTTATACGGTCAGCATCACGCCGGCCTGCTTAACCTTCTCAACCTTCCCAGAGTTGCTCTGGTACCCAGTTCATGAGGCTAATAGGCCGGAGTAACGACAATAAACTAAGCTTTTGAGACTGGGTTTAGGTTGACCACTGCCGTATAAGGAGAGAAAAGAGAAGAAGACAGGTCCAACAATGCTGTTACCCCTATGCAGAAAATCTGCGCTAAAACATGTCATGTACCCTTGCAGTTGTGGGTTCTGTAACAGGATCAATAATTAACCAGGCGGATTAATTAACTAGTATGACTTTTTAGACATGTATACCAATTAATCAAGATGATTAATGAACCAGAGGAACTAATTAACTTGATAATTACTTCATTAAGGAGTCTCACCAACACATGCAACAAGATATGTGTACAATTGCGTAAGATACGAGTATATAGCGCGTTCGTGCATTTTTTGGTTTATTAGTAAATAAGCCTAAATGTATTTTCCTCTGGATACGCTGCAGACTTCCATAATGCTCAGAGAAAACAAAATTTAGTTTAATACTTTTACAGATATTTCCCAAAAATCTTGACTTAATCTTTACTCTTCAACCCCGAATGTAGCAGCCATTTTGTGTCCAGCATTGCGGTATCGCCAGGTGTATTCTTTATTTTTCATGTTTTTTACTTAGTTCTCGATTTCTTTCCTTTGTGGTTTTGTTCGTTTGTCCCTGACGAAGGCCTTGTGGCCTCAACGTAGGTTATTTTCTTTTCCTTTGTCCAATTACCTTTTTTTTGTACTCCTCGCCGTAAGTATCATAAGGTAAAGGTAGTCCCATAGCATATACTGCCGTAGTGGAGTGGAGTGTTAGAGACTTCACCATACAAGGGCCAGTATCGAGAGGTATGGTGACCAGTTCCTGTCCTCACCACAAGCATAGTACTGCGTAATACCGCGACTGTTTAAAAAATGTTTATATATATATATATATATAGAAGGTAACCCAATGCGGGGTCGGAGTGGATAAGAGGTATGGCGTCCGCCTCGAGTTCTAGAAGTACCCGGTTCGATTCCCAGTTGAGGGAATATAATTTATGAAATTTTTTTCAGAACCAGTGGTCGTAATTATGTCAGTCTCCCTCTTGGTCTCCTGGGTAGTGAGATCGGATGCTTAGCCTTCTCGGATAAGGGCGAAAAAATAGGAAGTCCCGTGTGCAAGTTGCGCACGTTAAAAATCCCACGGCAGTTGGAAATCGTAAAGAGTAGGCCACAAGGCCGCTGCCCTGGCTAAATTTAAAAATTAGAAATCTGCCGACCATAAAAATATTTATAGAATGTGTGATTCCTATACACACACACATTGGAATTCTCGCCGGTGCTACGGAGTTCGTGCAATGTGCTGAGATCCTCATTGTGTGATTTAAGGGCGGAGATCGGAACATTGGTGGAGTTGTCCGTGTGCATTGAAAATAGTCCTTAAAACCAAACCAAACCAATCTCTCTTATAAAGTTAGAAGTACGTCTCAGGCTTTTGTCGTCGACATAGCTGTGTTGTAGAAAGTCGTGCTGACACTCTGCTCCTCTCGTGGAACCGACAGTCTTGGAGCACATGCTTGTTTGTCCTCCCCACATGGACACATATCTGTCTGTCCGATTTTGAATTTGTTGAACAGATGGTACTTGAGTCTCTAATGGCCGGTTCTTAGTCTGAAAATTATCACATGATCTCTTCTGGGTAGTGAGTAGTATGGTTCTGCTGTATCATCGGTCTGTGGGTATGCCATTTTTCTCTAAAAGCTATTTTTGATTATTGCTTTTATTTGTTCATGTGTAACCATGTCTTTAGTTTGGATTTTTCTTCTCCCTTCGGCAAGACAATCTGCTTTTTTTTTTTGCGTACGCCTGCTATTACTCGAGGCGAAATCTCAGGTTAGTATGTCTAACCTGATACTGATTTTTACGTGAGTATCCCTTTTTTTCTTGTACAGAGACAGGTGTCCCTCGCCATTCAGGCATATACTCGCCAATTTCGGAGGTACCCATTAGAGCTGGGTCGGCTCAGGAGCCGCCAGTCCCTGGTCGACGACACCTCTTAAAATGTACTCGCCAGGGCTCGAGTTAATCCAGTCCAAATCCCGGCCGACGAAAAACCTTCAAATGTTCTCGCCCGGGTTTGATCCTGGGTCACCCGGTCGCCAGCGCAGTTTGGTAACCACTACACTCCCAATCTGCTTTCTTATTGTTCCATACATCTTTTAGTGGACAGGGATCCATTATACTTTTACTTTGAATTTATAGCTGGTGTCCATTAGTGCTTCTGCCAGGTTGTCTAATTAGTTGAAACAAAAGGATCACGTCGAGTATTTGACCTTCATATGCAGGTTTTCGGACACCTAGAGAGTTCACGCAGCACAGCTTAAGATAGCTGCTCTCAGCAGAGCCTCAACCCTAATCAATCCCATCAGTTACTTGCTCATGGAAGCCAGCTAAGTCAATACAAATCCGTTACGTACTGTTATTATCGATTCGTCATTTATTAGACAACGGCGGGATAAGAAACAGATGGTTTGAGAGTAAGTATTTATTTTACTCGAGGTATCCGTAGGTGGCTAGGACATTTCCCACGCACCTCGCCGATTTAGGCGCTCTGGGAGTTTTCAAGATCCTTGCAATCATAAATAATTGTCGAGTGGCGATTGGTTGCTAAGAGATTTGCTCTGTCACGAATTTCATGTGTCTGAAAAGTGCACATGTATTTGTTCAACGCTATAAAATAAAGCAGACTGGGAGACGGTTAAAAAAAAAATATAAAATATTTCAAACACTCGCTTTTAATGCACTAAAAACCCAAAAATATATTTCAAGGAGTTTATAGCTTGCAGTCAAAAAAATTAACATCAAATTGACAAAAAGCGTGGGGCGCTTAAGCGCTTATAAAATATTTTATCCATAAGTGTCTAATGAAGTATTCTTCTTCTTCCTCGTTCGTCCTGAAAAGAACGTTGGTTGCGTTGTGTCTGTTTACACCGAAGCTGCGATATCTGCGTCTTTCGGCCGACACATCCGACTTCAGCACGGCATTTTTTGGGACCGGGTTTGCCTTCCCTCTTCGATCCCTACTCTCTCAGCCAGACTGCAGTGATTCAGCCTGTTTCCAGGACCACCACGTGGAGGTGGCGTAGGGTCTTGGTCAGCTCTGGTTCGCTGACCCTGACGCAAGCAGTCAAGCTATGGGTCGCTGACTGCATTCTCTAATGCTGCATCTTTAGATCCCTAATGAAGTATAAAGCAGAAGTTAATTTAATGCAGAATCAGCGCCCCACGCTTTTTGTCAATTTGATGTTACATTTTTTGACTGCAAGCTATAAACTCCTTGAAAAATTATTTTTGGGTTTTTAGTGCATTAAAAGCGTGTGTTTAAAATATTTTTATTTTATTTTTTATTTTCTTCTTTTTAGTGTTAGAAAAATTATGACATACTAAAACATAAACAATATTTTTACTTATTGTAAATCTGGTCTAACATTTCTTTTAGAGCGTCAATATTACATGGCTTTGTGCCTGTTAATTTGGTGCAATCAATTTCTTCAATTTGAAGGCCATTTAGAGATCGAAGACTTTCCCTTGATTCATAATTTTATAATTTGGATTGTTTCCCTTGATTTAGCTAGACACTTGTTTGAGTACTGCCCTGTTTTACGCATAGAAAAAAATAAAGCACACCACGTACTCTTGAATTTTTAATTTGATTATGGCCCCTGATTTGTTTACATTTCTTTACGAAAAACTTTAATTACTCATAATGTCATAATTACAATATTAAATTATTAAATAATTGACTGATTATTGTATTGTCATCGGGAATACACAACTATGCCAAGTTTCAGAGCTATTGCTCATCTGGAAGTGATTGAAAAAATCGATTGCAAGATTTGAGTGACATGAAAGTGACATACAAGTGAAGTTAAATAAAAGCGTGTAAAAAGAGGACAGATACACGGAGAACCCACGTGGAATAAATTGCCTTGTCCTCTTTTAGAAGGCAACTGAAAACCAGACTAGCAATTTCAGGATACCAAAATGAAAGCACGGCAGAGAGGTGACATGTTGAAACATCTGATTGATGTAAGTATAACTACTGATCATCACCCTAACCATCATCAACTCAGATGTCGTCAAGTCAGTCCTATTGAATAGCTGTGAAACACGAGGAAGAACAAATACAACAACCAACAAGTCACAGACTGTCATATATGGGTGCTTGCATAGAATAGAAGGATTAAGATTGTTTGACAAGATCACTAATGTGGGATATGATAGAAGGAACCGGATAACAGTAGTGGAGCGAGAAGTGAGTTAAAGTTGCTGGGGTTGATTACCGTATACATTTAGAAAGCCAATTGATAGCAATACAAGAAAACATTTGTTCTGGAATCCGCAGAGTACGAGAAAAGAGGGAGGGCTAAAACCACAGTTATCCCCATCAAAAACTTTCAGTCCCCTCAATATAGGCGATCAGCATACTCACGCCAACTCCGCATGTCCCGTTCCATCAGCTCAACGTCTTTCCGTTCCATCCTTATCCCCTTCATACCTATCTCCATTTCTCTTTCTCCATGCGTGTTTCCCTCTCCATCTTTTACCCTGGGTATGGCAAAACATGCACTGCCTTGTAATGTTATCTCCATTCTCTGTAAGGAGTTGAAACAAAAAAATAGACATCAATAATAAAGCGCACGCGGAACATTCTTGAGAATTTTTCCGGTCTAGATGCAGCTGAAAACATTTCCTATTTCAAGAATACTTCCTGTCTCATCAATCCCCACCACCCGACCTCGTTTACTGTTCACTAATTTACACAGTTGTTATGGTGTATCCTTAATATCAGCATGCTCCAGACAGTTTTAGAATCGTATTTCCCCCATCTCCTGGGAAAGAGTTTCCGAATCGTGTCTGACGTGATCAGATCAGACTTCCACGTAACCAGAGGTTAGCATGACGTGTTCAGACGTTCATAGGCCATAAAACTGGCGTGTAGCTGTAACGGATTCCATATTGCTGCACTGAACTTCCATTTTCTGTCGTTTCTATGGAGATAGAGTTAGTTGTGTTTTTTCTTTTAATTACAGCTCTCAGTTCATGTATTAATTTGTTGCTTGTTTTTTTTTCTTTTCGCTTCCTAAAGAACAGGAGAGCGTTCCATTGGCTAAGCAGCGGTTACAGTGATTGTGTTTCGCAGAAAAAGTTACCGGGCTCTGAGATTTATACCTTTTAGCGTCATGCTCCAGTCTACCCAGCTGTAAATGGGTACCTAACTCTTCTATTGAGTTAGGGAAGGCAAAGGTAGCGGGGAAGGGCGCTGGTCGCCTCACCTCATAAAGCTGCACCTAGTATAATAAAGTCTCTAACACTTCACTCCCCTCCGGCAGTATCTGCTCTGGGACAACCTTTACCTTTTAGTCCTCCTCTCTCCCCTCCCTTTTTCCCCCCTTATATAACGTAGTCCTCCTCCATCATCTCTTTATCTTTCTTGCTTAGTCTAGTTTTCCCCCCATCGTATCTTTAAGTCCCATGTTTTCCCTTTATCTTTCATGTATAAAGAGACTGGATAAAGCTGACTATCGCCCCAGTGGCGATGCTGTCTACGGCGCCACCTCAGATTGGGCTAAAAAAAGCTCACACAGCAAGCAGAATAGAGGAGAAAACGTCGAAGATAAGCAGCTGAGGGGTGTCACCTCAGGGGTGCATTCCCCATAGTCAGTTATGACTGTAGGGACTATTATTATTATTATAATGAGACGAAGCTGCGCAACTAAGGGGCTGTATACTTCCGGTGTTATCTTGTGTTTCTTACTGATAAATAGCCAGTAAAGCATCTTTTTTTGGGGATGCCTAGCTGGCCGTGGGGTCAGTGTGATTCGCTTGATAGCTAGGCGGAGTTGTCGTACGGAAGGTACGGGGTTCGAACCCTGGGTAAGCCACTCACGTCTGTTGTTTTTCTGTTGTCCAAGTGTTCTACTTCTTTATTTCTTACGAGTGCCTGAAAACATACCTTTATGTTTGTCTAATATTAATTTACTAATATTAAGCAACTAAGTAAGCAAATCAGAGTCGATCTTAATAAATATGGTGCCAAACGCTTTATAATTTTGTGTGGCACATCCATGCTTTCCCACATTGAAATCCCCCCGCTCTTTAAAATTATATCCTGCTGCCGTCATTTATTTTTCTTTTAGTTTCTTTTACTGATGTATTTATTTCATTTTCCTATATATTTTAAAACTCGTGTTGGCAGATCTAATATCCGGTACTGAAGCGAACTTAGTTGAATAACAAACATAGAACTTGAGCCTACAAGAATAAAGGAGAGAGACAAATCTAAAAAAAAAAAAAAAAATTATCGTGCTGTCAGTAACGAATGTATATTTTTAACCATGACGTCACGATCACTGGGAACAAAGTTTGAACTTTCAGGTTCTGTAATTGTCAACGGAGAGACAAGTCACCCAGCTCTTGGTCTTGGAGGCTGCCTTTCGGCCGACACATGCCTTCCCTCTTCGATCCCTACTCTCTCAGCCAGACTGCAGTGATGCAGCCTGTTTCCAGGACCACCACTTGGAGGTGGAGTAGGGGTCTTGGTCAGCTCTGATTCGCTGACGCAAGTAGTCAAGCTATGAGTCGCTGACTGCATTCATCTCGTTTGCTGCGTCTTCGGTCCCATTATGACTATTTATAACAGGTTAAATATATCGTGACAACAATATAGACACAGTTGGAGGGACAGACACTGATATCAAAAATAAGAATACATTAAGCAACAGGAGCTTTCATTGCATTGGGAAACATATGGAGATCAAGAGAAATCAACATTTCACTCCCCCAAAGGCAGTATCTAATATAGAACTACCATATCCTCACATATACTACTGGACAAAAGTTAAGGGCCACCAAGAAAAACTCCACTATGGACCAAATAAATGCAACCAGGTGTAAACAATTTATTACAAAATAAAGTTGATTCATCCGTGGAGGTTCCAAAGGTTGTTATCTCCGGGAGTTGTAGTGAGGATAAGCTCTCACTGCAGATAAAATACTTCTATGGCACGCGCCTCAAACAGCCTCTGACAACCAAGTCCAGCTCCCGGCCTTCACGTGTGGCTCAATTTGAGCCCGGCGGAACTGTTTCCACTGACGGGAGAAGGGGCAAAGGCGAGCGACTGGCGCCTTAAAACCAGCAGCTTCGGGCAGATAGGGCTCGTGATCCTTGGTTGGTAGCTTATCTAAGAGAAGGAACTCTGAATTCAAACCACCGCTGCCTTGCGGGAATATCCATTTATGGAATTGGCTTCGGGAGTAAACCCTGAGTATAAATCCGGAGTCGGAGTCCCTAAGGCAGTCTAATGTCGATTCGACATTATTCTGGCAACTCCTGCGACATGGCTGGTACCAAACTGTATCGGCTACTGCCGTTCCTTTGGATCTACCGGCTGTGTGGAGAGGGGGAACATGCTGCATGGGCAACAGCTTGATCTCCATATAACTGTGCCCAAGCTCGCGCCCTGGAGAGGACACTCCAGCTTCACCCTATAGGTGTCGGCAAAACACGGGAAGTAGCAGTTAAGCAGCTAAGGGCTGTCACCTCAGGGGCGCATTCCCATAGTCAGTTATGACTGAAGGGGCTATTATTATTATTATTATTATCATCCGTGGAAAAGATCAGTCAAGTGTTTTTTTTTAATAATGTGTGACTTACTAACAAAAAGAAATTCAACTCACTTTTTCACCTTTTGAACTAGTGGGGCGTGTTGCAAAAACCACGAGTTTTTGCAACAACATTGGCAATTTTTAATTGATTGGCAAACTGTAAAGACAAGTGAAAATGTCATTAAAACTGAGCTCAGAGAAATGTGTATACATTTCTGTGTGTACTAGGTTAATTTTTTTTAAATGTCCAAAAACTGGGTCACTTTAACCCGCACGTGAAAATTGCCATTGTTGCTGCAAAAACTCGTGGTTTTTGCAACACGCCCCACTAGTTCAAAAGGTGAAAAAGTGAGTTGAATTTCTTTTTGTTAGTAAGTCACACATTATTAAAAAACACTTGACTGATCTTTTCCACGGATGAATCAACTTTATTTTGTAATAAATTGTTTACACCTGGTTGCATTTATTTGGTCCATAGTGGAGTTTTTCTTGGTGGCCCTTAACTTTTGTCCAGTAGTATATATCTAAACGATAGACATGAAACAAATGTGAAAACAAGGACAAATAACTGCTAGTTCACAAATAAGTTTTATTTTATTATTGTTTTAATTCCAGAAATATAAAATAACATTAAATATAAAATAACATTAAATTAAAAATAACATTAACTATAAAAGAGCATTAAATATAAAATAACATTAAATACAAAATGACCAATAAACGGGTGTTACAAGAGACAGTAGAAATTGCTGTCTTCTTGTGAAATCATATGCTGAACAGACCAAATGTTACGCTTAGTTGTTACGTTAATGTAACAAACATTTTATTTGACGAAATGGCAGTTAATTGTCTTTCTTTTGATTGTTGTTTCGTGTAAATTAGTTGATAACCCACACAAGCCAGATCCAAACCTCAGAAATGAGGCATCTGAGGAAAGTGGTTGAAGTAACAAGAAGAGACATGGTCCTCAATCATCAGGGCTTGAAAACCCAACCCCTGCAGACCCAAGTAGAACAGTCCCAACTAAGATGGTTTGGCCATGTCTGCAGAATGGGAGCAGATTGGCTACAGGAAGCCCTATTTATGTTCTAAAATCCCACCCCCTGCAGACCTAAGTAGAACAGTCCCAACTAAGATGGTTTGGCCATGTCTGCAGAATGGGAGAAGATTGGCTACAGGAAACCCTATTTATGTTCTAAAATCCCACCCCCTGCAGACCTAAGTAGAACAATCCCAACTAAGATGGTTTGGCCATGTCTGCAGAATGTGAGAAGACCGGCTACCACGACAAGCATGGGAAACTAAGAGCCAGGGACCCAGACCTCCAGGACGACCCAGAGTCCGCTGGGAGGACAACATTAGGCAATCTCTGAAGGACCGAGGACTAGAATTGAACCAGGCAAGGAGGAAGACAGCCGAAGTGATAGTATGGCGCTCTCTCTTCCAAACCTCTACACCTCGCGGTAGAATGGGAACGACTAAGTAAGTAGTAAGCAAATTAGTTGGATAAGAATGACGGAGTAATAATTTTGAAATATGAAATGACTTCTCAGTATAAGACAATCTGGGTCAAACCATAGAATTGTCGGGGGGCAGTCAGCCGATTGTTGCTTTGTCTCCTCTTCAAATTAAAAACACACCAGGCCACAAGGTCTATTATATTTGGACATGCGCCCTAGCATAACCGAAGGGGCCTTGTGTCTAGGTCAGCGTGGTCCGATTGCAGTCCCGCGGGCCAAATGTGGCCCGCGTAAAATTGTTTTGTGGCCCGCGCTCATACAAAAAATATTTCTTTAATTATATGGTATAATTAATACTTTTGAGATTAGACTCAAAACGTCCGGTGCAAAGCAATGTTTTACGTTCGATTGACATTGGTATCGAGACTCTGGTTACAGAAATTCTCCCACTGTAATTTTTATTTTTAAATGAGCTTTTGTTATATCTTTTTTTCAAATATCTTTTTATGATGAATGGCCCGCGAACTTTAAAAATTTTTGGTTTATGTGGCCCTCGATGTAGATTAAGTTAGACCATCTGGTCTAGGTAGAACGGGGCGTGCGCGCCAGAATGAGGCAAAACTATGTTTTTTTTTAAATGGTCAACCCAACTCCCAGGGTACATTTCATTATATATTCTATATAATTGTACCTTTAAAAAAACATGGTATGTCACTAGGTAATGATCAGTAAGGTCTGTTTAAAAAAAAAAGCAAAAATCTTTTTAAAATATACTACTGGACAAAAGTTAAGGGCCGCCATTCAGTTTAGACAAGGTTTATATAATTCTTCCTGAGCAGGGTCGATTTTCCAAATGTCCGGTAGCTTTAAATCTCTCAAGAAGTCTCCGAATGGTAGAGTGGGACACTCTTGCAACATGACGAACAGATTGACCATCCTGAATCCATGCCATGGCTCGACCACGGTCTACAGTGCTGAGACTTCTCCTTGGTGGCATGGCTAATGCAGTGATCATTTCGACCACTTGTCATACTGATTTATTGCATACCAACGGTGAACACTCTTTACCGATGATCATTTTCCACGTGCATTCAAATTCAACTCACTTTTTCACCTTTTGAACTAATGGGGCGTGTTGCAAAAACCACGAGTGTTTGCAGCAACAATGGCAATTTTCACGTGCGGGTTAAAGTGACCCAGTTTTTGGACATTAAAAAAAAAATTAACCTAGTGCACACAGAAATGTATACACATTTCTCTGAGCTCAGTTTTAATGACATTTTCACTTGTCTTTACAGTTTGCCAATCAATTATATAAACCTTGTCTAAACTGAATGGCGGCCCTTAACTTTTGTCCAGTAGTATATAAACAATACTGAATCACGCTACTTGCCTACGTGTTCTGTGGCATACAATCTTGTGGTTTTTTTTTATTGTATTGAGTAATATCGTGACGTCAGGAGCTCCGATACAATCGGTCAATTGTGCCTGAAGTTGTTTACTGATCAACCGGGAAAGAAAATCTACGTACTGTTATTTAACCATTACCTAAATCTCCCTTGGTGTTTTTATTCGCAAATTTCTCACAAATGTCCTTTCTCTGCATGTTTTATTTCTGTGTGTTCAGATTCCCTGTTTTGTGCTCTTTCTGTGTGTTCCGATTCTCTGTGTTGTTTTCTGTGTGTTCTGCTTCCCTGTGTTGTTTTCTTTCTGTGTGTTCTGCTTCCTTTGTGTTGTTTTCTTTCTGTGTATTCTGCTTCCCTGTGTTGTTTTCTTTCTGTGTGTCGTGCTCTTTCTGTGTGTTCTGCTTCCCTGTATTGTTTTCTTTCCGTGTGTTCTGCTTCCCTGTATTGTTTTCTTTCCGTGTGTTCTGCTTCCCTGTGTTTTCTGCTTCCCTGTGTTGTTTTCTTTCTGTATGTTCTGCTTCCCTGTGTTGTTTTCTTTCTGTGTGTTCTGCTTCCCTGTGTTGTTTTCTTTCCGTGTGCTCTGCTTCCCTGTGTTGTTTTCTTTCCGTGTGTCCTGCTTCCCTGTGTTGTTTTCTTTCTGTGTTTTCTGCTTCCCTGTGTTGTTTTCTTTCTGTATGTTCTGCTTCACTGTGTTGTTTTATTTCTGTGTGTTCTGCTTCCCTGTGTTGTTTTCTTTCTGTGTGTTGTTTCCCTGTGTTGTTTTCTTTCTGTGTGTTGTGCTCTCTCTGTGTGTTCTGCTTCCCTGTGTTGCTTTCTTTCCGTGTGCTCTGCTTCCCTTTGTTGTTTTATTTCTGTGTGTTCTGCTTCCCTTTGTTGTTTTCTTTCTGTGTGTTCTGCTTCCCTGTGTTATTTTATTTCTGTGTGTTGTGTTCTCTCTGTGTGTTCTGCTTCCCTGTGTTGTTTTCTTTGTGTGTGTTCTGCTTCCCTGTGTTGTGCTCTCTCTGTGTGTTCTGCTTCTCTGTTTTGTTTTCTATCTGTGTGTTCTGCTTCCCTGTGTTGTTTTCTTTGTGTGTGTTCTGCTTCCTTTGTTTTCTCTCTCTGTGTGTTCTGCTTCTCTGTTTTGTTTTCTATCTGTGTGTTCTGCTTCCCTGTGTTGTTTTCTTTGTGTGTGTTCTGCTTCCCTGTGTTGTGCTCTCTCTGTGTGTTCTGCTTCCCTGTGTTGTTTTATTTCTGTGTGTTGTGTTCTCTCTGTGTGTTCTGCTTCCCTGTGTTGTTTTCTTTGTGTGTGTTCTGCTTCCCTGTGTTGTGCTCTCTCTGTGTATTCTGCTTCCCTGTTTTGTTTTCTATCTGTGTGTTCTGCTTCCCTGTGTTGTTTTCTTTGTGTGTGTTCTGCTTCCCTGTGTTGTGCTCTCTCTGTGTATTCTGCTTCCCTGTTTTGCTTTCTATCTGTGTGTTCTGCTTATCTGTGTTGTGTTCTCTCTGTGTCTTCTGCTTCCCTGTTTTGTTTTCTTTCTGTGTGTTCTGCTTATCTGTGTTGTGTTCTCTCTGTGTCTTCTGCTTCCCTGTGTTGTGTTCTCTCTGTGTGTTCTGCTTTCCTGTTTTATGATCGTTTTCTTTGTTCTGCCTTCCCGTTTTATTTTCCAATTTATTTTTTTGGATATCTAATCAGATAATCATTAAACCAACAGCCAATGATTATGGATATTCCATTTGTTTGGATATCTAGCAACCTACGATCATAGGTAATCTGTTTGTTTGGATAGCTACCCACGTCATCATTAAGCCAACAACGAGTTGTTTTGGGTAGTCCCTTTGTTTATTTACATAACCACGACTTCGTTAAGCTAACAACTGGCTCTTATGGGTAATCCATTTGTTTGGATATCTAACCACGTCATGATTAAGTCAACGACACCACAGTTAATCCATTTGTTTGAATATCTAACCACGTCATCATTAAGCCAACAACCAGCGATGACGGCTAATCCATATAAAGGTAATTAATCATTACTCCAACGAAATGTGTAGCAGCTGAGCAAATATGATCGATAACAAATGACACCGCAGTGACAGGTGTAAAATTCCCTTCGTGAGAATAGGTAATTTTTTTTTTTTTTAACGCGGCCGATTTTTAAAATTTTAAATAAACTTAAATTCGGAATCTGACAGTCTTGAGGTGTCCTGAAGATGAAATGAAAACGCGGGAGAGTGTACACTGGAAGAAAATGAATAAAATAACCCCATCAAATTCAGACTTTCATAAATGGGTGCGTACTTAGAACAGAATGATTGAAATGGTATGATAATACCACCAGCATGAAAGTGATGAAAATAACCATATACCTGTCAGTGTAACAGTAAGGGAAAGACGCGGGCGTATAAAGGACGCATATAGAGGAAATAAGTTGATAACATTACACGGCATTGCATGTTCTGGCATCATCACGGTATGGAGGGACGCCGGAAAATACTTTGAGCGGGAAACTAGAGACAGACGTTAAATGGGACGAAGACGACATGGAAACATCTTGAACGGATGGCGACGGACGGGACGCCTTGGTTTGAATTTGTAGAAGGCATGTGCCCCTGGGGGAGGTGAGGAGTGTTGAATGTTGAAGGAGTGAGCAAACCGTCAAAGATAGAGAGAAATGGAAGCCGACTGTATTTTCATCAAAGATACCCAAGAGTCATGTGAGGAGTCTATTTGTTGATACAGGCCTATAACCTTTTATCCAAAACACCCGAAAACTGAAATATTCTGAAAATCGAAAATTTCTTTGGGCTAATTTTCTATCACAATTTGTGCGATTTTGGAACACCGGAAAAGAAGACGATCATGTTTTCGCAACAAAGCTGCCTCCGAGGATTTCTGATAAAGATTTACAAATTTGTAGGTCAAGTTTCCCCGTGTCTGCACTTTTTTCAATATAAAACAAACGTAATTGTTATAGTTAAGACTTGAAAAACTTTCAAAATAATTACCGGGGCCCGAACGGGAAGCAAAGAATAACGACACTGTTCCCTACCACGCATGTCGTAGAGAGCGACTATGGAGGGTTGGGCATTGGGCCGGTTACTCCATCCTGTAAAAAAAAAAATGTTAAACCACAAAGACTTAAAAAAAAAAACATGGACAGGTAAAGTAAGGAAAATTAAACTCAGCCAACCAAGTCAGGAGAAATTCTCGTTGGGAGGCGAATGATGCAACACAGAGAAAGCCGAAAGGAGTATGTGTTGCTGACTAACCTTCTTTTTTCTAGAAGAACCTCTAAATTTGGCACTTGGAATGTTCGAATATTGAACAAACTAGGGGGACCCAAAGACGCAGCAGTAGAGAACGCAGTCAGCGACTCATAGCTTGACTGCTTGCGTCAGGACCAGCGAACCAGAGCTGGTCAAGACCGTGCTCCACTTCCACGTGGTGGTCCTGGAAACAGTCTGCAGCAGTGCAGTCTGGCTGAGCGAGCACGGATCGAAGAGGGAAGGCAAACCTGGTCCCAAAAAATGCCGTGCAGAAGTCGGATGTGTCGACCGAAAGGTGCAGATATCACAGCTTAGGCGTAAACAGACACAACGCAACCAACGTCCTTTTCAGGACGAACGAGGAAGAAGAAGAAGAAGAAGAACAAACTAGGGAAAATTGCACAGGTAGGTAGCAGAAATGTGGGACTACAAGGTCGATGTCCAGGGAAGAGAACTGGATACGGGGTGAAAAATTATGAGTAACACGTGGAGAGAACTTGAGTTGATGGCACGTGACAGAAAGACTTGCCACGTGTTTGTTGAGGGCCTATGCTCCTTGGGTCATGAATGAATTGACAACTATTTTATTCATATTACAAGATATTTCTCATTTACAGAAAATATTTAAAGCTTCTTTTAATGCATATGCGAAACAAACTGCTGTCTATCATGACGCTTGGTTAAAACCTAAAATGTGCGTGGGACAGAAAGAGTTAAACGTTGGACAAATGAAGACGAAGTTGACAACTCGACAGAATAATTCATTGAAAGAAGAAACAGCGCGGAAGAGATAACCATATGTAGAGATTGGAGATAATGTATTTGGTGCTTCCTTGAGTGTACGAGTGGCAGCGTGGTCAAAGAGTTTGTTACTTGAGGCAAAATGACGGGGCTCGAAACCAGGTCGAGTCATACAGCAATCTATCCAGCTATTCTTCTTCCTCGTTCGCCCTGAAAAGGACGGTGGTTGCGTTGTGTCTGTTTACGCCGTAGCTGTGATATCTGCACCTTTCGGTCGACACATCCGACTTCAGCACGGCATTTTTTGGGACCGGGTTTGCCTTCCCTCTTCGATCCGTACTCGCTCAGCCAGCCTGCACTGCTGCAGACTGTTTCCAGGACCACCACGTGGAGGTGGAGTACGGTCTTGACCAGCTCTGGTTCGCTGATCCTGATGCAAGCAGTCAAGCTATGGGTCGCTGACTGCATTCACTATTGCTGCATCTTTGGGTCCCAATCCAGCTATGAATAATGGGTACTTGACTCTCCTTTTCACTTAGGGAAGGCAAAGGCTGCGAAAAAAAGGGAACTGGTCTTCACACATCATAAAAGTGAGGCCTGTTATAGGTGGAAGTCTCTCTAACACTTGAGTACCCTACAGCAGTATCTGCTACGGGTTAACTTTACTTTTTTTTAATTTTAATTTTATTTTTAGTGAATCCTCCCCATCTTCCTTTCCCGCAGTTGCTGTTTCTGTAGCACGTTGTTTTACACGGCAGGTCAGCCAGCTTCACTCTTACTGCTTATCCACAATATAATGATCTCTTTTATATAAACGAACCTGCTTTTTTGATTTAGTATCTCCATTATTTGCATTCTGCATATTTGTGCCCTAGTTTTTCGTTTATGTAGCTTTAATTTGACTTGGAAACAGTGTGGGCACAATAATAGAATAGAAAGCCACCCTTCTTGCGCTAGGTAAAACAAAAAGTTAAAAACCTACCGTAATTAATTTATCTATGCTGGAGATTTTATGGAACGAAGTTGCTAGTTAAACGTAACAAAATAGAACGTCTTCTATGGAATTCATTACCGCCGGTCGTATCGAGTTATTTCCCGGCCAGTATCTGGCTATTAGCAGTGTTTGCCTGATTGCCTTGAAATAAGTTAGACTAGAGCAGTGATTCTTAAACTTTTAGAGGCACAGCACACCTTTACATCATCTTAAGAAGCCTCAAACCCTTTTACAGCATCTTAAAAAGCCTCGCATACTTTTAAGTCGTCTTAAGAAGCTTCGCACCGCATTATCTTCTAGCTCGCAAAAATATGCCAGAAATGCGAAAAAGAGATAAAAGTATGTTTTGAGAAAATGTTAATTACAGAATGTGACTAAGGTTCGGTATCTAATGTTCTATTTTGTACAAATACATTTGAGTTCTGTGTTATATTGTGTTTATAATGATTCGCCTTCTTAAATATATGGCATGTCTCGCACCCGAAGAAGGTAAGTCTCGCACCAATGGTTAAGGAACACTGGGTGAGAGGTTTTCAGCTTTTAAGTCAAAGACTTCCCAGAGACTGTGGAGTAATGTTAATAGGTCAACAAACAGGGTCGGCTGTAACGATGATGTAGGTTGTGTTTTTAAAACCGCTTATCGAGAAGTTGGCATGGATAAGAGTAATAATTAATAGACAAAGAACGCTTACCAATATCCACAAAATACACCAGGAAGTAGAGGCTCCGAAGACTATGAAACCTGGACAGGACGTCGGAGTTTTACAATAGGGGAACATATGAGCACTTTTGGGGTAAATTTGGAGTATTCAGTCTTTCCATTCCCTTTAGCTCCACAAGGAGCATGTCTTCAGCAAACACATGTCCTCCTGTTACGTGTTATGAGTTCAAGTTCTCTGTCCTCCTGTTACGTGTTATGAGTTCAAGTTCTCTGTCCTCCTGTTACGTGTTATGAGCTCAAGTTCTCTGTCCTCCTGTTACGTGTTATGAGCACAAGTTCTCTCAATGTTTCCCTTCATCATTTTCACTTCTGTCCCCAGTTCTATTCTCCATGTATTTTTTGGTTGACCTCTTTCCCTGGGGGAGAGTGCGAACGTTCCAGGTGCCAATCGTGGAGATTTTCCAAGACGAAAAAAAAAAAAAAAAACGTTTGTCGGCAACTCAGACTCGTTGCGGCTTTCTCAAGTTTGCTTCATGAGCCTCCTTTCCAGAGGACCTACTTCTGCATTGGGCGGCTGAATTGACTAATATTCTGTATTTCGCCTATCTTTATTAGATTGGAAGGATTGCCTTGCAGTTAATGCTGCTACTGTTGGATCTCTTATACGACAAGAGTATCCGCTACGAAACTGAATACAGCTGCAAGTCACAAAACTATCTCCTAGTCTTAGCTCTTGAGGTTCTTCCAAAGTAGATTGTATTTATTTTTCCTTTTCAGTGAAGTGTTTGCTTGTTGTGACTAGGCATGCATCTTCTAATCAAGATCAAAGTCAAGATATATCAGAGCGAAATTGCCAGTCAAAAATAGGAGAACCCTGTCTGAACTCTAGTACCTTATTGAAAAATACTAGACTCTGAAAAAGGACTGTTAGTGTCAAATAGCCAGCATCATGAAGCCCTGATAAAGTCTAGTTCTGAAAAGGATTGCCAGCTACGCCGGCAGCCGGCACAACTGCTGTTATCCATTGCTACAGCTGTGTCAGTTTATGCCAAGGACACGGGAATTATGGAACATTCAGACACTCAAGTCAGGTGTAGAATACATTGAGACGATAAGAAATGTCCGGACGTGCTACTTGGAGTACAATCGGAACAGTCTAAAAGGCATTTATGGCAAGCCATTGCACCAAAATGTGTGAAAACGCACAAAGGAGAGATTGCTGGTACGTGAAAAACGACTTAATAGCCGGTCAGACCACCTGAACTGGTCAGGAATGCCGCTCTGTTATAAGAACAGGCGAGAAAAGGATACCATACGAGGAATTAAAACGTATGTTCAGTGGTTTAATTCTTGAATTTCCCATAGAAAGGAGCAGGACGCTTTCCTTTGGAATTTTGACTACGTTGGATTGTCATTTAGACTATTTGGGATTTTCACAACTTTTGATCACCATGTCTTTGGAATTTTGACTGCTTTTTTATCGCTTTGTCCATGGGATTTTTATTACTTTCGATTTCCATGTGTTGTTCGTTCTGTCCTTCTTTCTTTCTTTTTTTGCCTGTATTCCTTTCTCTGTCTGTCCGTCTTTTTCTGGCTGTCAATTATATCTGTTTCCACGTTGTTTCGTTACTACTGGGAAGCTTACATTGAACTGTAATGCCACATTGCTAATTTGAACATATGGGTAAGTCAACGCTTTTGAATACTTCTATTACAGCACTGGACATCGGTGCAAGGAAGTCCCACAGAGCAACCCACTAGGAATGCAAATTAAGCTAGTAACGCTCTGCTGGGTTTTATGGCTTAGAGACTGATTAAGTTATAGTTAGCCAGGCTTAGCCTAGGTCTGGCCACCCTGTGGAGAAAGGAGTGTGCTGAGTTCCACTTTGTTTAAGTTATAATGACCGCTGGTAAGAGATAATGATGTTCTGTTTCTATTTGAGATAATGGAAGTTAAGTTTCTATCCGAGGTAATGAAGTTGTATGTCTGTAGGAGGTAATGCAAGCTGAGTTTCTGTTTGAGGTAATAAAGTTGTATTTCCATACAAGATAATGAAATTGTACTTCTGTGTGATTTAATGAAGTTATATAGCGACTCATTTGTATTTCTAAATGGGTTAAAAAGGATCCCGTTACACGCCAATTGAGGCATATTGGGAATATGGTGTTAGGCCCATATTTTCTTGACCATCGGCAGACTAGGGGTGATGTGGTCAGCATCACGCCGGCCGCCGTAACCTTCCCAGAAGTTGCTCTGGTACCCAGTTGGGGCTGGGTCGACCCAGGAGCCGTTTGCGGCCTAAAAAAATCCCACCTCATCTGGGGATCGAACCATAGACCACTGAGCTAGGAAGCCAGTGCACTAACCACTATGCTACCGCGGCTAACGAAATGGGTGAAAGAAACTGTATTATTGTGTGATGTAATGTAGATGCGTTTCTATATGAGGCAGTAAAGTATTTCTATATGAGTGTTAGTGTCTTATTTTGCGTGAGTAGGGGTGGCACGGTTAGACAATGTTAATACGATTGTTGATGCAGCTTTGGTCGGGCTTACAGGTGGCCGACAACTTGTGGGTCGTAAATATAGACCAAATGTTAAACAACGAATATCGTGCTAATGATGTGGTCATAAGGTTGACCAACTGGAACATAAGGTATACAGGAATCATGGCTTGACATCAAGAACGGTACATTTTATTTGTTGACGAATAAAAGACGAGCATCATAATCATGTTGAAATTAGTACATCGTTTATAATCATAACTGGTCAACTTGATTGACCTCAATGACTGCCGATGGACGGCGGGAGTATTACTTATTTTATTGTACATCTCAAATCTCAATCCAAAAGTAATTAAAAATGCCGGATATCTGCACTGGAGATTTCACAGTGTACTGATTCAAAAAACTATCCCAGTAGAGGATCTGTTACCCACTAGCGGCAGTCATGAAGATACGTGCCGAAGCCCTGACAAGATCGTACTGAGTATTTATACTGGTATCATATCAAGATACTGAGAAAACAACGAAACGAGCCAGACTAGGCTAAGGCTAATCCTCCTTACTAGAATGTAGCATCTCAAATAATATTATAAAGTCTTCCCACGACACTGACTAAAGACTTTCAACGAACTCTGTTGTAAGACGTATGTCTTCTTCAACCGGCTTTTTACATCTCTCTGCGTTAACGCTGTTTGGCAACAAAACAAACACGATCGCACCCAGTTGCGCTCTTTAGTGCAACCATTGGTACATAATCAATTAAACTTATAATAATACTACTCAGATGCGCACACATAGTGCATCTAACACAGTTAGACATGCATCTAGCTATGTTAAGTCTCGCACACTTAACTCCTATGCGAAAAAGGACTTAACAATGAGGCGATGAAGTTCTATTTCTATATGAGATAATGAAGTTGTATTTCTGTATGAGTTGTATTTCTATATGTGATTGTGAAGCTGTAGCTACAGCTGTGTAAGAAAGTAAAGTCGTATTTCTATATGTGATTGTGAAGCTGTAGCTACATCTGTGTAAGAAAGTAAAGTCGTATTTCTATATGTGATTGTGAAGCTGTAGCTACATCTGTGTAAGAAAGTAAAGTCGTATTTCTGTATGTGATTGTGAAGCTGTAGCTACATCCGTGTAAGAAAGTAAAGTCGTATTTCGGTATGTGATTGTGAAGCTGTAGCTACATCTGTGTAAGAAAGTAAAGTTGTATTTCTGTATGTGATTGTGAAGCTGTAGCTACATCTGTGTAAGAAAGTAAAGTCGTATTTCTATATGTGATTGTGAAGCTGTAGCTACATCTGTGTAAGAAAGTAAAGTCGTATTTCTATATGTGATTGTGAAGCTGTAGCTACATCTGTGTAAGAAAGTAAAGTTGTATTTCTGTAGCGAAAGGTTTTCCTAGTATGATAGTAGTGGTAGAGCAGAAGTAGAATCTCTCTCCAGAAAGTATGAAGTTCCAGTGCCCGAGAAGTACACTGGTATCACAAGTGAGTTACAGCTGTGAATACTCTGAGCTGGACAATAGATTTAGGCTTCAGAAGTATAAGATGCTACTTCGCTATCGTAACCCTATGTGATATTATAATTAAATTAGAAAAAGTAACTCAAAATTTAACAGTTAAAAATTTAACAAGTCAAATGAGTACAATTATCCAATTTATTATGTACATCTATATATTCTTGTAATGATAAATGGGTGTTGGAAGATGGTAAAATGTATGATTATTTACAGTTACAAATTAAAATAACTAATAGAAAAAGTCTTGGATTTATCTTCCACTGAATTTATAAAACAAGTTTGTCACATTATCTCTTGCCATCTAGTTTTCATCATTAGAAAGTCGTTTTAGAACTGCTCACAGGATTTGTTGGATGGAAATATATAAACTCAACTTTATCCACGTCTGCTCGAGGTTCCTCCGACACACTGGAGTACGGAAGACTTCCTTCAGCCCGCCCTATAACTACGGGGGGACTAAGGTGTTGAAGTTTGGTTGACCTCTAGGCTTCAGTGAGCTGGATCAACTTCTTCAAGTCTTTAGTTTCTCGATCAGGAATGATCATAAACATTGATCATAAAAACCTGGAACAAGAAGTAATAGGTGGCCATTGTTCTAACAATCTCACCACCCTCTGCTGTTCATGATGCGACCATGTCTTCAGTGTTTGTATGTAAATGAATGAATCATGGTAGTATATTACAGAGATAGCATGATAAGAAATGTATAAGGTGCAGAATTAACAATATACATGAATAAATCACATGTTATGATACATGGGTACGATATAACCTTTGCCTTCCACTTATGGATGTCAAGTCACTTATGTACTTGCTGGTATGTCGTAAGCTTCCAGGCAAGAATTAGCCATAATATATTTGGCTAACCAATTAATGGTTATGCTTCCCTGACAATGCCGGTGAAGGTTATCTCTGGTTAGCGTCATTCCCTTTTTTATTATATCTGCTACAATCAATCAGAAATAAAATCTGAAATAAAATGATATTAGTAATACATATATTTTTAATAAAACTTACATAACCCCCTCTTAGGATTAATAAGCTCACGGTGAGACTGTATTGGCTTAAACTTAATCTGCCCTGCATGCAGCGTGAAAATAGAACTTTTCTTGCAGAGCTGTCCTCCAGTTTTTCTCACTCTAGGCTTCTGGATTTGGTGTGTGATTTACAATGCGCCGCTCTGTCCTTAAATTTATCAGTCTCTCGCGCGTACGAGAAAGCAGCTCCCAAATTCCCCAAAAGATTTTAGTTTCATCATCTCCTGTTTTGAAGCTATTTAGAAACAATCTGTGCTTTTTTTCCTGTACTACGTTTTTTCTCTTCTGTCACTCACACACTTATCTCCTTCCTTCCTTCCTATATATCATTTCCTTTTCCCCATATGGGGCTTTCATTACATATAAGTTTTATACAATTCCGTTGAGGCTTGTTAGTGTAATAAATTTTTAAAGATTATTAGCTAACTTTTAGCCGAGGTGATGAAGGTGAAAAATATTAATTATCTTTAAAACTATTTATATTTGAATAATATCCTTTTGGATATAATTCCTAGCCTATCTCCTTTGTTGAGTTATATTTATTTAATATTATTCCAACCATGCGTTCTCCTGTAGTAAATAATTTAATGTCCAGTAAATGCAAACTTTTAAAGTCGGCCATACATTCCTATATAGCTATTTCCTCATTCTTCAGTAATACTGTATGGCTTTTAACCGTAAGTCACATTTCCGCTGTCTACCAACTTCAAAGAAAGACCGCAGCGCTGACCTTGCGCTGGTGTGTGTGGGTGTCGCGTGGGCGTGTCGCGCTACAACCAAGCAAGTGTTTACCAAATCTCGCTACAGAGCCCTCTTCTTTAAAACAGTGCCTGCACGGTTAACTTTTTGGTAACACATGCTGCAGTTCCTCCTTAATTTTCTGTTTCTCTATATCTCCTTTGCTAGGATGCCTACTTAAAAAATCGGGTCCAAGATTGTCCCGTCCTGGTATGTATCTCACATTGAACGAATATGGAGATAACAGTAACCTCCACCTTAAAAGTCGTGAATTTAATTTTTTAGACACTGCTAAAAACATCAAAGGCTGGTGATCACTTTCCACAATGAAGTGTTTCCCGTAAAGAAAAGGGGCGAATTTGTTGATCGACCAGACCAAAGCGAGGCATTCACGTTCAACGGTAGAATAATTTCTCTCAGCTGTATTTAACTTTCTACTGGCAAAAAGCTACTGGTAATAGCATATGTGGCGGTGTGTCTGCCCGCTGTAGTAATGTTGCTCCGATGCCTACATTGCTAGCATCCGTTCTTAGTACGAATTCTTGTGTGAGATCGGGAAGGGCAAGGATAGGTTTATTTGTCAGCTTATTTTTCAACTCTGTATAAGCCTGTTCGCACTCCACAGTCCATTGTATTTTATCCGGCTGACCTTTTTTGGTTAAGTCGGTTAATGGCGCGCACAATGAAGTTAAAATGGGGTATATATTTCTGATAAAACCCGCACAGTGACACAAAAGGATCTTACTATCCTTCTTAGTTTGTGGTCTTGGTGCTTTTCTCATTTTTCTCTACATTCTTTGGGTCCGGGAGACATTTGCCCTGTAGAGATAGTGTGACCTAAAAATTCCAATGTCTCACATCCATATGACACTTAGTTGGGCGTGCTGTCAATCCCGTTTCTCTTAATCTACCTAACAACATGGAGAGTGCTACTACGTGTTCCTCGAATGTAGTGGTAGCAATCAGAATATCATCCATGAAGTTGGTGATATGAGGATTTTGTAATGGTTCCAACACATTTCCTCATCATTCTGGTGAAGATACTTGGAGCATTCTTTAAACCAAATGGGAGTACATTGAACTCGTAATGTCCATCCGGGCGTACTAAGAGGCTAAACAGTTTCCTAACTTTCTGGTTTCACTGGTATTTGGTAGTATCCCTTGCTTAGATCTACTTTTGAAAAATACCGAGCCTTACTCAATGTAGCAAACAACTGATTGGTGTCAGGTAATGGGTCTACCTGAGATTCAGTGATAGCATTTAGTTTCCTATAATCAATGCATAACCTGTGTTCACCACTAGGCTTCCTTAATAGCACCACACTTGAGCTGTAGGGAGATTCAGACTTTGAAATAATTTTCTCTTTTAAGAGATAATCAATCTCATCCTTGAGTGCCTGTCCTTTAGCATAAGGTATAGGGTTGTCCGCATACAAATGGTGTAGGGTCAGTCATCGTCGTGCCATCCTCTAACAGATTAGTACCCCCCCGCTTATCTGTGAGTCCTTCATCATCGCTTTCTAACACCTCCTGAACCTTTTTCCTCTGCTCAAGAGTTAAATGTTCACTCACATTAACCTGAGCATAGCTTTCCGTAGTTGATAGGGGGTATTCCATGGAGGAAATTGGTTCATCCTGCATTTCTGTTGCAATGGCCAGGGTCATGATATGGGCAACTTCTGATGCTTCCCTGTCATAATACTTTTTAAGAAGGTTGACATGATACACCTTCTCCTTTCCTTTCTTGTCAATCTTATAGTTGGTCCGGGAAAGTTTTTCCAATATGACGTAGGGTCCCTGCCATCCAATTTGCAATTTATTATTGCTGCTGGGCAACAGTAACAGAACCTTTTCTCCCACCTCAAGTTCCCTATCTTTTGCTGTTTTATTGTAGTAAGCAGCCTGCTTCCTCCTGGCCTGTCTCAAGTTATCATTTGCCAGTTTCCAACTTGTTTTCAATCGAGATGTCAACTCGTTGACGTATTGGTATGAAGAAGTCACGGTTTCTTCTGCTTTTTCATCAGTCCATGTCCGCAACAATGCTTCCAGTGGACCTTTGATTGGTCGTCCAAACAACAATGTAGCTGGAGCCAATCCTGTGGAGTTATGTGGGACTTCCCTATAGGCAAATAGTGCTGAGGGTAAGTATGTGTCCCAAGTTTCAGGTTTCTCACTAGCCAACTTTCTAAGGATTGAAATGAGCGTGCCATTGAACCGCTCTACTTGACCATTCCCTTGGGCGTGGTACGGGCTACAGTGATAATGTCTAGCTTGAAATAACCTGAATACTTCTTGTGTTAGCTTTCCCCTAAACTGAGAACCATTGTCAGTCAATATTTGATGTGGGAAACCTAATCGGGTGAATATTGTTAACAGTGCCTCTGCCACATGTTTCGAATCTATCGTTGACATTGCTACTGCCTCTCCCCACAGTACGACCAAGGTTGATATATGCATTTCTCTTCTTGGTCCTACTGAGGGGTCCAACAACATCCACGGCAACACGTTCGAAGGGCGTTCCCATGATGGGCATTTCTCCCAGTGTTGCGGGTGCAGTCCTATGTTTAGGAGCTGCTCTTTGGCATTCTGGACAGGATCTCACATACCTCTTTATGTCCTCTGTGATCCCTGGCCAAAAGTAGTGACAGGCTATCCGTTGTCCAGTGGCCCCTATTCCCATATGTCCACTGAAGGGTATAGCCTGTCCTAGCTTCATAACCTGCTCCCTGTATGATTTTGGCACTACAAGCTGTCCATGTCCTTTTGGTCCTGTTCCAGCTTTTCTATATAGTAGGCCTTTTTTCATATATAAGTCTCCTTTCTCTGGAGGGTTATGGCTTTTTAGGTAATTTGCCAAAGCAAGGCTTCAATGTACTGTCAGCAGTTTGAGCCTTTCTCATCTCTTCTGGATGAGTATTGATGATAGTGTCCTCCTCTTTCTTAGAGCTTGCCCTGGTCTGGACTGTTGCCATCACTATGGGTCTTATAGGTTCTCCTAGAAAGACATATCTACATCCCAGTATTAATGGGTAGATAGGGTTGTCCATCACTGCTGCTTTGATCTCTCCTTCCACATAGCGAGATCTTATGTTGATTCGGGCTATGGGCAGTGTCATGGTTCCTGCTCCCTTGACTGGTCCTCTGATTTCCACTGTTTCTGTGGTTATCTGTTCCGGACTCACCAGAGAAGAGCACACTACTGAGTCAAAGTCCAAGCCTGTATCATATAAGCACAGTACTTGGGTGCCATTCAAGGTCACTTCCTCACAGACAGGGGGATGATGGAGGTCATTCTGACTATCTGCCAGGTCCTTCCTTCCCTTGTTCTCTGTTGTAAGGCATGCAGCGTGATGAGGAGGGTTTTTCCGTCTGCATTCCGCAGTATTGTGGTTACTCATTTGGCAAGATTTACACCACTTTCCTTCCTTTCTTGGAGGTTTCTTTTCTGATCCTAGAGGGTTTTGTCTTTATAATCAGTTCTGTGTTTGTTCTTGTTGGAATTGTCCCTGTGTTCATAGTTGGTAAAGTTTTGTGAAGGTTTGAAGTTCTCACCCTGCTTCTTCTTATTTCCTGATATTTCTGACTGAGCTGCTTGATATCTTTCAGCCATGGTTAAAATATCTTCCAATCTCTCAGCTCCTTGTTCCATAAGAAATTTTCTCATTTCTTGAGGCATGGATTCTCTCAGTTGCTCCATCATGACCATTTCTTTTATATCTTGACACTTTCCTAAGCTAATCCATTTTGTCAGATAAGTTTCCCATCTGGCAGAAAACTGGTGATAGTTTTCTCCTGGAAGTAGCTTAGCAGTTCGGAATCTCTTTCTATAAGATTCAGAATTCTTTTCGTACCTGACCAGTAAAGCTTGTTTTAAGATTTCATAATCTTCCTGGTCTTCTTTTGAGAGTTTTAAATAAAACTCGTATGAAACTCCCACTCAAACAAACCCCTGCGAATAACCCTGAGATAGCTTTAAGGCTCCATTTTTCCTTTTCCAATCCATAGGTAGAGGCCAGTTACAAGTCTCTCTGATAATCTATCAGGTACGAACTTCAATGGCGTCTCTTTTTTCAATAATGGATCCAGGTGGAAACATTACGGGATCATGGCGCTTCCATTTGCCCGCGCTATGGGTATAGGAGCTACTCACTACATCAGAGTGAGGTGAGCTAGCACCATGATTGCTAGCTGCTCCCTGGAGTTCAAGTTCCTTTAAACTTAACTCATGCGCTCTTGTAACCTTCTTCCTCTTCAGCTTCCAAAATTAGTCTCTTTTCTGCTCTTTCCAGGCTTTTGGCTTCTCTCTCTGCTTCTAATTTCTTAGCCTCAGTCTCAACTTCCATTCTTTTAGTCTCTCTTTCTGCCTCTAATTTCTTAGCTTCAGCCTCAACTTCCATTCTTTTGGTCTTTCTTTCTGCCTCTAATTTCTTACCTTCAGCCTCAACTTCCATTCTTTTGGTCTCTCTATCTAAATATTTATCCACTTCAGTTGTGATATATCGAATTAGAGCATCTCCTGTCATACCCAAGTCTTTTCCTTCCTGCATAATCGCAGCTCTAAACTTCACCAATTCAGCCATGATGCTTACTTACCAGAGGGTATATAATTTTATCTTCACTAACAAACTAACTTAATTAAAATCAATTAATTACTTTGAACAAGACAAATCCTTAAAACCTTGTGAGCGTTTCCTATTTTACTTCGTACTCAATGGTACTAACTATTACAAACAAAAATTCTAAGGTTTTTAGAATTTTTCCAAAAAAAAAAAAATTTATTTTTACAAACTATTTGTAGCTCACGATAGAAGAATACATAGCCACTGCCCCAGGATACAAAATAATATCCCGGACGAGCCCCCCATGTAGCGAAAGGTTTTCCTAGGATGATAGTAGTGGTAGAGCAGAAGTAGAATCTCTCTCCAGAAAGTATGAAGTTCCAGTGCCCGAGAAGTACACTGGTATCACAAGTGAGTTACAGCTGTGAATACTCTGAGCTGGACAATAGATTTAGGCTTCAGAAGTATAAGATGCTACTTCGCTATCGTAACCCTATGTGATATATTATAATTAAATTAGAAAAAGTAACTCAAAATTTAACAGTTAAAAATTTAACAAGTCAAATGAGTACAATTATCCAATTTATTATGTACATCTATATATTCTTGTAATGATAAATGGGTGTTGGAAGATGGTAAAATGTATGATTATTTACAGTTACAAATTAAAATAACTAATAGAAAAAAGTCTTGGATTTATCTTCCACTGAATTTATAAAACAAGTTTGTCACATTATCTCTTGCCATCTAGTTTTCATCATTAGAAAGTCGTTTTAGAACTGCTCACAGGATTTGTTGGATGGAAATATATAAACTCAACTTTATCCACGTCTGCTCGAGGTTCCTCCGACACACTGGAGTACGGAAGACTTTCCTTCAGCCCGCCCTATAACTACGGGGGACTAAGGTGTTGAAGTTTGGTTGACCTCTAGGCTTCAGTGAGCTGGATCAACTTCTTCAAGTCTTTAGTTTCTCGATCAGGAATGATCATAAACATTGATCATAAAAACCTGGAACAAGAAGTAATAGGTGGCCATTGTTCTAACAATCTCACCACCCTCTGCTGTTCATGATGCGACCATGTCTTCAGTGTTTGTATGTAAATGAATGAATCATGGTAGTATATTACAGAGATAGCAAGATAAGATAATGTATAAGGTGCAGAATTAACAATATACATGAATAAATCACATGTTATGATACATGGGTACGATATAACCTTTGCCTTCCACTTATGGATGTCAAGTCACTTATGTACTTGCTGGTATGTCGTAAGCTTCCAGGCAAGAATTAGCCATAATATATTTGGCTAACCAATTAATGGTTATGCTTCCTGACAATGCCGGTGAAGGTTATCTCTGGTTTCTTGGTTAGCGTCATACCCCTTTGTATTTTATCTGCTACAATCAATCAGAAATAAAATCTGAACTAAAATGATATTAGTAATACATATATTTTTAATAAACTTACATACCCTCTTAGGATTAATAAGCTCACGGTGAGACTGTATTGGCTTAACTTAATCTGCCCTGCATGCAGCGTGAAAATAGAACTTTTCTTGCAGAGGCTGTCCTCCAGTTTCTCACTCTGGCTTCTGGATTTGGTGTGTGGTTTACAATGCGCCGCTCTGTCCTTATATTTCAGTCTCTCGCGCGTACGAGAAAGCAGCTCCCAAATTCCCCAAAAGATTTTAGTTTCATCTCCTGTTTTGAAGCTATTTGAAACAATCTGTGCTTTTCCTGTACTCGTTTTTCTCTTCTGTCCCTCACACACTTATCTCCTTCCTTCCTTCCTATATATCATTTCCTTTTCCCCATATGGGGCTTTCATTACATATAAGTTTTATACAATTCCGTTGAGGCTTGTTAGTGTAATAAATTTTTAAAGATTATTAGCTAACTTTTAGCCGATGTGATGAAGGTGAAAAATATTAATTATCTTTAAAACTATTTATATTTGAATAATATCCTTTTGGATATAATTCCTAGCCTATCTCCTTGTTGAGTTATATTTATTTAATATTATTCCAACCATGCGTTCTCCTGTAGTGAATAATTTAATGTCCAGTAAATGCAAACTTTTAAAGTCGGCCATACATTCCTATATAGCTATTTTCTCATTCTTCAGTAATACTGTATGGCTTTTAACCGTAAGTCACATTTCCGCTGTCTACCAACTTCAAAGAAAGACCGCAGCGCTGACCTTGCGCTGGTGTGTGTGGGTGTCGCGTGGGCGTGTCGCGCTACAACCAAGCAAGTGTTTACCAAATCTCGCTACAATTTCTATATGTGATTGTGAAGCTGTAGCTACATCTGTGTAAGAAAGTAAAGTCGTATTTCTATATGTGATTGTGAAGCTGTAGCTACATCTGTGTAAGAAAGTAAAGTTGTATTTCTATATGTGATTGTGAAGCTGTAGCTACATCTGTGTAAGAAAGTAAAGTCGTATTTCTATATGAAATACCTACCTTCACCTTTCAGTTCCCAAAGGAGCATTTGCCCTCAACAAACGTGTGCCAAGTCCTCCTGTCCCGCGCCATCAGCCTACGGCTCCTACCCACATGCCCCCCCCCCCAATCACACCATGTCTGCCCCTAGCTCTCCCCTGTATGCGCCCGTTGTTTGTTGACGATTTTGTGGTTTAACATTTGTTACAAGATGGAGTAACTAGCCCAGTGTTCAACCTTCGTTAGTCGCTTTTTAACGCCATGCATGGTAGGAAACAGTGTTACTGTTCTTTATTCCACTTTAGAGCAGCGGTAATACACGGGTCGCTCCAGTTTACCCAGTTGTAAATGGATACTGGACTCTGTTCTTGAGTTAAGAAAGGCAAAGGCAGCGAGGAAGGGAACTGGTCACTACCCCCACCTCTTATAACTGGACTTAGTATGTGAAGTCTCCAACCCTTCACTTCCCTATGGCAGTATCTGCTATGGGACTACGTTTTACCCTTTACGACGGACACTGCCTATTTTAGCTCACTCCACCATGTCTTCTCATATCTAGTCTTCTAATGTTGACCAGAAGGACTCGGACTCAGACTACGCGATGTTCAAAAGTTTAGCGATTGAGACATCAGTTTAACTTTCTTTACATTACGCTCGAGAACCAGACCAGTCTGACCCTTTCACGGATTGTTGGCTCTGGACTTGTTTAGACAGGAACCTGACCTAGTGCATGGTAATGTTGTTCACCTTCTGTCCTGCAGTCAGAGTTGCCACTCCGATTTATTATTATAAAATCGTAGAAAATGCCTTGAAAAACATGGAAAACCATAGCTGTGGAATATTATGTACTACTGGACAAAAGGTAAGGGCCACCAAGAAAAACTCCTCTATGGACCAATTAAATGCAACCAGGTGTAAACAATTTATTACAAAATAAAGTTGATTTATCCGTGGAAAAGATCAGTCAAGTTTTTAAAATAATGTGTGACTTACTAACATATGTTCGGTATGTACTTTTGAAATGTGCCGTTAATATCGATCATCGTTACCAGTTTTTACTTGTAAAAAAATACTGCCTAGAGTATACTTATCCAGTAAAGCTGTAAATGGGGTCCCTAATCCAGATCTACTTTAATTGATGAATAAAGAAGAGAGAGAGAGAGAGAGAGAGAGAGAGAGAGAGAGAGAGAGCGTTATACTGTGCTATCGGCTGTCTTCCTCCTGGCCTGGTTTAAATCTAGTCCTCGGTCCTTCAGAGATTGTCTAATGTTGTCCTCCCAGCGAACTCTGGGTCGTCCTGGAGGTCTGGATCCCTGGTTCTTGGTTTCCCATATCTGAGGTAGTAACAGATCTTCTCCCACTCTGCAGACATGACCAAACCGTCTTAATTGGGATTGTTCTATTTGGGTCTGCAGGTGCTGGGTTTAAGAACTTCTTTCTGTGAACCGTACCTATATCACTGCAATGTTGCAAAGCTCAACCCTCTTGGACAATGTAGGAGGTTTATTTGGAACGCTTTGCCGTCTTGCATGAAGCCATAGTATTATCTGGAAACATATCCGCCTTTCATTCACCATGTAAGTAAATAAGTACACAGGAACGCGAAAGGGGTTTGTGTGAATGAATGAAGTATTTTCTCTCTCTCCCTCTCCCCCTCTCTCCTTTATTCATCAATTGAAATAGAGAATGTAATTTTGCTGAAGAAAAACGTAGATTACTGTGGAAAAAAACGTAACAGTGGCAACACTGACTGCGATGGCTACTTCTCCCCCAGGTTAACCAACCCGTCCGCTTTATGACCTCCTGAAGGGTCCAGCACACGTCCGTGTCAACAGCGATCTGTCCCGCTGGGAGAAATCCACGGTGAATTGGCTGATTGAGCTCTTTGTTATGACGTATTGAAACCAATGGTGTTTCTCAGTTTAGCACGTGCGTGACTTGTGTTCGGCCGCGTACCCTGGCACTGAAAGACATTGGGACTAATGCCCCTGCATGTAATGGTGAAACGTTAGCTTTATCTGCTCAAAACATTGTCGTGTCTTCCGTAAGAGTGCTGACTAGCTGGGTCATTTTGACATGATGAATAATGATTAGAAGGGTAGAATCACGGAATCTTAGACACACGCCGGCGTTTTCCCCTTGTGGCTGTCGATACGTCTGCCATGTCACTTGGACTGATTAAAAAATAATAATAAAAAAAGCCCCAGAGTTAACCGTAACACAAACCTGTTTCCAGCTTCTTCTTTTAATTTCTTTTTAATTTTTTTAATAATAATGTCCAGCAAACGTTTTAAAAACAAAGAAAACAATAAATTTCGATCTTACTGCCCACGAACTGAACAGACTATATAAATAAATATAAAACCATCGCTGAGCTACAGACTCTCATAAATGGACGCTTGCGTAGGATAGAAGGATTGAAGTGGTATGACCAGATCACCAATGTGGAACTGGATGACAAGAACCAGACAAGCACCAGTGGAACATGAGATCAGAAGACGCCGGAGATGGATATAACACACATAGAGAAAACGTGTTGATAGCATGACCAGACAATCCTTGTTCTGTAATACCCAGGATAAAAGAGATGCTTGCTTGCTTGCTTGATCCCCACAGGGTTCGAGTTATTCACTCTTATACCCTTGAACCAATAAAAAAAAAAGAAAAAGAGATAGACCAAAGAACACAGAGAAAATAGACCTTGAGATAGACATAAAGGGGATGAAGTATACATGGAAAGATCTTGAGCTGATGGCACGTGACAGGGAAAACTTAGCATACGTTTGTTGAAGGCCTTTGCTCCTTTGGGAGGTGAAAGAAGAAAGGTGAAAACGGTACTTGTATTCAACCAGATTCATACTTCTCTTCAACTTTGGACATTCATAACGATCCTTGAAACCCTCGCTGATAATTTTAATCAGGTCAAGCAACACGACAGCTGTGGCTGTGTCGATAGTCGCTTGTGTAACATGACGGCACAATTCTATTCTTCAGAAATTCAGCCGGTTAGAAGTGTAAACAGTGTGAGCATTGAAGCTTCTTGATGTTACATGAGCGATCAAGAAAGAAATTAAACACACAAATACGATCAAGTTGAGCATTAATCTCACAGGCGACTCACAATTATCTAATTAGTCACTCCAGAAGTCACCTAGCAGAATAAGTCTGGAAGTTTTACCTACCACCATAAATTGATGGAGGCTTTCAGATCTCACTGCAAAGATTCATTTATTACCCTTCAGCTTCTTGTGAAGCCGGTTTTTACTCCATTCTAGCCAGCTGTCCTGTCACGTCCGTTCAAGTTGCTGTCCATATCTTCTTTATCATGTTTAAGTATTGTATCCAGTTCCTTTCTCTGTATGTGTTTTAGTTTCCCGCGACAAACTTTTTTTTTAACCTAGGGGATTCCAGAAAAAAAACTGCCTTGCAATGTTGAGTAGGATTACTTGTTGTGCACGAGGCTGGCTGGCAGCCTCATCATGTAAAATATATTGCTACATAAACCAACTATGCAATTAACAGTAAGCGAATACTTGATGCCAGTGCCAGTGGAACAAGAGATGAGAAGAAGACGATGGAGATGGATAGGACACACATTGAGGAAACCTGTTAATGGCATTACAAGGCAGTCCTTGTTCTGGAACCCCCAGGGCAAGAGAGGCAGAGGTAGACCTAGAAGCACATGGAGAAGAGAGCTGGAAACAGAGGTGTAAATGATGAGGAGAACGTGGAAAGAACTTGAGATGATGGCACGTGACAGGAGGACTTGGCATGTGTTTGTTGAAGGCCTATGCACCTTTGGGAGTGGAGGGTTATGAATGAATGAATGTTGATCGCTAAGATCAAATCAGGATTAAATACAGAGTATTCTTTATCACTCTCACACACATAGATATACACACACGGTCACACGCAGTAGCCTTCATGCAACGGATCGCGATTCTGTTAATCTCTAACGATGGAATGTAGAAAGATAAGAAGAAAGAAGATGAGGTGATTAACCCTGTAAAGTAGGTCGTGAGTCAGCCAGTAGAAGTTGCCCAACCTTTGCCCTCATTGAGATTTCACTAGCGTGTTTAGGTTGAGCACTTCGAGATGGGAATGAGAGTTAAGACGGTAAAACCACACACTAAATATAAATAGATATGTGTTGTGTAGGAGGTACATAACTGTCATTCACACTCTGTGTTGGCGTTTGATTTGACTAGTTCGGGTCCGGGCTGTGTACGTAGCTGGCAGATTCAGGACTATCCATTATCAGGCTAGCGGATAGATACTGTTTTATTTACTATTTAAGGGCGATTGGAGGGACGGAATTATACCATATTCAGATATCGGAAATCAAAATTACTGTCTTGAATTAGCAACACTGTATATCATAATTATCACCCATCAGAGGTTGAACGGTGTGTCTCTTCTCTCTCCCCCCCCCCCCCAACTAATAAAGGATAAGGAGACGCGGTAGCTCAGTGTTTAGTGCACTGACTTCCTAGATCGGTGGCCCATGGTTCGAGCCCGGGTTGAAGTGGCATTTTTTTTAGACCGCAGACGGCTCCAGGATCGACCGAGCCTCATGAATTGGGTACCAGAGCAACTCTGGGAAGGTTCGGCTGGCATGATCCTGACCACATCACCCCTAGTGTGCCGATGGTCATGAAATTATGGGCCTAACACGATATTTCCAATATGCCTCAATGGGCACTTAACGGGCTCTTCCGTCCATAATAAAGGCTAGATACTATTCAGGGCTATAGTCCTTTTCAGAGCTATCAACGCTACTGGTGCTTGCAATCCTTTTCTGGGCTTCGCCAAACTAGGCAATCTAAACACTAGTCGTCCTTTTCAGTGCTTAGTATTTATCAACATGGACTAAAGTTAACAAAGGTCACATACGTTTTGAATGTCTACTGCGCTGTCATCTAACCGATGGACTTTAGTTTAGGTTAAAAGTACATGCCGCACCACGAGAAGGCAAAGACCCCCAAGTAAAACAAAAACAACAACAAAACTTTAAGATAGGTAAAGGAAGACCAAAGAGCACATAGAAAAGAGAACTGGAGAGAGACTTGAAGAAGACCTGGCAAGACTTTGAGTGGATGGCACGGGACATGAAGACTTGGCATAACTTTGTTGAAGGTCTATGCTCCTTTAGGAGTTGAAAGGTGAAAGAAGAAGAAGACTGTTAGCTATCAGGTTTTTCTTTGTCATGCATGAGGCTGTTATGGATTGCCACAGAACACTATGTCGAATCCTGCTTGTGTCACTTGTCTTCACGATTCCAAGTCTGAGCACACTTCTCTTTTCTGTACCACTGTTGTTTCTTTGATCTGTGGCAGATTGTAAACCACTCAGTTTGCAGATATCTCTTGATCGATCTTGGCACGCGGTGACCCTTGCATCATCCTATTAAAGCTTAATTACGCCCCGGCCTGGTCGCGAACACCTGTTTATAAATGTATGGGCAAGAACCATACAAAGGTGTAATTAAGGCAGGGGCGTATTTAAAGTATTTCGTACCAGGGCCGATCCCACCTTTGGCAGCTCCCTTCCCCGACCTCATAAATAAACACACATAAAAGACTTATTAATCTTGCAAGTAGATGTTTAACAGTTCAGTACTGTCATTATAGTAGCGCCCCCTTCCTGGCTTTCACGCAGGGCGGACCGCCCCCTCTTACACCCATCAGTACCGCCACTGAATTAAGGTAGAAATACAGTAATCAGAATAAATGAAGGCTATGGACCCCTTTGATTGTCCAATGAAGACTATGGAGCCCTTTGATTGTCCAATGAAGACTATGGAGCCCTTTGATTGTCCAATGAAGACTATGGAGCCCTTTGATTGTCCAATGAAGACTATGGAGCCCTTTGATTGTCCAATGAAGACTATGGAGCCCTTTGATTGTCCAATGAAGACTATGGACCCCTTTGATTGTCCAATGAAGACTATGGACCCCTTTGACTGTCCAATGAAGACTATGCACGCCTTTGATTGTCCAATGAAGACTGTGGGCCCCTTTGATTGTCTGATGAAGACTATGGACCCCTTTGATTGTCTGATGAAGACTATGGACCCCTTTGATTGTCTGATGAAGACTATGAACCCCTTTGATTGTCTTATGAAGACTATGGACCCCTTTGTCCAATGAAGACTAAGGAAACCTTTGATGGTCCAAGGAAGACAATGGACCCCTTTGATTGTCTGATGAAGACTATGCACCGCTTTGATTGTCCGATGAAGACTGCGTCCCTTTGATTGTCATATGAAGACTATGCGTCCCTTTGATTGTCATATGAAGACTTTGGACCACTTTCATTCTTTGGTAAAGGATAGGGACCCCTTTTTGGGGAAAAATGCACATAAAAGCATAATTTAAAATGTCATATTTTAAATTTTAGGCTATATACACAGATTCCTAGAATCACATGGACCACAAGTTAAGACATCTTAGACTAGACCTTTGGGGTGAAGATTCTTATTTTTGTGTTAGATTTGATTTCCATGTATTTTCTAATGCAATGACAGCTTTTCTTTCCTATATTCTTATTGGTTACATAATTGTCGTTTCCTCTAACCTTGTTTATGTTGCTGTAACGATATATGTATGATTCCATATTTTGTATGGATGATTCTTCCAGCGCAATCCGGCGATCGTTTGTCGCGTATATTCTCATAAATCTTTTGTCTTATTTTTGGGTACAGTATTTTCTTTTGTATTTATAAATCGCTCTTTTGTTTGTGAGTGTTTTGTACATAGACGTTTTGCCTCGTTTTGGCCAGACGCGTGCTAATCAACCTAGACACAAGTTCGTTGGTTATATTAGGGCGCATGTCCAGATATAAAATACCTTGTAGTCAGTGTTTTATTTTTAATATTTTTTTATTATTAAACGAGCATATGTGTGCTTCAAACACTGGACTTACAGTACCAGAAACGCGAAAGTCAACAATACAGCGAATACCCAAAAAAAAAGTTAAATCGCTTGTATGGTGTTTTTGTGTGCGCTCTTTCGTAGTAGATATCCTTACACGGCAAAATCTGTATTTGTTGAATTCACCACAACGCAGTCCATCATTATTATGCATGGTTGGGCTAGCATCCGGCGTACTGTATGTAGTACATGTACGTGCATTTTTTTCTTTAAGTGGTTGCTTTGACCTTTTCCTTGACTTTTCCTGTCTGCCTTTTTTATTCGTGAAGTTATTCATATAGACATGGACTTTGTGTTCAAAAGTTGAGTTTTACGTACTTGTGAATCTTTCTATAATGTGTGGGTGTGTGCGCGCGCCCGCGCGTGTTCATAAGTGTGTGTGGGTAAAACGCTTTTATTTTGACAGTAATAACACATAAGGAAGGGAAACCCGAGGCCTGTAAACAGTAAATTAATATTAGTAAATTAATATTAGACAAACATAAAGGTATGTTTTCAGGCACTCGTAAGAAATAAAGAAGTAGAACACTTGGACAACAGAAAAACAACAGACGTGAGTGGCTTACCCAGGGTTCGAACCCCGTACCTTCCGTACGAGTGCCTGAAAACATACCTTTATGTTTGTCTAATATTAATTTATTTTGACAGTGTTCATTCTGTGTTTAACTAGGCTAATCCAAGTCAGTTTTATTTTTCGACGATGAACAATGCATTGGATAGCAGACAGGAATAATATTTTACTTCGCCCCAGTTCCCGGGTAAGATTTTAAAATGTAATATATTACAAATAGTTAACGTTTTGGTTTTGAATTACGAGTTTTTGCCTTGCTTTCGGTGGGGCATGCTCCTTTCATTATAGACGAGAGTACGTTCCATAATAGTGGAGCGAATGTCTATATACATTATGTTTAAGTTGTTTTTGTGTTTAAGGAGTTTTGGCGAGCCACACACTGTTCAGCCTAGACACAAGGACCCTCGGTTATATTGGGGTGCATGTCTAACTATAAAATACCGTACCTTACGGTCTTGAGAGCTTATTCATTAATTATACCGCAGAAGATAAAACTTGCTCGGTGTTGATTTCGAACCTGAAGGAATGAATGTAGAAAATACCTTTGATGAAACTAATAGGCTTCTAATGTAAACTGCATGTTAGAGTTCTTGTGTCTGATTGTATATTGCTTTGTAGGGTCTTAATGTATATTGCTTTGTAGGGTCTTAATGTATATTGCTTTGTGCGGGCCTCTCGCGGAAAAGGTGCCGAGTTCGGGTAGCGTCATGCTGCAGTCTACCCAGTGGTAAATGGGTACATGGCTCTGCTCTTGATTTAGGGAAGGCAAAGACAGCGTAGAAGGTAACTAGTCACCCACCTCTCGAAGCTGGACCTGGAATGGTGAAGTCTCTAACACTTCACTCCCCTATGACTGTATCTACAGTGGGGGCTACCTTTGCCTTTACCTTTTTATATTGCGTTGTTATGTTGCAAGACAACAGGAAGCTGAGACGCTTGGGAGTCATGACCCAAGTGGGCCCGCCCCCCTTAGAGTGTAAAGGAGTATATAGGGCCGAAACACTTGTCGGACGGGGGGGCTTCTTCTGATGATCAGATTGCTTCCTGTTGTATCGCTCTGTAGTTGAAGAGGGGATCTCCGCTTTTTTTTGTTCTGTCAGGATGTGAGAGTCCTCTTATGGATATTTCGTTTATTCGAGATAATACCTCTAGTGTATTTGCACATGCCGGGAGGCATAATATTTCTGTGTATTTCCGGAAGGCAAGGTAAATTAACATTTTCATTAACTCTATCGATTTTTGGTCGTGAACGATTTCTGGTTCATAGCCTGTCTTCGAAAGTCGTCGTCACGAGATGTTTTCCTAGCTCACATGTCGCTGTATTGTGCTGCATCGGTTGATGCAGGTTCCAAGGACCATTACTTGCTACTTTGTTAAATGAACTAGGTTTGAAAAACCTTTATTATCTAGAGGATATTTTTGAGGACATTATTTATACTTCGGCAGACGTGTCTGTCTTGCTGAAGTCAAACTAAGGAGAGTGAACTGATCTCATACATCTGGTTATCTCCTGGCTGTTATAGAAAAGGATGGAGTTTTTCACCTGACTACATTTACAGCACTTTGAAATATAACATGCATCTGACTCATCATTGTAATGCTGTCTACCGTCTATTGCTGTATTGAATGTTGCTGTGATAATGACTGTTTGATGTGTCTACATATTCGCGTAACCATTTTGTCACTGTGGCGTCCACAATAAATAATGAAGAAAAACGTCAACGGCTGTTACAAGAATCATTGACTTTATACGTCGTGAGTTTACTGACGTCCTATGTGGATTGCCCTGTTATTTTTGTATGAACATTGTTTTGACTGAACACATCTGCACACCACACAAAACCAGACATGCGGATACCATCCATCATCATATGGCATCACGCATCATTTGGTGGCCATAAGCTGGTTTGATTCTGGTACCAGCAAACACGGGGTCCCTTACCCACTTCATTTTCAACAAGAATTCATCAGCATCCTTCAAGAAATTAACATTCTTCAATACAGTCAACATCTTCAAAATTTTCAAAGTACTCGGCGTTGCCCGGTAAAAGTCAAAATTTCAACTTTTTGACGGAAACAAGAATTTGACAGTACCCGGCGTTGTTACATGTTGCCGGATAACTCGGACTGCTGTTATCTTTTACGCAAGTCAAGCAAGTTGCTGCTGTCAAGGTTCCAGTGCTGTCGTTTTTGTGAAGGTCAAGTGCCGGTTGAAACGGGTTGTTTTCTGAAGAAGGCCAAGTACCGATTTCCATCAACTTACTTTTGGATTAGAAGGTCAAGTGCCGAAACAACTCAACACACAGTATTTCAGAAGCTCTTGTACCATCGTGTTAGCAGTGGAAGCAGTTCAGATGTGCCATCATCGTTGGAGCTTCGCTCTTTAGGACGTTGATTGACATCCGTTTTTTCTGCTGTTCTACGATTGGAAGCCTATAAGTTAAGTGGCCTGTTTGTATGTAAACTGTGCCCTTATACTTCTGCTGAGTCTTCTGTGTATCATCTCATTCTATATGTTATATGTTTATATGTTATTCGTATATTTATATGTTTATATTTCAGCGGGTTCTCGGTTGGGTGGTGTCTCCGTTAGATTATGCCACGTCATAGAGGTCGTCTATTGTGAGCGTTTTCTGTAAGGTTTGCAAATTTCCAATACTGGAATTTGCTAAGCGACTTCTGTTGCTATTTATGTTAGCTGTGATGACATGTTTTAATATTGTTTTCGTTATTATTTCGCATTCTTTAGTTTTGTTTTGATTTGTTTGTATTTGTTAGCCTACTCTTGTCTATAATTTAGTTTCATACAACATTTTTGTTTATACACTGTGGTGTCATGTATTTTGTTTAATTCTATCGCAGATATCGTCACATTTTTTGTGATATTTCATTAATTTCTGCTTTATTTTTTGTTGATTTCTGCGAACGTTTTTGTATTGTTGCTGATCTTTGTTATTGTTTACATTGTTATTGTTTACATTGTTTGTATTGTTTACATTTTCAATGTTTACATTCTGCATGTGTTTACATAGTCATTGTTTACAGTTATAGTAATTAGTTAATGGGCTATGCTAATGCACTGTTACTACTACACTGATGATAAATGAATGATGAATAGTGTCGTGCACTATTGAATGAGAAGTGCACTTATGATCAAGAATTGATTGTTGATATTTCATATACAAGTTCTTTGATTGGAGACTTGTTTCCCACAGAGACTGGGATAATATAATGTGATGTGAATATACAAGTGCTTAATTAAGACTTGTTACACTTAGGTTTGAAATAAATTAGTTAATTATTTCAGGTTTTGGACTCATATGTTAGACAACATGTCTACATTTGAGCACTTTATTGAGCAGGGTAAATTGCTTGGGAAGACTGGTGATAAGTTAGAAGAATTTGCAACTGCTCGATATGATAAAGCAATGGAAGCTGAACAAAAGAAACTGCATATGGAAGCTGAACAAAAGAAACTGCAGATGCAGGTGGATGAAAAAAGATTCCAAATGGAAATGGAAAAACAAAAAAGGGAATCAGAAGCTGAGGAAAGAAAACTCCAGCTACAGCTAGAAGCTGAAAGACTTCAAAAAGAGGCTGAGAATAAAAGACTTGAAAAAGAGGCTGAAAATAAAAGACTTGAAAAAGAAGCTGAAAATAAAAGACTTGAAAAAGAGGCTGAAAATAAAAGACTTGAAAAAGAAGCTGAAAATGAAAGACTTCAAAAAGAGGCTCAGGCTGAGGAAAGAAGATTAAAGAGAGAGTCTGATGAGAGGAAAGAGAAAGCAAAAATGGAACATGAAGAAAAGGTCTTAGCTTTAGAGTTGGAAAAATTGAAATTGACGAGCATGAGTAATGGTAATGATTCAAACAAGGGTTCATCTTCTGGTAAGGCTAATAATGATACTTTTAAGATTAAGTTACCAACATTTAGTCCTTCCAGCGATGACATAATGTTCTATCTGGACAGATTTGAACAAGCATGTACAGCTCATAACATAGACAAAGCAAAATATGTTTATCAGTTATCAGGGATACTGACAGGTAAAGCTCTAAGTATATTAAATATGGTGGATGAACCTGACAAGAACAATTATGAGGTTGTCAGGGCCGCTTTGTTAAAGAAATATCAGCTTAACGAAGACGGCTATCGTCTACAATTTAAAAACATGTTACCTGAAAATGGAGTTGAATTCTCCGAGTTTATTGCAAGAATACGCATTACTTTCTCACGATGGGTTGAACTATCTAAGACGGAAAAAAAACTTATGAAGGACTTATGGACTTAATACTTAGAGACAAAGTCATGTCGTCTGTCAATGAGTCTTTCCTTGCTTTCCTTCATGAACGTAAACCTAAAACAATAAAAGAAATGGAAGATTTCTGTTGCCAATACGTAACTGCGCACCCACACATAACCATGGGTAACTCTAAGGTGAAAGAAGGTTTACCAGTTGCTTCGGCAGCTCCGTATGGCCAAAACTTTGCTCGTAGATTCCAACAAAATTTTGATAGAAAGAGTAGCGGTAATTTCTGTCAAAATCATGGAAATCAATTTCATGGTGATTCTTCTTCGAAGAATTGGAGACAACCTGATAGTGGTCGTTACTATCACCCTAATAATTATAGGCATTTCAAAAGAGGATATGGTAATAGAGGTTATTCCTGCCGAAGACCTCAGAACCAAACAAATAGATGTTCGCATCAATGTGAACATGATAGTAATCGTGGAAACTGGAATTCGAACTAGGATAACAATTACAATAGAGACAATAATAACTGCAGAGATAATAATAACTTTGATAACTTCAGAGGTAATAATAGTCGGGGTAGATCTCAACACAAAAAAAAGAGATATCAGCAGGCTAATGCTGTACAACAGGAAACTGAGGGAGCCTGTAATCATGTTGTTGATAGTAAAAACTTTGACGCTGTCACTGGTTCTGCTTTTGACTTTGAGAGAGCAAACAAATGCCCCCAATGCAGTACTTTATTCGAACCGGGTACCATAACTACTTTGAGTTGTGGTCACCCACTTCCCGCTCTTCCTGCTGCTGTTGCGCATGACGGGAGGGGTTCTTTAATCCTACATAAGGGTCTTGTTAATGATACTCCGGTCTCACTACTTTTCGATTCCGGATGCACCACTATTGGTGTTAGACAATCGCTTGTAGATCCATCTTGTGCTACAGGAAGGGTTATTAAATGTGACACATTTGGCGGCACTCTAGAAAAATATCCTACTGCTGTAATTCGCATTGCCACTCCTTTCTTTACTGGAGATGTGCATGCTTGTCTCTTACCTAATCCTATTGCGGACCTTATTATTGGTCGTATTCACGGAGTTAGGGAGTGTACCCCACATCAGATTGCTGCTTGGGAAGATAATAACATGCAAGCTACAAATGCAGTAGTTACAAGAGCACAAGCTCTACAAACACCCGAAACTTCACTGAATAGTGATAATGAAGTTGATAGCCAAGATAGTCACTTAGTAATTACTCGTGACTCTTTCATAAAATTGCAAGAAGAAGATCCTTCTTTAAAAAAATTCTTCGTTCTTGCGAAGAAAGGTGATCCGAATCAGGATACAAATAGAAAATCTTGGATTGCAATGAGAAACGGCGTACTTGTACGTATGGTACAAGATTCGACTACGTCGGCACATTCGCAAATTCTTGTTCCCAAGAGCATGAGAGTCCAAATATTACAACATGCTCATGACTCGCAATGTGCTGGACATATGGGTTTTGCCCGTACGAAGTCGAGAGTCCTTGCGGCTTTCTTTTGGCCTTTTGTCAATAAGGACATTCGTATTTACTGCCGATCATGCAAGGTATGTCAGGAGGTCAAATCTAGAGGACCACGACATGCTGCGCCTATCCAGGCTGCTGACATTCCTATTCGGCCGTTTCAGAAAATGGCCATAGATATTATTGGCCCTTTTAAGGTCAAGTCGGCCAGAGGACATCAGTTTATCCTTACATGTGTCGATATGTGCACACGTTGGCCAGAGGCTATTCCTCTTAAGAGCATATCTACTACAGATATCGCAGATGCTCTTTGGTTGATATTTTCTCGCTTGGGGTTCCCCAGAGAAATATTGTCAGACCATGGCACTCAACTCATATCTGACACTATGTCACAGGTAATGTCTACCTTACATATTGAACGATCTCTCAGTAGTATCTACCATCCTATGTCTAATGGGTTAGTTGAGCGTCTGAATAGAACGCTCAAGACTTTGCTTGGTAAGATAACTGAAGATCATCCTCAAGATTGGGACAGGGTTTTACCCGCGGCTCTCTTTGCCTATAGAGAAGTCCCTAATGAACACACAGGATTTTCTCCCTTCGAACTTGTCTTTGGCGCGCGTCCACGCGGCCCTATGTCTTTATTACACGATCTCATCACTGCCGATGATATTAGCGATGAAACTCAATCCTCATATGAGTATGTCATTGCTCTTAGACAAAAGATCATTGAGGCATGTAAGCTAGCAACTGCTTCATCAGAAATTGCTAAAGAGAAGGCAAGGCAGTTTGCTAACAAGAATAGATGTCTACGACAACTTTGTCCAGGTGACAAAGCATTCGTCCTACTCCCCAGTAGGGAAAATAGACTTCTTATTGCATGGAAAGGTCCGTATGCAATAGTCTCTCGGATTTCCGATGTTGACTATGTGGTCGATATTGATGGAAAGCATAAAACTTTCCACATAAACATGCTTTCGGAATTTCACGAACGTCCGGACTATTTGCTGCCTATTTTCCAGGCAACGGATGATGCTCCTGCACCTCACGGTCATTATTCATCCCTGTCTGTCATTCAGGATGAGGAAGCTACCTTCTCTGATGTCAACCTTCCCCTTCCAGTGGTTCCATTACATTCCACGGAATCTTGGAAAAACGTTTCTGTTTCTCCTAATCTTTCTGGTGACGAACATCGACGAGACTTGTCGATGTTACAAACATTTCAGGATGTTCTCACTGACATTCCTGGACACACAGATGTCATAGAACATGACATAATTCTTACCGACAATAATCCAATTAGGGTTAGGCCGTATCCTATTCCTATACACTTTCAGTCGCAAGTGGAAAAGGAATTGGATGAAATGATTCAATTAAATATAATTGAACCATCGACTTCACCATATTCTTCTTCCATGGTTATTGTCCGGAAGAAGGATAAGAACATACGAATTTGCGTTGATTATCGCAAATTGAATCAGGTCACAAAGTTCGACGCTGAACCGATGCCTTTGTTAGAAGATCTACTGATTAGACTTTCTAATTCTAGATTCTTCACTAAACTTGACTTGTCTAAAGGTTATTGGCAAGTGCCTTTAGCAGAGCATGCCAAACCTCTTACTGCTTTTTCTACACCTAGGGGTCTATTTCAATGGAATGTTATGCCTTTTGGTCTCATGAACGCCCCTGCCACTTTCGTTCGCATGATGCGTCGAATTCTGTCACATCGTTCGGATGTCATCGCATACTTAGATGACATCTGTCTCTTCAGTGATACCTGGGAAGATCACTATTTAGGGTTATATGACTTACTGTCCACTCTACGTGAGAATAATTTGACAGCAAAACCTTCTAAAGCTTTTGTTGGTTTTGGTGAAATCTCTTTCCTGGGTCATCGTGTTGGTCATGGTCTCTTGAAGACAGAAGACCACAATACTTCCAAAATACTGAACATCTCTGTTCCTAAAACGAAGAAACAAGTTAGGAGTCTCTTAGGTTTAATTCAATTTTATGGGAGATTTATTCCAAATTTATCTTCGATCATGGCACCTCTATCAACATTGTTGAAGAAAGGTTCGCCTAATCTGGTCCGTTGGTCTGAAGAATGCCAATCTTCACTAGACCAAATCAAGAATATATTTTCTTCTCCTCCCATCTTAAGATTACCTACTCTTGATAGGACTTTTGTTCTTCGGAGTGATGCTTCATCCACTGGGATTGGAGCAGCACTGATGCAAGAATATGCAAATACTCTGCATCCTGTTATGTACATTTCTAGAAAACTAAATGCGGCAGAGAGGAACTACTCGGTTTTAGACCGTGAGTTGTTAGCGATGGTTTGGTCAATTCTAAAACTACAAAGATTCCTCCTGGGCGCACATTTCATTCTAGAGACTGATCAGAAAGCTCTTACAGCTATTCAGACTAAGAATTTGAAGAGTTCGAGATCCACTCGATATGCTATAGCTCTTCAACCTTTTCACTTCACGGTACGAGCTATCCGTGGTGCGGATAATGTGATGGCTGACATTTTGTCTAGATGCCCACATGACTCCAACTAATACTTCTGTCCTATATTTCCATATATTACAGAGTCATAACACACCTATATTTCTACAATAGATTAGCACATCTGTACTTACTTTATATGTACACACTATCGTGCTTTGTTGTCATCTTCTTCTGTTCGTTTTTTAAGATGATAGAGGAGGACTGAGTAGTTAATATAAGGGCCGTTAGTTTACTAAACAGCCACAATTATTAATAATGTATTGTACCTTATGAAGCATATTAGTTATTAATTAGCATTATATTGCTTGTACTTTCTCAGAATGTCATTGTTGAGCTGAGGACTTACCTTACTAGTATCAAGCATGACGAGTTCTAGATTGTGTACTTACCCTCGGAATACCAGAGCATATGTCCTGGATCGTCATGTAGTTTAACTTTACTATGTACTTATGTCATTACATGTCAAAGAATGTACTATTTAAATTTTCCTATCAGATTTGTACATCCATTTTTAAAGACAATATTAGAGTATGCTGTTTAATGATGATTATAGTAACTTGCATACGTATATTGTGTTTACATGCTAACGTGATGTGTGTTGGTGACACCTCCCCGATGTGAATATTTTTTGAGACATATTTATTTTTCTGTTGAGGTATATCCTCACCAGACACTCTATAATTAGCCTATTGTTTGGCAATTTAGTTAATTATCAGCGCATAATTCGTGCGTTTTGAGCCGCTTATCGCATGCTCTTTGATATTTAAAAAAAAAATATGTTCCACATTTTTTTTTTTTATCGGGAGGAGGTGGTGATATGTTGCGTGATAAATTCTCGCAACATCATTTTATTTCAATATCTATTTTATAACGCAAGGGCAACAACTGCTTGAAATTTATAGTCACTTTTCTCGGTAAGCATTTGTCTTCTCGCGTTGGTATCGAATGCAGTTAAGTTTGAGCTGTGGTCATTTTGCGCTGGACTGCGCATGACTTGTCTTGCTTCTTGGTCGATCGGTTTCCGCCCACCACTAGTGGAGTGAGCGATTTGGAATGGCGAAAGAGATGCCTCGTTGAAGAGGGGATCTCCGCTTTTTTTTGTTCTGTCAGGAATGTGAGAGTCCTCTTATGGATATTTCGTTTATTCGAGATAATACCTCTAGTGTATTTGCACATGCCGGGAGGCATAATATTTCTGTGTATTTCCGGAAGGCAAGGTAAATTAACATTTTCATTAACTCTATCGATTTTTGGTCGTGAACGATTTCTGGTTCATAGCCTGTCTTCGAAAGTCGTCGTCACGAGATGTTTTCCTAGCTCACATGTCGCTGTATTGTGCTGCATCGGTTGATGCAGGTTCCAAGGACCATTACTTGCTACTTTGTTAAATGAACTAGGTTTGAAAAACCTTTATTATCTAGAGGATATTTTTGAGGACATTATTTATACTTCGGCAGACGTGTCTGTCTTGCTGAAGTCAAACTAAGGAGAGTGAACTGATCTCATACATCTGGTTATCTCCTGGCTGTTATAGAAAGGGATGGAGTTTTTCACCTGACTACATTTACAGCACTTTGAAATATAACATGCATCTGACTCATCATTGTAATGCTGTCTACCGTCTATTGCTGTATTGAATGTTGCTGTGATAATGACTGTTTGATGTGCCTACATATTCGCGTAACCATTTTGTCACTGTGGCGTCCACAATAAATAATGAAGAAAAACGTCAACGGCTGTTACAAGAATCATTGACTTTATACGTCGTGAGTTTACTGACGTCCTATGTGGATTGCCCTGTTATTTTTGTATGAACATTGTTTTGACTGAACACATCTGCACACCACACAAAACCAGACATGCGGATACCATCCATCATCATATGGCATCACGCATCAGTCCTAGCTCAGGGGTCGGGAACCCGCGGCTCGCGAGCCGCATGCGGCTCTTTGAGCCATCTCGTGCGGCTCTCGGCTCTCTACTACTTAACTCTTAGTAAATGAAGGATACCATGTGATTTTTTTTTCACGCGGCTCTTCAGTTTGTTAAAATGAAGACAACATTAAATATTTGGCTCTTTGTCACGGAAAGGTTCCCGACCCCTGTCCTAGCTGCTGATGTAGTTTGCTTTCAAGGGTCCTGGTTTTTTAAAAAAAAGTGTGTATTGCTTCTTTAGGGTCCTGGTTTCCAGTCTATATTGCTTTGTGGAGTCCTAGTTTGGGATGTATATTGCTTTGTGGAGTCCTAGTTTGGGATGTATATTGCTTTGTGGAGTCCTAGTTTGGGATGTATATTGCTTTGTAGGGTCCAACATTGCAAACTAAGCTTGGGGGAATCTCTCGATCCCCCAGACTTATCTCTGGTTTTAACCTGGTTTACTGCATGTATGAGGGTCCCACGGCGTATAGATGACAGTGGCTGGGAAGTGGCTGTGTGTAGGACGTGACGATTCCTTGGGAGAGGACAAAACCATAGCTTAGTATTTTAGACCTGCATATTCGGAAAGCCCCCACGGATGGCGGGGAATTCACAGTATGTTGGTACTAGCTATTTCTCACCGCTAGCTTAAAACCATATTTTATTTCATGTATACTTAGCCAGGATGGAATATATTTATTTGTTTACTACTCCTGTGGCTCCGGTTTCCTTCATTATTTATTTACATGTCCACCCATCCGTGACATCCATCCAACCAGTCTATAATGTGTTGTTAATCTTCCTCTACACCAATGCTTCTTAACCAGGAGTGCAAGTACCCCCTGGGTTGCGAGACCTACTTTCTGAGGGCCCGAGACATGCCAGTTATTTTAGAAGGTGAATCATCATTAACATTATATAATACGTAGAACTCAAATGTATTTGTATAAAATAGAACATTGACAATGTGAATTGGATACAGAATCTTAGTCACATTTTGTCAATACCATTTAAAAAAAAAAAATACTTCTTTTTTTTTTTTTTAAATTCTTGTCATATTTTGTGAGCTAGAAGATAATGGCGTCCGAAGCTTCTTAAGATGATACAAAAGGGTGCGAGGCTTCTTAAGATACTGTAGTAAAGGGGTGCGAGGCTTCTTTAGATGCTGTAAAGAGTTGCGGACGTCTAAAATGTTAAGAAACACTGCTCTACACATTACTAGACACAAGTATTTCGGCCTTTATTTGGTCTATCCTTGCTGATGGGAAAGGTATATTAGGGATTGAGATTTTTAATGTCTGGATCTTTCATGGGTACTATATTCCGTAGTTGTGTAGGTGTCTTGAGAATGACCTCGGCAATTTTTTTTGTTGTTTTAAGGTGCTAAATTGGCGGCCGTCCGTCCTTTCACGATTTACGTTCACAGCAAGGCGATGGCGCCGTTTGAATGCGCCTTGGTTCGATTTACGGTAAGCCTTTCTCTTGTATTTCTTTTCTGTTGTCTGCTGTCCTTCTTTCTGGCTAACGAGTGCCTGTTAATTACCTATATTTATTTATTTATTTCTAACTCCAACCCAGCAAGTTGTTAAATGACATGAGCCACAGGAACATCCTACATCTATAATGTGTATAACATCAAGGAAATCAGCCTGACTTTGGCTGCAAAAGAGTGACACGCTCAGCAGTCCTAGTTCAGCAACAAAATCAGCCGATTTAGCTGAGTCGTGTTTGCATTAATACCTAAGCTGGTTTACTGGAGACATATTCGCATGTATATAAATTAGCCGGTTTAGTTGAGTCGTGTTTGCATTAAAACCTAAGCTGGTTTACTGGAGACATATTCGCATGTATATAAATTAGCCGGTTTAGTTGAGTCGTGTTTGCATTAATACCTAAGATGGTTTACTGGAGACATATTCGCATGTATATAAATTAGCCGGTTTAGTTGAGTCGTGTTTGCATTAATACCTAAGCTAGTTTAGCGGAGTCATATTCGCTGTGACGGTATTGCCTCCCCTGCTTTGCAGTAGTGGTCCAACAGTGGCCAAAACCCAAGAGTATCTGTTGTAGGCTTCGATGGAGTCTATCTTTACAAACAAGATTACTCTTGGCAGAAATGTAAATAGAAGAGTAGTAAAGCTTCTATCACTTTGGAGTCTTCACAAGATATTCAGATACACGAAAACAATGCTGGCTGTTGCTGAGCACGTTAATTCTGTAATCTGCCGACAACTTTTGTGAAGAATTTAAGCAATGGTTTATTCTAGCTCGTTAAGCCCCCACCCCTGAGTTAATCAGTGGAATTATTATTATAATATAACTCTGTTTAGAGCGTGTGTGTGGTAACTTTGACTGAGAAAAACATGTAGTACATTTGAAATGATTGAATCGAAGTTAAATTGGTATAATTACAAATAACAAAATTTAATAAGCACTTTAAGTTTAACAGTTTAAAAGAAAGGAATAATAGTTAATTACAAAATAAAGTTTTCATCACTTGGGTGATGGTTTTTTATAAGAGGTTCAAGTGGCAGCATATGGGTTACCTTAGCTGCCAGTGACGATTCTGATCCTCCTTCTCCTGATGAGTTTGTTTTCTGTACACTGCGTTCATTCGTCTCTGGTCAAGGTTCGTAGGGTGAAGCTCGTTTCCCAGGAAAGTCTAGGAGAGTCTTCAAGGCTGGTCTTCCGTCTTAAAGCCTAACCACTCGTCCCTTCTTGTCACAGAAATGGTCCTTTTTGCTGGTACCACCAATAAGCCAATCTTGGCTCACTGACGTTTTTGCTCAGAGGACTTTAAAAAAAAAGGCACTGGCAGCTTCCTTCTTTCACGTGTACTGTGGTCGTTAATTTTAACTTCAATTCCCTCTGACTCCGTGTCTTTCTTCAGTTTCCTAGTCCCGGTGTTCCTTATTAAAATGTAGAGATTTCCTATGCTTTGTAAGTCTTATTTGGTTCTCCAATAAAAGGTCCGGTTAAAAAAAAGGAATTATGAATCTAGTCTTCACTCTGGCGAGGTCTGATGTTGTCTTCTTCTTCTTCCGTCCTTAGCCACCGACCGTCAAAGCAGTCAGTGGCCATTACGCCTAGTGGCGTCTTAGGGCAACAGCAGATAGGTTTTCTTTGCCATTGTTTCCCATCACGCCTATTGGCGTCTTTAGGGCAACGGCAAATCAATCCATCTGCTGTTGTTTCCGTAATCGAAGTGACTGGCAAACGGGTGATCAGCCCGTTGGTGATGTTGTCTTGGCGAGCGTGAAATTCACAGTGAATAAAAACTGCGAAATGGTCAGACTATATTCCTATCTTCCCACGCCTTCGTTTGTTATGGAATTATATAAACGCTCCACTCATATTCAAACCGGTCGGGTGTGATACTTTCAAAACATTTCCGACATGGAAAAATGTTGCAAAAGTCACGTCTCCCATATATGGTAATATGATGACCGATGCCCTTGTGTACAAACTTACAGACAGATCGGGGAACTCACATGACAACATGTGTAAGCTGTAATACTTACTTCTTTATTAGAAAGTAATGTTGTCATAACAAGTCTGCCCGGAAGCGATTATGTCACACTTTTCTGCCCACATGTGTCACACAGACAGTAATCTCGTTATCTGTCGTATGAGTACGCAAAACTCCGTGTCTGCCCATCTGGGTTACCAAGCGAGTCGTCTTATCAGCGGTTCGATCTAAACACGCCGGCAACTATCTTATCTAGTTGGTTCTCGCAGGCTGGGATAAACATTATCTACAAGGAGTGTCACAAATGTCTGAACCTACAAACTATATTCCACACAAGCAGAAAATTAAAGAAAGAAAGAAAGAAAAGTGCGATAATTGACAGCACATAATACAAATCAGTACCACAAATGTACAGATACTGCCGGAGAGAAACAAAGATCGATAGGGGGCCGCCCCGTTTTGTCACATTCGCATGTATATAAATTAGTCGGTTTAGCTGAGTCGTGTTTGTATTAATACCTAAGCTGGTTTAGCGGAGTCATATTCGCATGTATATAAATTATCCAGTTTAGCGGAATCATATTCGCATGTATATAAATTAGCCGGTTTAGCTGAGTCGTGTTTGCATTTATACCTAACCTGGTTTAGCGGAGTCATATTCGCATGTATATAAATTAGCCGGTTTAATGAAGTCATGTTTGCCTAGATACAACAACAGGCTGGGCTCAGTCGTTTTCACATTTATGCAGTAACTTTTAAAAAATTGAGACGTATTTGCATTAACACATTAGATGTTTTAGCTGAGTCGTATTTGCATTTATGCGTTCTCTTGTTTATTGAAGTCCTCTTTGCATTTATGCCTTAACTGGTTTAACGGAATCCCGTCTACTATTTATATACATCATTTGGCTTAACGGCCGTGTTTGCTTGTATGTATTAAACTTGTTCAGCAGAATCTTGCTTCAAATTATCTGTTTCTCTGGGTCTAACCCTTCCTTCATCCCCGTACACAACTTACCCCGCAATTATGTTTTTTTTCTTTCTATTTAAAAAAAAAGACCGTTTGAAACGTGTCAGGGGTGTAAATTTTGAAATAAATGAAGCATATGTCTCCAGGTTGTTTGATGTCATCATGGCACAGAGTGATACACACGACTGCGCGCGAACCAAACACGTCATGCATAACCCTATGACCCTGCCTTTCTGTGTTGGATATTTTATTTTCATTATTTAGTAGCCGTTCCTCGTGGGGTCCATGAATATCGTCACTCGTATAGTTAGCATACCCCCGTGGTTCTCAACATGGGGTACTATATACCCAATCGAATGCCTCGAGAGATACCTGGTGGGAGTACCTAGGGCTGTGCATTCAACATGGGTGATGTTGTATATGCTTTTGTATTTAGTAAAATATATCAGCAAATAGCCAAACCATTTAGATTGTAAATTATACAGTATATGCATATTCATGATACTCCTATTTTTATTGTTATGAAGAGACAGAGAGAGAGAGAGAGTAGTAGTAGTAGTAGCAGCAGCACGGCAGTAGTTGTACTGGTAGTGGTCGTCGACGTAGTAATAGTAGTAGTTGTTGTTGTTCAGACTTAGGCTAGACATCGATAACAGAGCTTGTTCTGTATCCGTTACACAGCTCGGTTGGTGGGGAGAGAAACAATTTTCAAAAAAGGAGACGACGTTTCAGCAAACATTCTGTTGCTGTCATTTTCGACGGAGTCATCTGTCAAGTTATTTGCTTATGTTTGTATCATAAGTATAATTGTGTCTTTACCTGCGATGTCAGGTTGATTAGGGGTTGTCTTCCCTTGTTTATTCATTCATTGTGTTTGACCTTTAGGGTCAGAGGTTGACAGTTCGGCGTAGGCCTATGGGAAGGTTTTTTAAGCGGGAGTGAGATATACTTCCGGGAAGCCGGGAGGTCCTGTTTTTCTGAAGGGACCAAGAGTCCATTGTTTTTCGGGGAGAATCTTCGAAGTAACTGCTATGGCAGTTTTCCCCAGTGAATCTCTGTGCGTCGGGATGACGACAGAATTCCTTGTTTAGTTCTGAGGATTCATTTTCCAGGTAATACCGACCTTTATGCATTATTACGCTTTTCGGTGGCAGAACATGTAAAGGATTACCTAGGGTGAACAGCAGCTCACTGATCCGCCATTTCAGAACTTATATATTTGTGCTCGAGGTAGCCATCCAAGACTGTTAGTCTTATATTGTCCAGAAATCCAGTGACGAAGATATATTGTGGGAGCCGCAGATTGGCGGAACTTCTATCTACAATAAGTATTACTGCAGGGTTGATGATAACCTATTTAACAGAAGTACACGGCCGACGTCAGAACGAGGCCTGTGCTTTCGGCTATTATACTACAGCCTGATATGTGCAATTGGCGGGGAGTGCCAAGTTGCACCTATGTGTCATAGTAACTAAGGCATCTGACGCGTTTAGTCAGAGACGCCAAGGGCGACGCTACGAACTGTCATTATTGAAGAACTTTGCTATTGACCATGCACGTCTATTCTGATGTTTACCTTTTTGAATGCCAAATGTATACCTATCGATGTCAGGTCAGCATGACCTTGTTACACTGACTGTTCCTGTTGATATTATGTGTGTTCCCGTCAATAAATGTCTTGAAACATGCCTGCAGTGTCAAAGCATCCTTGATTACTGCATGTGAGAGTATGGGTTGCAGGATCTACATCTATACGAGCCTAAACACATTCGCGCCTTCATTCGCACCCACACTCAATTCATCATACGCTCGCACTACACATCTAACAACATGTATACTGTCTTGGGCCAGTGATCACATCAACAAGGAAAAAAAGACAGTTACACATTCCCTGTTTTTTTTTTCTGTTTTTTTTTTTTTTTTTTGCGTACGCCCGCTATTACTCAATGCGAAATCTCAGGTTAGTATGTCTAGCCTGAGACGGATTTTTACGTGAGTATCCCTTTTTCTTGTGCAGAGACAGGTGTCCCTCGCCATTCAGGCAGATACTCGCCGATTTCGGAGGTACCCATTAGAGCTGGGTCGGCTCAGGAGCCGCCAGTCCCTGGTCGACGACACTCCTTCAAATGTACTCGCCAGGGCTCGAGTTAATCCAGTCCAAATCCCGGCCGACAAAAAATTTCAAATGTCCTCACCCGGGTTTTGATCCTGGGTCACCCGGTCGCCAGCGCAGTTTGGTAACCACTACACCAGCGCAGCTGTTCTCAAACAGGTTGAGAACCATTGTGGAAGGTTCAAGATATGCCGGGGTGGTTTTAACATCCTACCACTGTCTGTTATCTTGTACTATCTTACGACGGACGCGCCTGTTATCGGGGAGACGAACATTCTCATCTTAGGCCAAGTCTTACATTCCCGTTCCTCTAGGCCAGGGTTTCTTAACTTTGTGTGTGCTTTGTACCCCTTTGATTGTTGTCATAAAATTAACAAGTGATACAACGTAAAATTATCTCCAAAGGATAAAATGTAAGGATAAAAACATAATGCGTAAGCTGCTGATAGTACATGATCGCCCTGACCGCGGGTCATCACCCTCCATAAAAATTGACTTGCTAGACGGGAAATCAAAACGGTTACCATTTGAACGGGATGAGAACGGCGGATCAAAAGGAAAAAAAATATGACTGAAAAAATTGCGTGAGACTAGCAAGGTTAAGGAGACGCAATTGGGGTGGGGTGGGGGGGGGGGGGGGGGGGGGGGGAAACGGAGAAAAAGTCACGTTTCCCAAGTTGACATAAAGTAAGGAACTCGACAGAAGGGACCTTGGATATGATACGCCACAGTCATTTATTGGACGCTTTTGCGATACCAAGCCTTTTATTTGAATTCAGCGGCAAACGCAGATGCTTGAAATATTACAAAATTTAAAAAGTAACTTTTTCTTAATATTAATGTTAGGAATATAAAAAATTAGCTGGCCGGATGGCCCATTCTGAGCAGTGAAATAATATGCTTTTATTTATACAGACGGATAGCTAATAATGAAGATAATGACAAAAGACAGTGTTGTTCACATCAGCGAAAGACTGCATTGAATCAAACAAGTCACTATTTGCACAAAAATCGCGACCTTGAAGACTCAAGTGTCCAAATCTAGTTAGAATGAAAGAGAAGGGGAATTGGTGGAAGCTGTGGCTAAAAATAACTTTACAGACAAAAATTTGTAGAGGGGAAGGATAGGTTGGTTCAAAAAACAAGTACGTTTTTGTGGAAACGCAAGTAGAGACGGACGGACTAACAGATAAAAATCCATACTTGACTGAAGCATGACTGAAATGACTTTAGTGTAGGAAATTTGAATTTAAAAAAACCAAGGCATTGATTGGCCACAGACAATCATATTATCGGCGCTCAGACGCGCATTTGGGGCCATTCCTCAATAGTTGTCCAGTGATAGACACAGTAAATTTCAAGTGTGGTGATTTCCAAATGAAATAAATTGAAATAAGTTCAGGGACGCCATACTATAGCCAGCAGCTCAGCTGAGTTTTGCTAGCATTTCTGTGTTCTTTATTCATAATCTGGTAAGATTGAAATTATTTCTTTGTATATTTTGAATATTGTTTAATGTTTCGAGTGATTTGATACTGCCATATCGAAATCTAGCCTTACAAACAAGTAAGGATTTGCTCTAGACCCCCTGCCCTAGTTCAGGGTCTAGGGACAAACAATATATATACTCCAGCAATGATTAGGAAGGACAGATCAAGTGTTGAGATCGGTGGAACATATCACCTATCATATCCTAGGGCAAGAAGCTAATAAACATATTTCTGAATATGTAGTCTGGGAGAACTTATCCTATGGGAAACCAACTTGGTAAGATGTGTTGTATGGTCAGAGAGATCTGACTCTGTCTAAATGGTGTTATTGTAAATTGTTACGTGTAGAAGTGGCTCCTTAGGTAAGGTTCTGAACCCAAACCAATACTTTATTTCAGAGCTGTGAGTTTTTATGTTGACACCAAAAGGTGGTGTCAAATGCTGGGTAGATAATTGACAGTGAGGACCCGTGCAGTGTCGCATCTCGGCAGAACAGCCTTGTATTGCCCCCAAGCCCGGAGAGGTGGGGCCACCCGATATATTGCCCCCAAGCACGGAGAGGTGGGGCCACCAGATTCCAGCACCAGCGCTACTTCTTCAAAGTTACGTAAGCAGGCTGGTCTGCTGGATTTTCACCAACTTCATAGACATAACACCCAAAGTGAATTCCTACTAAAACATCCCATTTACTTCCATCATTAATGGACAATGTTTGGTAAAACTTAGACAGGGAGGGATGAAGCCACCCCAACAGCACATCTATTCATCGTTCTCCCAGGGAAAATAAAATTATAAACTGTAGAAATACTAACTAATCTTAAAATTTGTATACGTACACACATTTTATTTATCATGTCATTTATTCATGCCATTCACTCATAAATTCCAAAATCTTTTCATATGTTCTGGCCAAATAAAACCTTGGTTCAGAACAAATAAATTTAAAAAAAGATTTACTTTCTAAAATTTCACCAGCTGGATTTAGTTCATTGTGTTCTAAATTTTATTGATAATATATTATTTAATATCTGTGTGTGTGTGTTTGTATATGTCAATACAACACATTACATTCAGTACCCTAGATTATAACGTAGCCACATTCATTAGGAAAAAAGATAGGTGTGAGGTCGTAGTGGTAGCAAGAAAGGCCTTCTGAAAATTCACAACTACATTTTATCTCAGGAGCCTTCACAGCTGACCTCATACATTACACTTAGTAATATCACCATCATACAATACCATCAAAACCACTACAATTGTCCGGTAAAGGCTATGTACCCATTTGATTGTCCGATAAAGACTATGAACCCATTTGATTGTCCGATGAAGGCTATGAGCCCCTTCTTGAAAAAAGAAATGTACAAAGAAGCTTATTCCATATGCTAGAAAGAAGCTAATGCACAAAGATCTTATTCCATATGCTAGAAAGAAGCCAATGCACAAAGATCTTATTCCATATGCTAGAAAGAAGCCAATGCACAAAGATCTTATTTCATATGCTAGAAAGAAGCCAATGCACAACGATCTTATTCCATATGCTAGAAAGCATTTAAGACAAATGTCTATGTTAGAGAGAAAATAAACACCTATGTAGGCCACCAAGAACCACTTTTATCAGTAGTGAAACGTCGAAAGCTTGCCTGGTTTGGGCATGTAACTCGTCATGACTCCCTTTCGAAAACGATCCTCCAGGGAACAGTCGAAGGTAAGCGGAGAAGAGGAAGGCAAAGAAAATCCTGAGCTGATAACATCAAAGAATGGGCAGGACACGGTTTTTCCACACTTGTACGCATTGCTGAGGGTAGAGAGCAGTGGAGGACCCTGTCTGCTGATGCTTCCACCATGGCACCCCTACGACCCATGACGGGTTACGGGTTGAGATGAGATGATGATGAGAAAGAAGCCAATGCACAAAGATTTTATTCCATATGCTAGAAAGAAGCCAATGCACAAAGATCTTATTCCATATGCTAGAAAGAAGCCAATGCACAAAGATCTTATTCCATATGCTAGAAAGAAGCCAATGCACAAAGATCTTATTCCATATGCTAGAAAGAAGCCAATGCACAAAGATCTTATTCCATATGCTAGAAAGAAGCCAATGCACAAAGATCTTATTCCATATGATAGAAAGAAGCCAATGTACAAAAAAGCTTATTCCATATGCTAGAAAGAAGCCAATGCACAAAGATCTTATTCCATATGCTAGAAAGAAGCCAATGCACAAAGATCTTATTCCATATGCTAGAAAGAAGCCAATGTACAAAGAAGCTTATTCCATATGCTAGAAAGAAGCCAATGCACAAAGATCTTATTCCATATGCTAGAAAGAAGCCAATGCACAAAGATCTTATTCCATATGCTAGAAAGAAGCAAATGCACAAAGATCGTATTCCATATGCTAGAAAGAAGCCAATGCGCAAAGATCTTATTCCATATGCTAGAAAGAAGCCAATGTACAAAGAAGCTTATTCCATATGCTAGAAAGAAGCCAATGCACAAAGATCTTATTCCATATGCTAGAAAGAAGCCAATGCACAAAGAAGCGTATTCCATATGCTAGAAAGAAGCCAATGCACAAAGAAGCGTATTCCATATGCTAGAAAGAAGCAATCCACTTTCATTGGGCATGTTATGAGAAACAGAAGTATCTTTTAAAATTTTTAAATGTTTAATATTATGTACACGGACCCCGTAGAATCCATTCATAAACTCTCAAAGGGACTGTGGATCACATGTGTGAGAAACCTTGCTCTAAGTTGAGGTAGTTGACTTGGCTTAACAGCCGAACAGCTTCGAGCTCATCCTTAGGGATGTGGTAGTAACGCTCGAAAGCTAAGCCTTAACAAAAAAATGTAAAGATAGCCCTGAGCGCAGAAAGGATGCTTATTACTAACATTTGAAGGAAGCGTTCCACTTTACTTAATCATAATATGAGAAGAAGAAAGCGATAATATATTGTGACAACAGGAAAGATTGGAGGAAATAAGATAAAGAGGATGACAAAGATAGAAGAATCTGGACAGTTTGATACCATGACATAAAAAGAAGTCAACAACAGAATAATTAAGCTGTACTGGAGACAGGAAGTTGTGGAGAGACATGATCGCCTAAGCTACCAATCAAAGTAGTCCTTAATTGAAAAGGAAGTCCTGTAGAAGATGCCGCCTTAGGGGAGTGAAGAGTTAAAAGCGTCACTGGTATAGGTCTCGTCTCTTCCTCGTTGACTTTGCCTTCCCTACACTCAAGAGCCGAGACATGTACCCATTTACAGCAAGATAGATTGGGGTGTAACGCTACCTGGTCGCGAACCCGGTATCTGTTCCTCAAGAAGGCAGCGCTAGAACCACTTTAACAGGTCTATATTTCTGATCTTTGTCTCCTGTTTGTGACTGTGGATGACGAAGGGTCAACCCCTCGAAACGTTCCGTGTTTTCATTATATCGTTGAATTGCAAAACTGACTCAATAATAATTTTTATTGTTAAGAGCAGTGATTTAACATTAGTACTTTAATTAGTACCACAAAGGAAATTTAGATACACGGTTAAGTGTGTTGATCTATACATGTGTTTACATTGTATTTTTTCATTTTTTCACTTGTCATTTTAAGACATATCCATCTCTTTTCTGTTTATTCATTGGTTTTTACATTTCTTTTCATTTGCATTTCTATTCGGTTTAATTCAATATTTCTAATACATGATTTTATTTCATTTACCACATTGTACCAAAGGTGGACAATTGTGGATATATGCTTTTGTGCATACCTTTTGTTTATTTAAGTTGACTTAAATTTCATATTTATGTTTTTAATGATTCTATGTCATGTTATATTTATAAAATATGATTATGTACACTTGAATCACCTCTAGTCACGAGTAGTAAAGAAAAAAAATGGTAATATAATTAATTTTTTTGGGGGGATTAGTAAGGAAACTGTAGCGTTCTTTTCGTGGGCAGTTACAGTCTTTTACAGATGAGGGTATTCTCATATTTATTAATATGTGGTCCTACCTCTGTAATAAACTTTACGCACCGACTTACATGATAGTAAGTATTCTTGGTGAGTTTGATTTCCTTAGCGCACGGTTGTGCACTAATGGGAGTATGGGTTACCCCGCCCGCACGTGTTGCCAAAGAGGAGTCTACGTCATAGCTGGGTGGTAGAAGTTGGGTTCCCAAATCAGTCCATTGATTTGTGGCGTTCGAACCCGTGTTGCGGGAGTATTTATTCTTTATATGACCGTCCGTCTGTCAGGAAGATGAGGACCTTGGTCATTTATATACCGGTGATTTTCTCGGGAGAGAATGCAAGTATGATAACTATATTATTGTAATGTTTCCTCTTGTAGACGTCTAGTTGGACCAATAACGTATTGGTTCCAAAAATGGAGTCCTACTTGAACTTATAAGGTATATTTTCAATCCGACGGATTCCTGCCATTAGGAGTATCCAGGATTGGCTTAGGATTATTAATTATATGTATCATTATTCGGCCGTTAAGAAGATTTACTACGTAAAGCAGAGGTGACTCTAGTATTCGCTATATCTAAGCGTTAATGCCACGAAAGGTCGTTGGCAGGAATATGTATTATTGTAATTCATCATTGATTGAAGTAAGAGGCCAGTACCAAAAGGAGATACGTAGTATTGGAACATTAAATGATATCGAAGACCTAATAAGGATCTTCGTCATTGCCAAGGTCATAGGATAATGAAAGATGACCTATCGAATATAACTGCCTCATTTGTTTACTTGGATGCCATGTTATAAATACTGTATAACTAGTCTGACATTACCAAAGAGATTATCTTACGGAATGGACTTACTGTAATTTAAAATATGAAACCTACGTTACGTACTGTATTGTGGAAAGTTAACCGTCCGTCGTTCTTATCAACATGTTCGTCTAGTCAACTGTGCAATCGTCAAATAAACTGATATAACTTGAACAGTCTTGACATTCGTTGATGTGCCCATTGTTGGCAGTTTTATTTGATTGATTACTACTTTGTTTCCAAAATGGATCAATTCGCGTTATGGTCAGAAGTGACAGTCTCAACACCCTCAAAACGAACCTAACAATCACTTTTCCTGCAGATTTCTGCGCCCTCGGCATGACAGGTGTTGGGGAGCCTGGGGTTTTCAATTGCATGCTGGCAATTTTGGATTCGGGGTCATAATGGTGTACCCAAGTCTCATCTGCTGTCACCATGGTCTCCAAAAAAGTTTTTGACTGACACTTTTTGAGCAACTGTTGACATCAATTTACCCTCGTTTGCTTCTGTTCACGTGTCAACAGTCGCGGAACCCAGCGTGCACACACTTTTCTCATGTTCAGTCTGTTGTGTAAAATTCTATAAACTGTTCTTTCATTTAGTTTTACTCTACTAGCTATCTCCACAATTGTCATTTTTCGATCCTGGTCAATGATTTTCTTCACTCTTCTTGCATTTTCATCGTTGCACTCTGAGGCTGGTCTACCAGATCTTCGCAGATCAGCAACATTTGAGCAGCCGCACTTAAACTGTTGACACCAGTTTTTTACCGAAGTATATGAAGGACAAGAATCACGAAACACTGGTTCCATCTCCCTGTGTATTTCTGTAGGTGTTTTTCCCTGAAACATCAGAAATTTTATCACAGCTCTGGCCTCCTTCTTTTCCATTGTTTTGTCAAATCTTTGGAGCAGCAGATCCGGTCAATAGGGTACATTGCGCCGTGCACCGTTGCGGGAAAACCCATTGAAGAAATAAACGCGTACTTTACACATTCAATGCAAATATGATGAACTTTAAATGTGCCAAGTTTCATCTTCCTCCTATGACTCCTTCATGGTCAGGCCCAAGACTTATGTCAATCCCCTTGTAAGTACTATAAAACCTCTTATGAACGGATTTCGGAAATAGGGGACGAAATAAGTTGGTGCCGACATGTTGGCTCGTGGTGGTAATATGTAAAATTAGCGGTCTTGACTGTTAATTAGCAACGTGCCGCTAGGATGCGGACGCGGAAGCGCGCAAAATCTTTGCTGACACTCTTGTAGGGGTAAGAGTGTAATACTGTCATCAAACCTTTACTGTTTTTGACGATATATCGATATATATATATATATATATATATATATATATATATATATATATATATATATATATATATATATATATATATATATATATATATATATATATATATATATATATATATATATATATATATATATATAATTCAGAAGTGCCGGACAGGCAGCCTTTTCGGACCACTCTTTCCCCCCTCTTATTCCGTGTGTGAGAGGTTTTTACATTACTGTGTATGTAAGTCGTTTGTTTTTTTGCCGTGACAACAGTGTCATGTCCTGGTCTTAACTTATTCTAGTTGAAAGTTGCGTTGCCCTGCTTCGTTTACGCTGCTTGATCTATGCTACACAACTGGTTTTGCAAATGCTCCTCGTTTCGAATTTCGAGTATCGCATTGTTTAATTTGTATAAGTCTGTAACTCCATGCTTAATCCAAGGTAAGTTTTTGAAAATTTTGCAGAGGACTTCAATTCATCTGTCTTCTTATTTGCTCCCCGTTTTCTTTTAATTGGGGAAGGGCGCCGCACTGGGGACGGGGAAGGGAATTTGATGGGGTATGTCAATGAGCAGCCTTGTTTGTATGTATGCCCGTTTCGTCTTAATATCTTGTTACATTATTTCTTATTTCGTTGTAATCATAAATAACTTCTCCGGCTGTGTATTTTATGGAGTGTTGAGGTTGATTGTGTGGTTAGTTGAGATTTTATCTGATTGATGATGGTTTGAATCTGACTAGGGTATGATTCAGCTGCGAGAGACAAGCATACCCCTCATCACAAGAAACGTTAATATCAGACTCTGAAGACTGCCAAGAAGGTCCGAACATTTATTAACTCACTTTTCACGAACAGAAGAATGTGTGACAAAATCCTGTACTCTAACTGATAAGCGACATTCTCATCCTCACGTCTACGCTTCCTCTAAACGTAACAATATTTATTTAACTGGGGACCACTCATCCCAAAAAATCACACCGTTTGGACACATCTGATCACTACGAGATTCATCCGCCAAAGACCCGTATAAACAAAAACGTCACCCTTGACAACTTGTTGACGTCATACTTGTTACTCGCTTACGTCATAATTCAACATGCGTTCACCAAGAGCGCTGTGTGGTACACAAACGTCACGAAAAAAGATTAATATGAGTTTATGTACACAGAACAGCTCCCAGCATGGAGTCTACTTTCTTTTACCTCTGTTGTCATTAACCTGTCTAGACAGGAAGGGAGGCATCAAAGAAGAGTTGGCTACCCGAAAAGCAGCAGCTGGGAGACTTTTTCAGACCATAAATCGTGGATTTCTCAGTAAAAGAGAAGTCCCACTTATGTTCCAGTCTTGTCCTATGGATGCGAGTCATGGGCAATGACCACAACCCACAAAAGCCAGATCCAAACCTCAGAAATGAGGTATCTGAGGAAGGTGGTTGAAGTAACAAGAAAATTCAGCAACCAGACGATACATCATGGCCTCAAAACCCAGCCCCTGCAGACCCTAGTAGAACAGTCCCAACTACGATGGTTTGGCAGTGTCTGCAGAATGGGAGAAGATCGGCTACCATGGCAAGTATGGGCAACTAAGAGCCAGAGATCCAGACCTCAAGGACGACCCAGAGTCCGCTGGGAGGACAACATTATACAATCCCTGAAGGACCGATAAATAGATTGGAACGAGGCCAGGAAGTAGACAGCCGATAGGATAGTATGGCGCGCTTTCTGGCAACTTCTACACCCCAAAGTAGAAGAGTAACGACTAAGTAAGTAAGTCTTTTACCTGTAAGGAAGAACGTTGTGGAAACCTGTTGGTGGCGTTGCGAGCCGATCCTTTTTCTTGAGTCCTCATGATAACAAAAGTAGAGAGAGAAAAAGCCTTTTTCTTGAGTCCTCATGATAACAAAAGTAGAGAGAGAGAGAAAAACACATGGAGAAGAGAGTTGGAGACAGAAGTGAAAATGATTAGGAAGACACAGAAAGCTAAAGGCACGTGACAGGAAGACTTAGTATACGTTTGTTCAAGGCCTATGCTCCTGTGGGAGCTGAATGGTCAGTAATGAATTAATATAATTTTTGGAGTACTCCAACGACAGCTTCTACAAGGCAATAGCTTCTGCCTATACATTTACAATAAAACACGTATGCTTCTCTTTCCCTGGGCATTTCCAGAACTAGGACTGCCAGGTAATGCTATCAACAAGTGTCCTCAATATGTGTCATATCCATCTCCAGCGTCTACGTCTCTTCTCTTGTCTCTTGTTCTTCTGGCACTTGCCTGGTTATTCTAATCAGTTCCACATGGGTGACCTTTTTGACCCCAAGATGCAGCAATAGTGAAAGCAGTCAGCGACCCATAGCTGTACTGCTTGCATCAGGACCAGCGAACCAGAGCTGGTCAAGACCGCACTCCACCTCCACGTGGTGGTCCTGGAAACAGTCTGCAGCAGTGCAGTCTGGCTGAGCGAGTGCGGATCGCAATGGGAAGGCAAACCCGGTCCCTAAAAAATGCCGTGCTGAAGTCGGATGTGTCGACCGAAAGGTGCAGATATCACAGCTTAGGCGTAAACAGACACAACGCAACCACCGTCCTTTTCAGGGCGAACGAGGAAAGAAGGAAGAAGGAGCCATTTCAATCATTTTATTCTGCGGAAGAATCCATTTATGAAAGTAGTTTCTTTGATGTTGTTTTTGTTGTTCTCTATGTTTCACAGCCATACAATATGACTGGCTTGAGATTTGAGTTTAAGATTCTTATTTTTATATTGGACTTGGGGTCCATGGGGCATGATGCGCAACATAAGACTAACAATGTCCCTCAGGCTCTCATGCTCAAGCCTACCTCACCTACAAGCGGCGGACCCTGTTCTCCTCAGTAATCCAGCTGAAGGTTGGGGGTTTCAATCTGTAGCGGGAAGCTGGATGGGACAGCAGACGAGGTTCAGGCGAAATCATTTTCCCAGCCAGTTGGAACAGGGATGTTCCCACTCTCCCATTGAAGAGGTACTCAAGTTGTCGATACTGGGCCAGAAGGCGCACCGGAAACCACAGTATCACGCAACTCGCTGAGTACACCATCATATTGGACTTGATTTCTTCTCCCCGTATATATCCGAATGCAGTGAAAGCTGCTGTTGCCTTTCGTATTCTTATTTAGACATCACTCTAACTCAGTCTATATTATTGGCGAGATATATGTATGATATCACTCTAACTCAGTCTATATTATTGGCCAGATATACGTATGATGTCATCACTCTAACTCAGTCTATATTATTGGCCAGATATATGTATGATATCATCACTCTAACTCAGTCTGTATTATTGGCCAGATATATGTATGATGTCATCACTCTAACTTAGTCTATATTATTGGCCAGATATATGTATGATATCATCACTCTAACTCAGTCTATATTATTGGCCAGATATACGTATGATGTCATCACTCTAACTCAGTCTATATTATTGGCCAGTGTCGTAAATTTTATTAAGATAGGTTGAAGATGTTTAAGGTCCCGTCTGAGCAGAGGTGATAATGGTAAACTATGTGATAATAAGGGGTAAGAAATAGCTTTACTTTTCACAATGGTGAGAGTGTAAGAGAAAGGACAATCTCTGGATTGAGTAATTGCTCTAATCCAGCCTATCTTATGACAATATTTAACTAGACTCACTTTCTCTCCTGGTACATATATATATACGAGGTACACTCCACTTACATATACACAATTCTGTGACATAATACGTACAGACGTGAACCAAGCTATGGATAACATATAATGGGCAGGGGTTGACCAACACGATATTTTAAGGTGTATTATGTTTATTGTCTCTAGAAAAAAATCACAACATCAATCATCAGAAAGTATAGTTACAGACACAAAAATGCAAGACAAATTATTAACCCAATGGGCCCTCTCTGGTAACGGAACCCCAAAGTAGATCCCAACAGAGGTACTTAACCCAAAAGATTAAAGTTAATACTAAAGTAAAGGGATAGACGATAAAGGAAAGAACAAAGTCTTTAGTTAATCTATCCTGCGAACAAAATAATATAACAGTAGTATTGAACCCGAAAAGACAGAAGTGAGTAAAATGATTATACAAAATATGAAATATTCATTTCTCTTTCTTACAATCTGTCAGTCTGTGGCCACATTTCAATCACACTTACCGACTACTCTTGCACGTAACAGCTGTGTATCTTTGACATATTTCATGGGTGGTGCTGATCCAAGGGAGCTCCAGTTCCTCAAAGAATTATTAATTTTCCTAATGGGGAACGCCGGCTTAGATAGTGCTAATTTTATGTGTCAAAGTTCACGTCAGGTAGAAATATATATATCGCGATCGAAATGGTCACCATGGGCAGCACACAGTAGTCCGATATTTAAGGAAATGTCTGGTGGGTACACTGTTAGAAAAACCAATAAGGATAAGCAAAGGATCTCCTATCTGTGTTTTTTTTCCCTTTGTTTCTCTCTGGGGTTGAGTGCCGGTTATGAACCCAGGTATTCTTTTTTCTGGATAAATCCACTCGAGAAAAGAAAAAAAAAACCCACGATAGTCAGTATTCTGGAACAAATGTTATATAGATATTTGGCCGCCACAAGCGGATCAGATTTGCTGTAAACAATCTGGGTAATTTCTTGTCCAGTTTATGATCTTATTCTTAAAGTTTATATGTGGGAACTCTCTCTCTGGAAGAAAGCAAGAGGATCGCACAGGTCAAAATCTAAGACCCGATAATATTTTAAGAATGTTTCTGGAGCTATTCAAACCGCTAGATCGAAAGGATTGTGATCGCCTAGAGGTGGAAAAAACAAACATTTTAACAATGATATCAATATTATAATCTCAAACGCGTTAGGTAAGACCTCTAGATCACTCCGGTATTAAATTATATTTAAACCCACAAGAGTCTAGCTAATATGATCGCGCTTTAACACGAGATATAAACTCCAGTAATTCACAAAATTACGCATGATGAATAAAAGTAGATTTATCTCTAATTATCAGTCGCCTAGCGTATATTATTTAATTAATTTAAAGCGTCTCTTACTGGGGGAATGTCAAGAAATTAAATTAACTTATTACAGCTGGAACAATTTGCTATAAGTTATTTAATATGCTTATTTAATAAACACAGAAATCCCAGTGAAAAACTTTAACACGTTAAGACACTCAAAATTCTATTATGATTACCGCCATGCAGGAAACTGACACTCTCCACGAAATCTAGAAAATTCTCTCTATATAAAACTCCAAGAGTTCGCGCTAGCAGATATCAACAATTCCTGCGGCAGGCTGATAAATGAGTTTTAGGAGACTGCACATATATACTGAATCGACCCGATCTCGCCCATGAGAATTCTACGTCCATTCTATTATCAGGTGTTAATCAGAGGTTTCAGATCTCGGCTCTGACGTCGTAACGTGATCACCGGTGGCCCGCCTCCTGAGGGAATGTCAGTAAGAGATACCGAAATAGTTTTATTTTAATAGCTCGAGAGAGAAGACAACAAAGGGCGAATGTCGTGGCTGCTAGCACGATAACTTATTGCATACCAACCAGCAAGCGTGGGAATTCTACTCGAGTTGTTTTGTTGAAAGAGAGAAAGGGGTGACTGAGGGATTAAAGAGAGGCTCGATTTTCATACGTCACAGCCAGATATATGTATGATATCATCACTCTAACTCAGTCTATGTTATTGGCCAGATATATGTATGATATCATCACTCTAACTCAGTTTATATTATTGGCCAGATATATATATATATATATGATATCATCACTCTAATTCAGTCTATATTATTGGCCAGATATATGTATGATATCATCACTCTAACTCAGTCTATATTATTGGCCAGATATATGTATGATAGCATCACTCTAACTCAGTCTATATTGTTGGCCAGATATATGTATGATATCATCACTCTAACTCAGTCTATATTATTGGCCAGATATATGTATGATATCATCATCATCACCACTCTTCAGTTCCCCAAGGAGCATAGGCCTTCAACAAACTTATGTCAAGTATGTGCCGTGCCATCAGCTCAAGGTCTTTCAATGTCGTCCTCATTCCCTTCATGTATGTCTCGTTCCCCTACCTTACCCTGGGGATTCCAGAACAAAGGCTGCCTGGTGATGCTATCCAGTGTCTTCTTCTAATCTCTTGTTCCACTGGCACTTGTCTGGTTCCACTGGCACTTGTCTGGTTCCACTAGCACTTGTCTGGTTCCACTGGCATTTGTCTGGTTCCACTGGCACTTGTCTGGTTTATGATATCAGTATATTTATGATATACGAAATTATTAATTACTAGCAATAACCCGTCAATAATGACGGAAGTAAATCAAAAACTGTAATATATTTTTAAAATGTTTTTTTTTTAAAATTCAATATAAAAGTTCTTGCTCGTTGTGATTGACGCGATCGTCTCTTCCTCTTAGCATCTGCAGCTCGTTTTGCAGCCATCTTATCATTTTGATCCATAATAATAAGTCTACAATACTTTAAATTACAATTTTGCCTTGAAGAAGCAATTAATAACTTACATTTTAAGGTTATTTTTAACAAAATGATGAGTTAAATCCGTTTCCGGAATGAAACTGGGTTCTACGCCGACTTTTCTTCGTTGAGTGTTACTATTTTCGAGAGAGTACATATAAGGGAAACAATACAATTAATGTCTAACATTCAACCACAGTTGCATCCCTTAGATGTGACCGACGTACAAACGGCGAGAATTATTTATATTGATTACCAACATAAACAAATCACTTATTTCACTATATATGTAATTTTTTTTTCATTTGAAGGGAATGTTCCTAGCGAAAGCCTTGTTTGACAACGCCGCTGAGACGTCCGATGAGCTGGGCTTTCGCAGAGGTGATGTCCTCACTGTCTTGGAGCAGGATACTAAAGGCTTAGAAGGCTGGTGGCTCTGCTCGCTCAGAGGGAAACACGGAATCGCCCCTGGAAATCGTCTTAAGATTCTCACAGGCATGGGCGAAAATTCTGGAGGGTTCTCTGGCGGAAATTCAGCTAATAAGGTGGGCATGTTTGTGCCTGTCTTTGTTTTCGTGTGGATAATTGTGTTCGTTGTGTGGTTATCTGTCCCTGTTTTTCGGATATATGTTGTTATTGTATGTTGATAACTATATTTATGTACGTGGTTATCTGTCTTCTTGTTTGTACGTATGTTTATTCTTGTCAGTAAAAGTATTTTCTGTAAGTTATCTTGTTCTTCCATGTGGATGGCCTTGTTACTTTATAGTCATATACTCGGGTGTTAAGTTAGCCTCTCTTATTCGCTAGATCAAACTTTATATTCCAGGGCTGTGGAGTCAGGAGTCGAAGTCGTGGTGTCTGTCGTTTATTTTAGTTGAGTCGGTAAAAACATATCAGGACTCTGACTCCGAATTTTACGCCATATTACTAGTGAAAAACTCTAGTCGGGAGTCGGACTTCCAGATAAGTCGGAAAATGTTTTTGACCGACTGCACAACCATGGTATATTCTGTACTTTTTCTGCTATTGTTTTAGACGGTTTTCATGCTGGCGTAATGCAAATGTAATACAACGCGAACAGTGTCGCATTACCCTTACATTACATTACGCTGCATCGAAAGGAGTCAGCCGGGACGCGAACATTCGAGTCAGTGAGAATGCTCTCATTTATTCTGGTCTATCTGTTGTTGTTTGTTTGGTGTTTTTTTTTTTTTTTTTTGCATAAAGAAAAGTATCGCACCAAATAGCTAGTGTCGCATATACAGTATTTTGATCCACTATTTATTTAATAATATTCTTAATTGTCTTCATGAAATGTCTTTACCAACAGTGAAACAATACCACCAGCTTTTCGAGAGAATACGGAAACGGCGCGCATTGCATCGTGAAAGCTAAATTCCATTTAAAATGTTGTTGTTTTTTTTTAAAGCACCCAGGCCTTTAAATTTTGTTTTTTATGGTGCGTTGACCACAGTGAAGAGTTTTGACTAATAAAATCCAATGAAGTTAAAATGGAACGGAAAGGAATAAAATGAGCACAGAAGAATTGGTGCCGTCATCGGGACATGCTGCAGAAAGAGCGCGTCATAATTATTTCCCCTTAATTCTTTTTTGACTGGTTACTTGCTCATTTAATAATAGTAATCATCACTACCATTGAGCTTCCTGCTGGAACACAGGTTTTGAACACACACACACACACACACACACACAAAAACATACCAAGCCTTTCTTTGTTCTGTGCCAATCCTTTCAAGGAGTTTTCCATGCCTTCTTTTATCCCTGTTATCTCTGTCTCAAGTTCTATTCTCCGTATATGTTATATGTATGTGTTTTTTTTTTAACTTTCTATTGATTCCCTCTGTTTCTCTGTCCCTGAGGATTATATATTTTAATTATGCATCCATTAGAATCATAGACATATCTTGGCAGCAACATAGACATATCTTGGCAGCAACATAGACATATCTTGGCAGCAACATAGACATATCTTGGCAGCAACATAGACATATCTTGGCAGCAACATAGACAAAGTTGGAGGGACAGAGAATTGTATCAAAATAAGGATACAAAAAGCAAGAGGAGCTTTCATTGCATTGGGAAATATTTGGAGATCAAGAGAATAGGAATCTACAACTCAAATGTCAAGTCAGTCCTATTGTATGGCTCTGAAACATGGACATCAGCAAATTCAACAACAAGAAAGTTACAGATTTTCATAAATGGGTACTTGCATAGAATAGAAGGATTAAAATGGTATGACAAGATTACTAATGTGGAACTGATGACAAGATTACTAATGTGGAACTGATGACAAGATTACTAATGTGGAACTGATGACAAGATTACTAATGTGGAACTGATGACAAGATTACTAATGTGCAACTGATGACAAGATTACTAATGTGCAACTGATGGCAAGAACTACGCACGTGCCAGTGGAAAAAAGATAAGAAGAAAACGCTGCCGAGGACGCGATTTCTGTTTACGCGAGGTAATCGGGAACGTATAAATCGGGTAAACAAAGAACCACCTGTACTTGAAAAAGAAGAAGCGATCTGAAAGGAAACGCGAATACAGGATCAAGTATTACTGCGCATGCGTTGGTGACGCCGAATGTCAGTCAGGTCTGAAGTTCAGGCAGGAACTTACCACACAAAAAATGACAGAGACGAGAAAGAGATCACGCAACTAAAAGCAAATTATTGTTAATCCTTCTTTATAATGGTAGATTGAATGAACGCTGGATAATGCAACCGGATCTAGACTGTATTATCAGGCTGAGGAATAGCTATTCTACGAAACAACAAAAGGTCTGGCGAGGGTTATGGTGACCCTAGATACAAATTTGGAGAAAAATTTGAAGTGAAGAGAAGATCTCATCATGAGAATAAATGAGAGAAACGGGTTGGGATATATGAGAGAGAGAGAGAGAGAGAGAGGCAGGCAGACAGACAGACAGACAGATAGATAGATAAAATGGATGGATAGATAGATAGATTAATTGATTGATTGATTGATTAAAAAGATAGATAGATTAAATAGATAGAAAGGGATGGGTGAATAGAGAGAGACAGAGAAGAAACGAACGAATTTTCTTTTTAAAGGGTTGAGAATTGGGCACGCAGGCTCGTCTGACACTCTGCTCTTCCAATCTCGGGGAGCCACGGTAGCGCAGTGGTTAGTGCACTGGCGTCCTAGTTCGGTGATCCATGGTTCGATCCCCGGGGTCAACCCAGCCTCATGAATTGGGTACCAGAATAACTCTGGGAAGGTTAAGGCGACCGGCTTGATGCTGACCACATCACCCCTAGTGTGCTGATGGTCAAGAAAGTATGGGCCTAACACCTTATTCCCAATATGTCTCAATGGGCGTGTAACGAGATCCTTTACCTTTTTTCCATTTATTCTCACATGCATTTTACAAATTAATTTCAAGTTATGCAGCGTTGTAAAATTAAAAAGTAACAGCACACTCGCATTAACAGTATCTAATTATAATAAAGAACAAAATATGTTGTTGGGAGAGGGGGGGGGGGGCCGCGCATGTACTCATCACTCATTAAGTATTCGAAAAGCCTACAGCTGTATGTATAGGGACTGCGCGTGATTTTTTTTTTTTATGAGGACAATTTCACAGTTGATTCGGGGGGGGGGGGGGGGGGGGGGGGGGGGGGGGGGGGGGGGGGGGGGGGGGGGGGGAAGAGATCAGCTCCACTGTCAAGTATTCCCACCCAAGGCACTTTTGAGACCTTGCGTTCAGTCATCCACACGTCATTCTCTTGTCTTATTTTGTAGATCACGTACTCGCAAGCTTTAAACCTGCCGTCTTTTCTCAAACAGTCATGCACTCCCATAGATTAGTGTGCAGTGTTTGGAAAAGTCTGTTCGGTTTAAAAAAAAACAACACGTTTTATTATTGTATCGGCTAGATTGGCAGGTCTACACAAACAGTCGTGTGTCACGTCGTGCTCCGCACACACTTCTGCCACGTTTGTGTGTGCTAGAGCCTTTCTTGTATTTCTGGACCTGAACGCCTACGAACGTCACTAGCTGTGTATTTGTGGTTTCCATGTTTATAAATAATGATAGGTGCATGAAGGACTTGTCGGCACTTGGAGTACACATCTTTGAATTGAACTGTGCCGTACGACGTCATCAACATCATCATGATGGTCACCTTTCAACTCCCTAGAGGGCATAGGTCAGTAGTCGGCAACTTGCTTTGGCCAATACCCGGTGTCAAAAGTTGTGTGTTATCGTTACACTGGCCTGCAAGAAGTTATATTTATGGAAAGGGGGGGGGTGGAGACTAAAAAAAGTTAGGTTGATTTACACGTCAGCACATTGTCTAGATATGAAAAGAAAACTAATGAAGGAGATCAAAATTAGGCAGCTAAAATAGAAGATCATAATAGAAGGGAGAGTTGAAGGCAGACGTGTAAGAGGAAGACATCGCTATAAGTGGGAAGGTAACATCAAGAGATGGACAGAAAAGAGTCTATCAGAGTGCACTATCAAGACAAGAGATAGAAGACGTTGGAGATCTGTTACAGCCGACCTTTGTTGTGGAGATGGCAGCTGATGATGATGACATTGTTGGTTCTGGGAAGGTTAAGCCGGCCGGCATGATGCTGACCACATCACCCCCTAGTGTGCCGATGGTCAAGAAAATATGTGCCTAACACCATATGCCTCAATGGGCGTGTAACGGCTTCCTTCCTTCCTTCCTTCCTTCCTTCCTTCCTTCCTTCCTTCCTTCCTTCCTTCCTTCCTTCCTTCCTTCCTTCCTTCCTATGCTTCTTGACAATCTAAGGGTGATGATGATGAGGCAGACATACTGCAGGCTGTAGCATCAATTTAAGATCTCGATTTAGGTTTCCGCTCTTGGACCACCCAAACGGAGAGGGCGTGAGTGAATCCAAAATGTAAAGTTTTGACTTCTGTGGTTTTCATCTCATTTTCTGATCTAAGACTTTCGGTTAACTCATGTCTAGATCTTCGATTATTGCATGACTAGACGTTCGGTTAGTTCATGCCTTCGTTTAGTTCATGTCCTATAACTTCGTTAGTTAAATGCCAATACCTTCGCTTAGCTTATGCCTAGGCATTCGGTTAGTTCATGTCTATTTCGGTTAGTTCATGCCTATAACTTCGCTTAGTTTATGTCTATACATTTGGTTAGTTCATGTCTATATCGGTTAGTTCATGCCTATTTCGGTTAGTTCATGCCTAGACCTTCGATTTTTTCATGTCCTATACATTCCGTTAGTTAATACCTATACATTCGCTTAGTTCATGCCTATTTCGGTTAGTTCATGCATATACATTAATTTAGTTAATGCATAGACTTTTAGTTTATGCCTAGACTTTTGGCTAGCTCATGCCTAGAGCTTCAGTTAATATTTGCTCAGACCTTCAGACAGTTTATGCATAGACTTTTTGTTAACTTCTGCCAACACCTTCGGTTAGTTCATACCTATACCGTTAGTTAGTTCGTACATATACTTTCGATTATTTCATGCATAGATTTCCGTTAAATACATGCCAAACCCTCTTGCATGGCACCACCTGTTTATGTTTCTTTCCTACGTGTTTCTTATCTTTCTTATGTCTGTCTCCATCTCTTTTTCGCCATCTGTATTTTGGAATCTCCCTCTGTATCTCTTCCTCTGGGGATTTATCTGACTCACACAGTTGCTATATATTTACAGCTTGAATTTGTTTTACTAATTTTCTGACTCATTGGTTCTGGGAGTAAGTTTCCCGGTAGGACTTAGCCGTGATCTGTTCATAAGCTTAGTCATTCTTTCGCGCTTTCATGTCGACGCCAAGGAGTTAACGGGGAAAAAACAAAAACGCATGATTGCCGTAATTCTGGCACTGAGCTGTGTGCATATGCTGCATTTGTCACATTATCCGTTGCATTGATATGAATATCTCCGTTTTATTACGTTTTTGTTAGCTGAAAATGAACAGGAATTACAACAACTATTGAAGCAAGTAAACAGCAGAAGTCTTGAATATGGATTGGATAATAACATTGAGGAAACGAAAACTATGATAATTAGCAAAGCAGACGATAAGCTAACGTTAAAAATACGAATAAATGGGAAGATATTGGAAGAAGTGAAGAGTTTCTCATATCTTGGTCGTATAATAACGGAATAGAGCAGATGTGAAACAGAAATCAAACAGACGGGAGGAATGGTCAAAGCTATACTCAACAACATGAGAGAGATACTAACATCTAAACAATTCACTCACACATTAAAAATACATCAGGTATATATACTCGTCCTTATTGCTTAGCGTAGAACAGTGAGCAAGTAGTTAGAAAGAAAAAAAAATCGAGGTCCGTGAGATGTGGATATATTGAAGAAAGGGGCGCATTTCACGGAAAGAGAAGAAAACAAATACAGGGATCATAGAAAAGCTAGGAATGAAAGGAGAATTAATGACGGAGATCAAAATTAGACAGCTAGAATAGTCGGACAATATAAAAAGACATAACGCCTTACTGAAGACCACAAGAGAAGGAAGAGTTGAAAGCAAACGTGCAAGAGGAAGACAGCGCTATAAGTTGGGAAGGTAACATCAAGAGATGGACAGGAAAGTGTCTACCAGAGTGCACCATCAAGACAAGAGACAGACTATGTTGGAGATCCAATACAGCCGACCTACGATGTGGAGATGGCACCTGATCTGAATATTAGAAGTATCAGCATCATCATTTTCCTTTGCGCTCCTCACCGAGCAAGGTGCCACCACTGTTGCTGGTCCATGTGAAGCAAGCCTTCACCAAGCAGTCACATACTCTTGCCGCAGTAGTTTCTGTCACAATTTGTTTTAAATCATGAGGATGTCAGCCGAATGCACAACCCCATATTTCTCTCCTTGTACGGCATGCTTGAGGATGCAGTAGTTATATTATTTCCTAGTCTCTTCGGAGGCCTCCAGGAACTAACGGGCTTTTTTTGTCCCCACGCATAAATGTTCAAGTCTAAAAAGTTTGTTACTCGGACAAATGTTCATAGTTTTAAAAGTTTGTTACTCGCACAAATGTTCATGGCTAAAAAGTTTGTTACTCGCATAAATGTTCACTGCTAAAAAGTTTGTTACTTGCATAAATGTTCACTGCTAAACAGTTTGTTACTCGCATAAATGTTCACTGCTACAAAATTTGTTACTCGCACAAATGTTCACTGCTACAAAATTTGTTACTCGCATAAATGTTCATTGTTTAAAAAGTTTGTTACTCGCACAAATGTTCATGGCTAAAAAGTTTGTTACTCGCATACATGTTCACTGCTAAAAAGTTTGTTACTCGCATAAATGTTCATGGCTAATAAGTTTGGTACTCGCATAAATGTTCATGGCTAAAAAGTTTGGTACTGGCATAAATATTCATTGTTTAAAAAGTTTGTTACTCGGACAAATGTTCATTGCCAAAAAGTTTGTTACTCGCATAAATGTTCATGGCTAAAAAGTTTGTTACTCGCATACATATTCACTGCTAAAAAGTTTGTTACTCGCATAAATGTTCACTGCTAAAAAGTTTGTTACTCGCATAAATGTTCACTGCTACAAAATTTGTTACTCGCACAAATGTTCACTGTTTAAAAAGTTTGTTACTCGCATAAATGTTCACTGCTATAAAGTTTGTTACTCTCATAAATGTTCACTGCTACAAAGTTTGTTACTTGGACAAATGTTCATTGCCAAAAAGTTTGTTACTCGCATAAATGTTCACTGCTAAAAAGTTTGTTACTCGCATAAATGTTCATGGCTAAAACGTTTGGTACTCGCATAAATGTTCATGGCTAAAAAGTTTGGTACTGGCATAAATATTCATTGTTTAAAAAGTTTGTTACTCGGACAAATGTTCATTGCCAAAAAGTTGTTTACTCGCATAAATAATCATGGCTAACAAGTTTGTTACTCACATAAATATTCACTGCTAAAAAGTTTGTTACTCGCATAAATGTTCACTGCTAAAAAATGTGTTACTCTCATAAATGTTCACTGCTACAAAATTTGTTACTCGCACAAATGTTCACTGTTTAAAAAGTTTGTTACTCGCATAAATGTTCATGGCTAAAAAGTTTGGTACTCGCATAAATGTTCATGGCTAAAAAGTTTGGTACTGGCATAAATATTCATTGTTTAAAAAGTTTGTTACTCGCACAAATGTTCATTGACAAAAAGTTTGTTACTCGCATTAATGTTCATGGCTAAAAAGTTTGTTACTCGCATACATATTCACTGCTAAAAAGTTTGTTACTCGCATTAATGTTCACTGCTAAAAAGTTTGTTACTCGCATAAATGTTCACTGCTACAAAATTTGTTACTCGCACAAATGTTCACTGCTACAAAATTTGTTACTCGCACAAATGTTCACTGTTTAAAAAGTTTGTTACTCGCATAAATGTTCACTGCTATAAAGTTTGTTACTCTCATAAATGTTCACTGCTACAAAGTTTGTTACTTGGACAAATGTTCATTGCCAAAAAGTTGTTTACTCGCATAAATGTTCATGGCTAACAAGTTTGTTACTCACATAAATATTCACTGCTAAAAAGTTTGTTACTCGCATAAATGTTCCCTGCTAAAAAATGTGTTACTCTCATAAATGTTCACTGCTACAAAATTTGTTACTCGCACAAATGTTCACTGTTTAAAAAGTTTGTTACTCGCATAAATGTTCATTGCTAAAAAGTTTGTTAGTCGTACAAATGTTTATGCCTAAAAAGTTTAATACTCGAACAAAAGTTCGATGCTTAAAAAAGTTTGTTACTCGCATAAATGTTGACGGATTAAAAATAATTTGTTACTCGCACAAATGTTCATGGCTAAAAAGTTTGTTACTCGCATAAAATGTTCATGGCTAAAAAAGTTTGTTACTCGCATAAATGTTCATGGCCAAAATATTCTTGTGGCATATTTACCTAGCACTTAAGATGCCCCATTCCGTAACGATCTCTTAACTTGCTGGGGGCAAGATCTTTTGATGCTGCAAGCTTCAAATGTGTGCGAACAATTTGTAGAGGATGGAATGCTCTAATGGTCGGTCGCTTACGTACAGGAAGTCAGTTAGATCATAAAGTCAGTTAATATCTGTTTTACCAATCTAGTGTACGTGTGCGTTCTAGGCAGAACACTGGCTAAACAGACAGTTCAACTTAAAATAATTGTGTCTGCTACTACAGCAGAATAATTTTGGTGTGCAAGTATTTCTCTGTGTGATATGGCATCTTCCAGTAGGCCTAAAGCATATAAAAGGAACCGCAATGTTTTGTCAATTGAAACGAAAACAGAAATTATCAAGAGACTAGGAAAAGGTGAAACTGTGTCTTCACTTGTGAGGATTTTCAATGTTGGGAAAGCTACCGTCTCTGACATCAAAAGTAACAAGGATAAAATTATGAGTTTTGCATCGAAATTGGATAGTGAAAATGGGTCGAAGAAACGTAAACCATGAGAAATGCGAAAGATTTGAAATTGGAAGAGGCTTTGTATACATGGTTTGTGCAAAGAAGAAGCAAAGGGGAAACTATCTCTTGCTCTCTATTGTGTGAAAAGGCACTTCAGTTCAACAATCAACTTGACGGTCCTCCTGACTTTAAGGCTAGCCAGGGATGGTTAAGAAACTTTAAATCTCGTCATGGCATACGAGAATTGGAGATTCAAGGGGAATCTTTATCTAGCGATGCAACTGCCTCTGAAAATTTTAAAGAAACATTCTTGGCTTTTTTGGAAGAAGAAGGTTATTCACTCGATGATGTGTATAATGCCGATGAGACTGGCTTATACTGGAAATCATTGCCTAAAAAATCACTTGCATCTCAGCGTGAAGCAGCTTCCTCTGTGTTTAAAAAGTGCAAAAAGAGAGTAACAATTTTGGTAGCCGCGAATGCCAGTGGAAGTCATAGATTACCGGTTCTAATGATCGGTAAAGCCAAAAAACCACGTTGTTTAAAGAATGTGACATGTCTCCCAATGTGCTACAAAGCACAGAAGAGTGCTTGGATAAATAGAGAAATATTTCTTGATTGGTATACAAATCAGTTCATCCCAAATATGAAGAGGTTGAGAGAACAAGAAAAGAAAACTGGAAAAGTAATTCTTCTACTGGACAATGCACCATCTCATCCAGAGACGGATGCATTGAATGCAGTTGATACAAATTTTAAAGTAATTTTTCTGCATCCCAATGTAACAGCACTGATTCAACCAATGGATCAGGATGTTATAGCAAAGCTTAAAAAGATGTACAAGAAGAAAGTCCTGCATCGTTTATTGTTGGCTGAAGATGAAGAAAGTGTGGTGGCGTTTTCCAAAAAGCTTAATCTCAAAGACTGCTGCTATATGTTAGCTGATGCTTGGACCACCCTGCCACAAGATAATCTCAACAAGGCATGGAATAGATTGCTTGGGAAAAATGGAGGAAATGAAACTACTGCAGTGGACACAAATGATGATTGTATAAATGAAGTTGTGGAACTGTTTCAAGCAATGCCCGGATTTTCGGCCTGTGACAAAGATGATGCACACATGTGGCTAGAAGATGATAATGATTTTGGTTTTCAGTTTTTGAATGACGAAGAAATTTTGTCTTTTGTGCAAGAAGAAAACCAAATACCTGTAGTGACCGATGATGAAGACACCTCAGAAGTACATGATGTACTTGTAGATTATGAAGAAAACCCAAAACGTTGACCAAGTCCTGAAGAGGCTTTTATGGCACTAGAAACAGCGATGGCTTGGTACGATCAAGAAGATGACAGCTGTCCTACACAGCTTCTGCTGTTGAAGAGAATGCGGGACTTAGCAGCCAAAAGGAGACTATCCAGTTTGGTGCAAAAGAGGATTCCTCATTATTTTAAATAGTGGGTTACATCTGTGCAAGTACATGTATACGTAAGTTGCGCCTGGTTTTGCACATAGAATCTTCTATTCTTAAAAAAACTGATTTCTTGCCAGTTATTGAAGAAATTGTTGAACGAACGAACGAACGAACTTTATTTGAAAGAAAAACAAGAAAAGTAATTTTTTTCAATAAAATGTGTTTATAGTGTTTACCTTAATAATAATAAGGGGGTCGGAGTGGTTAAGAGGTATGGCGTCCGCCTCGAATTCTAGAGGTATCGGGTTCGATTCCTAGTTGAGGAAATATAAATTATGGAATTTTTTTTCTTCAGAACCAGTGGTCCTAATTATGTCATACCCCCCCCTCCCCCTCCCCCCCCCCCGGGTCTCCTGGGTAGTGAGATCGGATGCCTAGCCTTCTCGAATAAGGGCGAAAAAATAGGAGGTCCCGTGTGCAAGTTGCGCACGTTAAAAATCCCACGGCAGTTGGAAATCGTAAAGAGTAGGCCTATCGGGCCGCTGCCCTGGCAAAATTTAAAAATTAGAAACCTACTCACCACAAAAATATTTATAGAATGTGTGATTCCTATATACACACATTGGGATTCTCGCCGGTGCTACAGAGTTCGTGCACTGTGCTGAGACCTTCCTTGTGTGATCTACGGGAGGAGATCGGAGCACTGATGGAGTTGTCCGTGTGCAATGAAGATAAGTCTTTATAACCAAACCAAACCAAAACTTAATAATAATAAAAATAATACTAGTAAACTTCAATAGAAAATAATTACTAATAAAAGAGGTAAGTAATGCTAACAAACTAACATACCAGTCTATTAATATTACTAGAAGGATCTATATACCATCACCAAGCTAAAGAATTTTTTTTTTTTTGAAATATAAAAATTAATACCTAGTAGTGTAAAAGCCCGTCATAAGACGGGAATTAAATTCAAAAAGCACCAATACCTAACGGCAACTTTACTTATTTTTAATGAAAAAATACACCGATATAAGGGAACCAACTAATTCTGTACAAAGTATGAAAGAGAGATGTTAGTGGCACCATCATTTGCGCATTCTTCTTTGGTAAGTGTTACTATTTTCGGGAGAGTACATATAAGGGAAACAATACAATTAATGTCTAACTTTCAACCAAAGTTGTATCCCTTAGCGTTACGCACTGACATAAAAAGCTGGGATTTTATATATATAGGATTATGTGAAGGGGGTCCAAGCACCAACAAGCTTATAGTCCGTTCTTGGCTTAATCAGGCCCTGCCTCAGACGTTGCATCCAAATAGGCGGAAATTCATGTGAGTTTTTTTTTTTTTTTTTCAAAAGATATTTATTAACTAATTGTGAAATCACTGAGATTCTTATAAAAGGTTGCGCATCTGTTAGACAGAGAAGAAAATAAATAAAGAGGTCCTAGAGAAACTATGAATGACAAGAGAATTGATCAAGGAGATCATAGTTAGCTAAGATATTTTGGCCATATAAAAAAAAAGACATAATACTCGCTGAAGGCCATAATGGAAAAAATAGTTGAATACAAGAGATCAAGAGGAAGAAAGCTCCATAAATGGGAAGATAACACTAGGAGATAGTTAAGAAAGTGTCTGTCAGAGTGTAAAGACAAGACAAGAGACAGCAGACGTTGGACGTCCATAGCAGCCGACCTTTGATGTGGAGGTGGCAGCTGATGATGATGATGATGGGATTCTAAATCAAATTTGTATATTTACGATACTCGTCTTTCCATAGTTCTGAGGGAGAAAAGGGGGGGGGGGGGGGGGTGGGGGGCCGGCCGAGGGGGAGGGAATAGTAGCAAAAGTCAGATTTGACACTTCAGCAGATATTCGCAGTCAGTAATCAGTTATGGCACCTAATTTCAGCAAAATCGCTGAGAATCTGTCACAGCAGGTCTCTCATTAGATTCCCTGGATCTTTGTGTTTTTTTTTTTTGACAGAAAAATGTGGATTCTTAATAATAACTGCACCAGGTTCTCTCATTTGATTCCTTGAGCTAGAGCAGTGGTTGTATGGCCCCCAGGAGGCCTTGCCATATTTCTAGGGGGCCATAGTAAGATGAGGTAGCCGCGGTAGCATAGTGGTTAGTGCACTGGCTTCCTAGCTCAGTGGTCTATGGTTCGATCCCCAGATGAAGTGGGATTTTTTTTAGGCCGCAAATGGCTCCTGGGTCGACCCAGCCCCAATTGGGTACCAGAGCGACTCTGGGAAGGTTAAGGCGGCCGGCGTGATGCTGACCACATCACCCCTAGTGTGCCGATGAGCAAGAAAATATGGGCCTAACACCATATTCCCAATATGCCTCAATGGGTGTGTAACGGGATTCTTTACATTTTTACAGTAAGATGATAAAGTACCTTTTTCCAACTGACAGCCACTATGGGGGAAAGGGGGGGGGGGCGGGGCGCGGCGCCGCAGAGGTAAATGAGTCTCAGGAGAGAGCCATGAGCAGAAGAAGGTTGAGAATTCCTGGGCTAGCGGATCTAGAGCCCATCCTACCTGGGATACCCTAATTTGTGGAGGGATGAGATCAACACCCACAGCCGTATGCGAGATAGATGCCAATATAGAGCCACTGGATATTAGGCGTAAAAGAGCACTGACTGAAGCTGTAGAGATACAGGAGACGAGAGAAAGACCACCCAAACAAAGTACTTATTGACACTTGGAAACAAACACGAAGACTGAAACAACTATCTCTCCTGGACATAGCCAAAGAGGAAAATGATAAACACCATCTCCCGCAAGAGAGAGAATTGGAAAACAAATACTTTGGACCACCCCCTTGGGAAAACTTCCATCAACCAACTGTCAAAACACAACTGATAGATAAAACGGCCAACAAGGAAACACTACCCACAGTCTTGAAGACGTGTGCCTTGGAGACCATAAACAGCTACCCAACGTCAGCAATCCAGGCCTACACAGATGGTTCTGCTTTCAAGACCACCTCTTTTGCAGGATATGGCGTCTGCATATGGTACCTGGATGGATCCTTTTATGAGTTCTGTGACTCCTGTGGTGAGAATTGTTCAAATTATGAAGCGGAGGCTGAGGCCATCAAGACAGCCATTGAATTACTACACCAACAGTTTGACCTTATGGAACGAAAGCCATCAGATATAGTGATTTTCAGTGACTCCATGTCTGTTCTGGAAGCACTTAAACAGACTCCATATGAAAACAAAGACATTTTTCTTATAGGAAAAGCGGTTCATAACTTGATCACAGCTTACTCCATCAGTGTAACTCTACAGTGGATCCCTGGACACAGTGATCTAACTGGAAATGAGACAGCTGATAGACTTGCTAAAACAGGAGCCTCTAAACAACAAAAGGACAGACCCTGCAGCATGAGAACAGTCAAACAGATTCTCAGAAACAACACAAGAGAAATCTGGCTGAACAGATGGGCGAACGGGCCGACTGGCCGAAATGTCTTTAATGAAATGACCTGCCCAAAAGACAACTACAACATAAACAGACTCAGCAGGAGAAATCAAAGTCTTATCTTTCAGTTCCGAACAGGACACGCCAGAGTCAATAGCCATCTAAACCGTATCAACCCTCAGCACCTACCCATGTGTAGACACTGCTCTCATCCCTATGAAACAACCAGACACCTCCTCATGGAGTGTCCATCACTCACAAACGCCAGGAAAAAACTTTTACAGACACCTCTGACAGTCACCAACTCACTATACGGAACGTTAAAACAACTGCAGAAAACCTGCACTATTTTAAGAATGGCATTGGGCTGCCAAGATTAGATATGCTCAGCAGCATGGGATATCGACAACAACAACAACAACAACCTGGGATACCTCGGCCGAAAATGGTTGAGAAACACTGTGGTAGCTAACTTTGTTGGGATCTTATTGGCGAATACACCTTATGTCTGCCCGAGCCCTGTAATTAATTAAGTATAATTAACGTTAATTAAATATCTGACATGACAAACATGATTCTATATTTTTAGACGGTTGGGAAGCATACATTTTTTTAAAGGGTGATGTAGATAATCATTGTCATAATTACCTGTCGTAGATAATCATTGTCATAATTACCTGTCGTAGATAATCATTGTCATAATTACCTGTCGTAGATAATCATTGTCATAATTACCTGTCGTAGATAATCATTGTCATAATTACCTGTCGTAGATAATCATTGTCATAATTACCTGTCGTAGATAATCATTGTCATAATTACCTGTCGTAGATAATCATTGTCATAATTACCTGTCGTAGATAATCATTGTCATAATTACCTGTCGTAGATAATCATTGTCATAATTACCTGTCAGCTCCCTGTGGAGCACGGGTCTGCTAGAAATGCACTCCAGGTCTTACCTGTCCCGTGTCACCAGTACAAGGTCTGTCCATGTCATATTTATCCGTAATTTTTTTTTTATCTACAGTTCCCTTTTATTCCCCCCCCCCCCCCCTCCCCACCCCCCCCCCCCCCCCACCCCCCCCCCCCCACCGTTTCTCTTAAACTGGAAATGATTTGTCTTCTTCTTCCCTTTCACCACCCTCCTTTTTCTTCCTTCTTCTTCTTCCTTCTCCTTCTATCTTCTTTCTTCTTCTTCATCTTCTTCTATTGCTGCTTCTTCCTCCTCGTCGTCTTCTTCTTATTGGTCGCCGTCGTCGTACATTTTCTGACATCAACTTGAACATGTTCAAATAAAGCACTGTTCAGTCTAAGGTGGTTGGTATCTCCAAAGAGTCTGTGCAGGAAATGTTCTGGTGACGGCCATGTGTGATTTCTCTATTTATCATTTGCTGGGCACCTGTGCAGTAGATATTCGGGGGCCATTAAACTAGAACAAGCAAATGCCTTGTAAAGCTGTCAGCAATGTATGTTTATTTTTTAACTAGCTGTAAGAACCCGTCTCTATCAGAGTGCACCACCAAGACAAGAGACAGAAGACGTTGGAGAGCCATTACAGCCAACCTTCGTTGTGGAGATGGCAACTGATGATGATGAAGAACCCGTCGTTGCTGGATTGTTCCTCCTCTGTTCTTGAGTTAGCGAAGGAAAAGGCAGCTAGTAAAAGGAACTGGTGATCCCAACTCATAAAGCTAAGATCTAATATAATGAAGTCTCTAACACTTCTCTCCCCAGCGGCAGGATGTGTTATGTGACTACTTTTACCCTTAGTTACGTTCTGAAGGCATAGAAACCTTTCTGTCAAAAGCAGTAAATAACTCAAACACAGACAAAGGCTCAACGTGTGTAAAAAAGAGTAGTCTATAGCAGGTACTGTCGTAGGGGAGTTAAATGTTAGAGACTTCACCCACACTAGGTCTCAACTTTATGAGGTAAGGTGACCAGTTATCTTCCTTGGCTGTCTTAGCCTTCCCTAACTCAAAGGCAGACTGGAGCGTGACGTTACCATGTTTCGAATTGGGTAACGTTGCCTGGTAAAGCGAGGGCTATCCACTCTGCCATTTGACGCTCTCAGCTTGTGTATGGCTGTTTTTTTTTTTTTTTTTGGCTGAACTCTTCTCTCCTCCAACCCCAAGTGTTTAAAAACCTAATGAGGTCACATGTAGTTGCCGGCAGACGTCGGCCCCCCAGACGACAGAGTAAACTGTTGCTTAACAAATTACATTGCTGTTGTGACCCCGAGGTCATTTCTATTGAAGGTATCTCTTTTAGTGTCGTGTGCAGTTTTCTTGACCTTGAAACAACTGGGTGAATGTTGTTTAAAGGTCCGTCAGATCACACATGCGATGTGCGCACTTACACATGAAATGGTCTGAAAGCCCTAAATACCGTGTACTGTAACAAGTCAAGTGGTTGAGTGATTGGAGGGCATGCTTCTCGAAACGACGTTAGTGGGTTCGAAACCAGACAGGGTCACGCTCCAGTTTCCAGCCTTCAGCTCCCAAAAGAGCAGATGCCTTTAACAAACGTAGGCCAAGTCCTCATGTTTTGTGCCATCCACTCAAGGCCTTTCAGTGTCTTCCTTATTTTAATTTCTGTCTTCAGTTATTTTAATTTCTGTCGTCAGTTATTTTAATTTCTGTCTTCAGTTATTTTAATTTCTGTCTTCAGTTATTTTAATTTCTGTCTTCAGTTATTTTAATTTCTGTCTTCAGTTATTTTCTCCTCGCGTGTGTGTGTGCGCGTGCGTGCGTGCGCGCGCGCATGTATGTGTGTGGTTTTTTTTTTTTTTTTGGTTTTTTTTCCCCACCTCTGCTTCTCTTTCCTGTGTATTCCAGAACAAGGACTGTCTAGTGACGCAATGGGAAACCATGAGCCAGGAATCCAGACCCCCAGAGTTCACTGGGAGGACAGCATTAAACAGTCTCTGAAGGATCGAGGACTAAATTGGAACCAGGCCAGGAGGAAGACAGCCGATAGCATAGTATAACGCTCGCTCTCTCTCTCTCTCTCTCTCTCTCTCTCTCTCTCTCTCTCTCTCTCTCTCTCTCTCTCTCTCTCTCTCTCTCTCTCTCTCTATGCCGCCCTAAGGGATTATATTTCGAATTATTATCTAATATACTGTATGGAGGGTCTAATGATCTAGTTTTTCATTTTAATATATCTTACTTCTTAATTGTAATCAAATACTGTAAATGTATGCTTTTATACTACTTATAATGTTGCATCGCCATTAAACTAACACCTTAAGTATGGAGAATGTCTGAATAACTAGCAATAAAAGATGAATAAGAGGAAGGGCAAAATGTAAGACGGGCCTATATGCACGATTCTTATCTATCAGTCAATACCCTTTACCTCCCTAAGGAGCATAGGTCATAACGCTGGATCTCGTATAGTGGAGGCGTAAACAATTCACTCCCTGTGGCAGTATCTGTTTGGGACTCAAAGCTGCTCACCTGTGGGAACATTTTCCGCATGTGCCGACAACACACTAAGTCCCAGGTCATTCAGCAGCGGATTCCCAAAATGTCACGAGTTCTTATTATATACCACCATAAACTATCTATCTATCTATCTATCTATCTATCTATCTATCTATCTATCTATCTATCTATCTATCTATCTATCTATCTATCTATCTATCTATCTATCTATCTATCTATCTATCTATCTATCTATCTAATCTATGTATTAATGTTTATTTTTATTTTTATTTATTTTATTTTTACATTCATTATTATTATTCTTTTTCTTAATGTTAAAAACGTACTTTAATTATGATGATTATTGCAAATGTAATATTACTTTTATAATGATAAATGCCTTAATTATGCTTAAAGTAAATGTGAGGATGAAAGGATATAGTATATATGATGAGAGAGAGAGGAAGGGCAGAATGTCAGACGGGCCTGCGTGCCCAATTCTTAACCCTTTGAAAATAAAGTTCGTTCGTTCGTTCGTTCGTTCGTTCTCTCTTTCTCTCTCTCTCTCTCTCTCTGACAAAACTCTACTCCCCATGGTAGAAGAGGAACGACAAAATAAGGAAGGTATGGTAATGCTGTCAACAGATTTCCTCAGTGTGCGCCCTATCCATTGCCAGCGCCTTCTTCTCATGTCCTCTTCCACTGGATGCTGATCTGGTTGCTGGCCACACCGGTAAACAGCATCTAGAGGAGCTAATAAATGTTTACTACTTTACTTTTATGTTTGTATTTCTAGTTATTTTCTTCTTCTTCTTCCTCGTTCGTCCTGAAAAGGACGTTGGTTGCGTTGTGTGTGTTTACAGCAACGCTGCGATATCTGCACCTTTCGGCGGACACATCCGACTTCAGCACGGCATTTTTTGGGACCGGGTTTGCCTTTCCTCTTAGCCAGACTGCAGTGATGCAGCCTGTTTCCAGGACCACCACGTGGAGGTGGAGAAGGGTTCCGACTAAATTTTTTTTTTTTTACTAGTAGTATGGCATAGCATTCGGAGTTCAGGCATTTTTTTTTTTAGTAGTAGTATGGCATAAAATTCAGAGTTCAGGCATTTTTTTTTTTTTTTTGTTTACTAGTGGTATGGCATAAAATTCGGAGTTCAGGCATTGTTTTTTTTTACTGACTCCGACTCCACTAAAAAACACGACCGACTCCAACTCCTCAACTCCAACTCCACAGCTCCAACTCCACCACTCCAACTCCACAACTCCAACTCCACAGCCCCGCTCATTACTATGTTTAGCTGTCCTTGGTATTGTTGACATGTGTTATGCCGGGATAGAGATCTGGTATAGGCCTACTCACTGAGATAGGGAGAAGGAACAGTTCATGTTTTTTTTTTTTTAAATTATCCACTTAGACAAGACACATTAGGAGAATTCTTGCTTTGAAACAACCGCAGTATGCAATGGAATTCGGGATATTAAGTTTATGTACAACAGATCTGTACTTTGTTTACCTCTGGTTTCAACAGAATATGAAAGCGATGTATGAACCAGTTGTTGTCAGAGCCAGGAGCAGTGCCGTCCGTCTACCAATCATTTTGCACACATCTACGCTGACGTCATGCTAGCCTGCCATTGTTCCACGTTCTGATGTACTGTAATTGCATCTAAACCTGAACCTTTTACGCGCCTTCCATCCCTCCCTCCCTCTCTCTTGGCCTCTAGGGTCTATAATCCTAATTAATTAAGTTTGCCGGCATCTACAGGCCTCTTGTGTGATGAAAGCCTAGGTATATACAGTGGACTGAAATTACATAAATTGTGTGAATGAGTGTAGAGAAGAGCAGAGAACGAACGAACAAACTTTATTTTCCAACGGCTTTAATAATTGGGCACGCAGGCCCGTCTAACATTCTGCCCTCTCCCCCCCTTCTCTCTCTCTCTCTCTCTCTCTCTCTCTCTCTCTCTCTCTCTCTCTCTCTCTCTCTCTCTCTCTCTCTCTCTCTCTCTCTCTCTCTCTCTCTCGCTGTCGAACGTAAATGATGGAAAATTAGGTGGTGCTGTTTTTGTTGACTTCAAAAAAGCATTTGACATGATTGACCAAACTATCTTGGTTCAAAAGTTGGAAACCGACTGCGTGGTACTTGAAATGACTCTTCAAAGCGATGTAGACAATCTAACAAAATGGAGTAATATGAATCGTATGCCAGTAAACACAGCAAAAACGAAATCTATGTTGATTACCACCAGACAGAAACTCCTAAGCTGCACCAAAAGATCGCTACAGCGACACGCGGAATCAGTACAAATTGAACATGTAACAGAACACAAAGTTCTAGGGATCTAGGGATCACGATTGACCAGCACTTAACGTGGAACTCCCATGTACGGAATTTAACCAAACACTTAGCTCAAAAGACGTACCAGCTAGCCAAAATAAAACACTTCTTAGACGCAGACACTAGACTATTGTTCTACACGTCACATATACAGACACATCTAGATTACTGCTCTACACTATGTGATGACCAACGGGCTGATCACCCGTTTGCCAGTCACTTCGATTACGGAAACAACAGCAGATGGATTGATTTGCCGTTGCCCTAAAGACGCCAATAGGCGTGATGGGAAACAATGGCAAAGAAAACCTATCTGCTGTTGCCCTAAGACGCCACTAGGCGTAATGGCCACTGACTGCTTTGACGGTCGGTGGCTAAGGACGGAAGAAGAAGAAGACTATGTGATGGTTGCCCTGCTTCCACATCGAAGAGACTGCACTCCCTGCATAAGAGATCAGTACATCTGATCACCGATAATCGCACGACACCACACACAAGGACAGGAAAAGAACCCAAAATACTGTCCCTAAAAAAACATCTTCTTTACAACAAAGCCAAGCTGACTCACGCAATTCTATCTAACAATGCCCCGCCGTACCTACAATCATTGTTTCAAACCAGTAGAAGAGAGGGACAACAATTACATCAGTTACGTCTGCCCAAACCTAGGATCGACCTGTTCAAAAATAGTCTAGCCTACTCTAGAGCCTACTTATGGAACAGCCTTCCACACCACCTAAAAAGCACTTTTCAAACACTTCCTCAACACTGATTATCTACCACCATAGAAACATGATTTGCCTGTCAACATCTCATCCATAGGTCAACATTTCTTTTCCTCTTCCGCTCGTTTTTTGTGAATAATTTGTTTTATATCCATGTAATATTATTATATTCATTTAAAATATTATTATACAATGTAATGTATGTGAGATACCACTGTACTTTAGAAATGTGAATGTTTTCGTTTGCTTAAATGGGATGATGTAAATGAGAATAAGCTTGTTTGTTTAAAAAAAAAACCTACTCATTTTTTATTATGATTGCATACTGTAAATGAATGCCGTTATGTTAACTTTATAATGTTACATGCCTTTAAATTAATGCTTAAAGTAACATGTTTGAATGAAAGGATATAGTATGCAAGATAAATGAGAGTGGAAGGGCAGAATGTTAGACGGGCCTGCGCGCCCAATTCTTAACCCTTCGAAAATAAAGTTCGTTCGTTCGTTCTCTCTGTCTTTCTCTGTCTCTCTCTCACACACACACATTATGCATACTGTATTTTGCCATGCCCACATATATGCTGAGCATTTTTTAAAGTTATGCAACCTAAAGGTAATATTATAACATACATTTGTAGTATCCAATCATACTAAAATTAAGTAGGCCTAAGTTTTTTTTAAAAACATAAAAAAGAGTAATAAAAAAGCAACAACAAAAAAAGTAAGCAAACAATCAAAACAACAAACAAACAAAATCCAAACACTCAATACAGTATCTTAGACAATGATTTGAAACATAATCAGATTAGGGTGGCATATAATAAGAACTCAAATATTCGAACAGTCTGCTATTGAATGAGTAGGGACTGAGAGAGAGAGAGAGAGAGAGAGAGAGAGAGAGAGAGAGAGAGAGAGAGAGAGAGAGAGAGAGAGAGAGAGAGAGAGAGAGAGAGAGAGACGAAGACGAGAAACCTAGGTATATCTCTACGAGAATAAAACACAGTGATGGTTGTTATAATAAGATGATAATCATTCATCATTTTCTTTTATGCTCTTGTCGGAGCATGAAGCCTCCACCCCAGCTGGTCCACTTGCAGTAAGCCTGCACCAAGCATTCACACGATATTGTAGCCGTGTTTTCTGTAGCAGTTTGTGTTACGTGATAAGGTTTCCAGCCCCATGCATAAGTTCATATTAGTCGCCTTATACGACACGCCTGATGTTGCCTTAGTCCTATTATTACCTCATCTTTTCAGAGACCCTCAGGAACTCCACGGTTGATGATAGTGACAGAAATTTTAATGGACAGTGTCCCCCATTCTCTCTTTGTCTGTCTCGTTATCACAGCTTCTGTCAAACTCTGGTTCGTTCCTGTCGCGTTGTGTTATCCCGTCAGTCAGTTATTATATTGAGCCTAACTGACGTTTCCCCATACGTGTGTACTAGCCTGACGCCTGTGACAACCCCTTATTTAGTCGCCTGAGTCACGCAACAAGCCATGTTTGCCTATTGTCTGGCCTTCTAATCTTCAAGTTCGCCCAAAACTAGGTCCTAGTGTTCTTGTGCAGTGTTTCCCAAACTTTTTCGGGTCACCGCCCATTTGGCTCCCAGAGCACATTCCCATCGCCTTTTCCCCTCAGTTTCCCTGCATTACATTAAAAAAAACTATAAATAGCACCGTTGGCTATACACTTGGCTCTATTGAAACTTTCCTCTTGTTTATTAACGTACCCTCTTGGATCCCCCCCCCCCCCCCCCGGTACCGCCCAAATTGGGAACCATTGTAATCTAGAGCAGTGGCTCTCAGCCCATTTACGACCACTACTCCGAATTTCACGGTGAAGTTGTTGGCTCGTGTACCAAAACTGATAAGTAAACATTAATCGCATTTGAAAATTATTTCAAGAGAAACGCTCAGTTAATATTTTACCTAAAATGTAATAATGAACAGAAAAAAAAAACTAATAGATATTGCAACTGTTTATTACAAAACGCTTACGAATTTCTGCTGGGTCGTGCGCTCTCAAATTTCTCTCTTTTAAAGTTGTTGTCCGTCCCAGGCTTCTCTCGTCACCATACAGCCTCTCCCTCGGTGAGTTGGTGAAGGTCATGCTGCTATCCAGCTCGTCTCGTGGGGCCAACAGTTTTGCAGTACGTGTTCTACTGTTTGTTTGTCCTTCACCACAAGGGCACATACCTGCCAGTCCGATTTTCAGTTGGTTCTACAGATGGTATTTGAGTCAGCAAATGCCGGTTCTGGCTCTGAAAATTATCACTTGATCTCTAACAACTTTCCAAACAGCCAAATCACTCATACGAACAAAAAACAAAGAAACTTGGCTGAACAGATGGGCTATGGGAAACATCGGGATTGAGGTTTACAGATATATGGCCGGCCCTGATCCTAATGACAACATCGGCCATCTTACAATGGGGGTTCAGAGCATCATCTTTCGGCTCAGATCATAACATATCTCAACAGTCACTCGAACAGAATCCAAACACAACATTCTCCAGAGTGCCAGCTATGTAACTACCCCTACGAAACTGTTGCCCAGCACTCTCTCTAGTGCCCAGCACTCGATGATATTAGGATCATGCTCCTTCCTCCGAGGTCAGGTAAGTGAATCACCTTGTACGGAGAAACAAATCAACCTGCAAAAACATACAGATAGCACTACATGGCATAGAGCCGAAGGGGAGAGCTCAAGCGGCACTGGATCAATAACAACAATCTCTTCTAGGTCATTTATAGAAATGTTCTGCAATATTGGACTCTATGTGTTCCTTATGCAACTTTTCTTTATAAGTACATTTCTATTATTGATTTGGTCTCTTCATAAGTTGCACTTTCTTCAGTGTACTTTACCTAAAATGTAATACTGAAGGGGAAAAAAAAAAATAAACTAATAGAGATTGTAACTGTTTATTATAAAACGTACATGAACTCACTAAAAACTTCAAGTTTGGGAAACGTAAGGGACGCGATGGTTCCCGCGACCCACATCTTGAGAATCATTGTTCTAGTGAGCAGGCTGCATGAATCCGTTAGACGGATTTAATTTGATGTACCAGAGCTAAGGCTTAGTGAGTGTGACTTCATAATCATAATTTGCCGTTTTTGCTTATGTGGAGCATGGATCCGCCCCTGCAGCCGGACCCCCCCCCCCTCTTTCCAGGAAGCCTGCACCAAAGCCTTCATGTTTTTTGCAGCTGTGGTTTCTTCAGCAGTTACTGTTACACGATGAGGTTGCCCGCCCCATGCGCAACCTCATATTAGTTGCCTCTGACGGTCTGCCTAAGCGAGATATAGTTTTATTTTTTCTTTGTCTCCCACGACTCACGGGAACTGCACGGGGGGCGGGGGGGGGGGGGTTGCGAAACGTGACGTGTGTTTAATTTGTCTAACGTGATAATTGTTTTATTTGTCTAACGTGATATACGTTAATTTGTATAACGTGGTATATGTTAAATTTGTCTAACGTGGTATATGTTAAATTTGTCTAACGTGATATATGTTTAATTTGTCTAACGTGATAATTGTTTTATTTGTCTAACGTGATATACGTTAATTTGTATAACGTGGTATATGTTAAATTTGTCTAACGTGGTATATGTTTAATTTGTCTAACGTGATAATTGTTTTATTTGTCTAACGTGATATACGTTAATTTGTCTAACGTAGTATATGTTTAATGTGTCTAAAGTGACGTATGTTTAATTTGTCTAACGTGGTATATGTTTGTTATGAGTAAAATTCATAACATGTGTGTCGATATCATTAGATGGTTCGACAAGGCTTCTTGTTTGTTTATTATATGTAGTCCTTGGTAACACAGGAAGTGACGTCATTGCCTCGAGGTGCAGATCGGCAGACGTCAAAGTTGCCATTGGCAGACGTGAGAGATCGGCTGCTAGGGACTTCGATGTGTGTAGTTATGGCGAGTGGACGCACGTCTCTGAGCTCATGAAATATATTTATATTGTGTAAAATCCTTAAGATGTTCCAGCACTAGATCATCAAAATGCTTATGTGAGATGTTATCTAGTTATATTTTACAAGGGAGAATGGATTTGTTGAAAAAGTGAGTCTGCATTAAATAAACTTTGAAGTCGATCTAATGACAGTGTTTCGAGCTACGGCAGTACAGAGACCCTTTTTATGACTGCATAAAGAATGCCATAATATATTGGCTGGATGTGTATATGAAAAATGGAGCAGCGTCTCAATTGATATTAAACATTTGTAATCGTGCCACTTCGCTTTTCAACGACTTTACTATGGCAGTTTGATGTGGATTGTGTGCGGTGGTCTTGTTGTAAAACCCTTGCAATTTTCCTTGGCCAAAGTAACCAGTGTGTTACTACATATAACATTCAAGATAAATTAATATAAGACCATTCAATGTAATCAACAATGTTTCATTTGTCTAACGTGGTATATGTTTAACTCGTCTAACGTGGTATATGTTTAACTTGTCTAACGTGGTATATGTTTAATTTGTCTAACGTGGTATATGTTTAATTTGTCTAACGTGGTATATGTTTAACTTGTCTATCGTGATATATGTTTAACTTGTCTAACGTGGTATATGTTTAATTTGTCTAACGTGGTATATGTTTAATTTGTCTAACGTGGTATATGTTTAATTTGTCTATCGTGATATATGTTTAATTTTCTAACGTGGTATATGTTTAATGTGTCTAACCATGTATATGTTTAATTTGTCTAACGTGGTATATGTTTAATTTGTCTTTCCACGGTCACAACTTTTTTTTCTTTTTTCTAAAGTATCCCGTTGAACCCTTGATGGGTTATAATTGGGACATGTGGTGTACTAATTCAAGAAAATAGATGTCAACAACCTTAAAGGGACAATCAAAGGGGTCCATGACAAAAAAAAAAGGTTAAGAAACCCTGGCCTTATATGAGACAAGGGGTGGGGCGAGGGAACCAGAGAACGTGACAAAGGAAAGACAAAGTGACAAATGTCGAGGTGTGGTCACGTGCTGGTATTCAAAGCATGCAGTGTATCAGAGATTCAAAGACGTGTGCAAAAGAGACATGAGGGCATTGGACATAAATCCAGCAACCTGGGAGGATGAAGCTGCCGATCGCACCAAGTGGCGATTCTATGGCGCCACCTCAGATTGGGCGAAAAGAAGCTCTCACAGCAAGCAGAAGAGAGGAGAAAACGTCAAAAGAGGCACCAGGAAAATAAGCAGCTGAGAGCTGTCACCTCAGGGGGGGCATTCAGCTGTGACAGAAGTGGCTTGTATCTATTATATGAAAGTTGTGAACCTCTTCTTGGAAAAAAAATATACTCTTCTTCCTGGTTCGCCCTCAGACTTCTACATTAATGACTCTAATAAAGGTAGTAGTCAGCTCAAGGTTCCTGACATCTCTTTCGCCCTCAGACTTCTACATTAATGACTCTAATAAAGGCAGTAGTCAGCTGAAGGTTCCTGACATCTCTTTCGCCCTCATACTTCCACATTAATGACTCTAATAAAGGCATTAGTCAGCTCAAGGTTCCTGACATCTCTTTCGCCCTCATACTTCCACATTAATGACTCTAATAAAGGCAGTAGTCAGCTCAAGGTTCCTGGTATCTCTTTCGCCCTCATACTTCCACATTAATGACTCTAATAAAGGCAGTAGTCAGCTCAAGGTTCCTGGCATCTCTTTCGCCCTCATACTTCCACATTAATGACTCTAATAAAGGCAGTAGTCAGCTCAAGGTTCCTGGCATCTCTTTCGCCCTCATACTTCCACATTAATGACTCTAATAAAGGCAGTAGTCAGCTCAAGGTTCCTGACATCTCCAAACATTTTTTCATGTGTGTGTGTGTGTTTTGGGGGTGGGGGTAAAGGGGGGAGGGGAGAAGAGTAGAAAAACATACATAAAAAATAAAAACAAAACAAAAAACACATGACACGGCTGTTTGCCAGCGATCTTTTAGTTATTTCCCCTTTTTCCCCGACCGCGCTATTTATAGCCCACTTGACAGAGGTCACGTGGTCAACTTCCTTATGGGAAAAACATGTGGCGATGTTTACTTTTGATAGGGCTTAATTAATGCTTTTAGGCTACTTTATTATTATAAATACCGGCTTTAATTTTGCGTAAAGCTAGACTAGAAATGTTAGAGTAAATTTTAGAACAAGAACAAACATTTTATCACAAGTAGAACAGAAGATATAATAGTCTGAAATAGTGTAAAATTTACGTTTTTTTAATATTTTGTTATGCTTTGTTTATAATGCAATTTTCACTAAATCGGTCACAATCAACATGCATAACAAATTACAGAAATCAAAAGTAGAAAACCTGCAGAAAATGGATATCAAAGTTTTGTTTTGGTTTCATGCGTAAAACATTAATTATTGAAACATTAAATTGCAAGTCCACATTTATTACCTTAAAATAACACACCCAACTGTCCCCAAAAACATGAGAGCTAACAATTATCTCAATCATACATCACGATGGTCATGTAAAAATGAGTATGGTCATGAGTAAAACGAAATGTTCAATTTAATAGATAAATAGGTGTATTTAATAAATACATCTATTAAATGATTTCCACACTCTGTTAATTCTGTCAATCTCAAGCAACAACTGCCATAATTTGCTCTAGCCCCAAAATTTCGCTCAATTATCATTCACACTTCCTTTTTTTTTATAGGATGAATCTGTACATTCACAGATGGAGAAATTTGTAACAAATGAGTTTCCATTATAAATTTTAATTGTGAAGTTATATTTTTAATACCGCTGGCGCGTCTTTCAATTTTCAATCTATTCTGTTTTCTCTCCTGTGCCCACGTAAGACCTACTGTTTCCTTCGTGGCTATCGCTAATTCTTTGGATATTCTAACTCTAATTTCAATGCCTGCTTTCCTGCAAATTTCCTGACGTGACGTTTCTGAACAGCGTTGTAGTTCATGTGCCTGCTGCAGGTCTAATGAATCAGTTGATGTTCCAGCAATATGTTTTCTAACAGTGTGGAGCAATTGAGATCGCTTACGTTTTGTTGGCGTTCTGGTGACTGATGTTTCTCTTCTATGTTTAATTAGTTTTTGTAGTACAATAGGCTGTCCTCTGGTTTTGCATTTTATGATATTACTTTTTGCTGTTTCTAGTTTTTTTCTAACAATGGATGTGAATAGGGGTTCTTCCTTTTGTGTTAGTGGTTGTGAAGGTGGCTTAGCAAGTAACTGTTGTACTGTGATGTCGCTTTTGAAGACAGGCGAGGTGGATGTACTTGTCGTATGTATAACTGACTTGGTAGGTGTAGATGTGGCAACAAAAACTGGCATGCTAGGGTGAGTAGTGTTATCCACCTCCAAATGAATAATGGTATCGCCTTTAATGTGAGCTGGCACATCAACCTCCAGTTGAACAATATCATCACTAATGTGGGCAGGCACATCAACCTCCTACTGTACAGAGCTATCCTGACTACAGCTAATTGACTGACTACAAACTAACTGACTGACTACAGCTAAATGACTGACTAGACATGGAGGGGTCAGAAAGAACATCACAGGGGATAGAGCAGCTTTTTGTTTTTAAAACACCAAAAGATGTCTTTGCAACATAATTGCACAGTTGACATTCACTTATAGTTAAATTATGGTTTTAGTCTTTCCAGATGTGCTGACTGTTTTCCGATAGTAACTTGGCTGTTTCAAGACACTTCTCATTATGCCTCCTTTTTGAGTTTTGTATTCGTAAGTAACACTTCTTACAAAATATAGTCGAATGCTGTGTGGGTTTATCATCTGATACGTTAATTCCAAACACAAAGAACAGATCATTAACGTAATTAGAACAGTTCAGTGCTTTCTGAATTGAACGTGTTGTTTTGGAAGTTAATGCTCTCTTGCCACAGGCTCTGCACAGTGCACTGGCACAATTCATATGATGCAAAACAGTATGTTCCATTCCGTTGTTATGTAGTATAGTTTACTTGTGTATGTATAAAGATAGAGGAATATTTGGGACTATCAAGTCTAACACCAGGATGTAGAATGCTTTATCTGTGAATGAAAGAAGATATACAAACAGTTACTTAGAATTCTTTGGCAGCCGTCGTGTGCACAGGATCGTCTACCAAAGAACACTAATGGAACAGTCCTTATCTCACACACAATTAAAAAAAAAAAATTCATATTATAAATACAAGATTAACAAGACTTGAAAGATAGAACAAAGTATGTGGAAGTAATCTATCTATAGATTTACACGTTTTCTGACGCTTATATACGTAGCTAAATATCATTATAAATTAATGAAAATGCAAAAACAGATGGTGCTTTACAAAGTTATTTTGTTACAACCTTATTTAAGATTTGTGAGTATCAGGAATGCGTTTACAGTAATTTAAATGCTATAAAATCTGGTGACAATATGCTTGTTGTGTAATGCCAAACTCACAAAATTGACTACCACACATTCTCAAGATATGAAACCAAAAAAAAAAGTATGTGGAAATAATCTTTAGCTTCCCTTCGAGAAGTCTTTATAATTATAAACTCAAACGAATGGGCCGATTTTTAGATATTAAATTAATAAAAAGATTACTTATTTTATGAATTTCCTCAAATGATGACGCTGTTTTCAAAAGTCTGTAACTCCGTCAAAACTAATTTCAAACAAATAAAAATGCAATCAAAAATAGAGCAGAGAACAAAGTTATAGTACACAAAAGAATTTTAGCGCTGTGTTTATCCAGAACGAGTGTGTAATGATTTATATTTTACTGATTTTACACACACAACAGCTGATTTTCCCCGCCAAAAACTTAAATAGTCTTTTACGGTGCACACGAAAATTTTATACCCGGTGTCAGAATTCCGGTCACCGAAACTAAAAGAGCGCTCTGCACGGCTGTTTGTGCCCTATACCAGAGCGCTCTTTTAGTTTCGGTGACCGGAATTCTGACACCGGGTATAAAATTTTCGTGTGCACCGTAAAAGACTATTTAAGTTTTTGGCGGGGAAAATCAGCTGATGTGTGTGTAAAATCAGTAAAATATAAATCATTACACACTCGTTCTGGATAAACACAGCGCTAAAATTCTTTTGTGTACTATAACTTTGTTCTCTGCTCTATTTTTGATTGCATTTTTATTTGTTTGAAATTAGTTTTGACGGAGTTACAGACTTTTGAAAACAGCGTCATCATTTGAGGAAATTCATAAAATAAGTAATCTTTTTATTAATTTAATATCTAAAAATCGGCCCATTCGTTTGAGTTTATAATTATAAAGACTTCTCGAAGGGAAGCTAAAGATTATTTCCACATACTTTTTTTTTTGGTTTCATATCTTGAGAATGTGTGGTAGTCAGTTTTGTGAGTTTGGCATTACAAGAACAAGTATATTGTCACCAGATTTTATAGCATTTAAATTACTGTAAACGCATTCCTGATACTCACAAATCTTAAATAAGGTTGTAACAAAATAACTTTGTAAAGCACCATCTGATTTTGCATTTTCATTCATTTATAATGATATTTAGCTACGTATATAAGCGTCAGAAAACATGTAAATCTATAGATAGATTACTTCCACATACTTTGTTCTGTCTTTCAAGTCTTGTTAATCTTGTATTTATAATATGAATTTTTTTTTTTATTATTGTGTGTGAGATAAGGACTGTTCCATTAGTGTTCTTTGGTAGACAATCCTGTGCACACGACGGCTGCCAAAGAATTCTAAGTAACTGTTTGTATATCTTCTTTCATTCACAGATAAAGCATTCTACATCCTGGTGTTAGACTTGATAGTCCCAAATATTCCTCTATCTTTATACATACACAAGTAAACTATACTACATAACAACGAAATGGAACATACTGTTTTGCATCATATGAATTGTGCCAGTGCACTGTGCAGAGCCTGTGGCAAGAGAGCATTAACTTCCAAAACAACACGTTCAATTCAGAAAGCGCTGAACTGTTCTAAATTACGTTAATGATCTGTTCTTTGTGTTTGGAATTAACGTATCAGATGATAAACCCACACAGCATTCGACTATATTTTGTAAGAAGTGTTACTTACAAATACAAAATTCAAAAAGGAGGCATAATGAGAAGTGTCTTGAAACAGACAAGTTACTATCGGAAAACAGTCAGCATATCTGGAAAGACTAAAACCATAATTTAACTATAAGTGAATGTCAACTGTGCAATTATGTTGCAAAGACATCTTTTGGTGTTTTAAAAACAAAAAGCTGCTCTATCCCCTGTAATGTTCTTTCTGACCCCTCCATGTCTAGTCAGTCATTTAGCTGTAGTCAGGATAGCTCTGTACAGTAGGAGGTTGATGTGCCTGCCCACATTAGTGATGATATTGTTCAACTGGAGGTTGATGTGCCAGCTCACATTAAAGGCGATACCATTATTCATTTGGAGGTGGATAACACTACTCACCCTAGCATGCCAGTTTTTGTTGCCACATCTACACCTACCAAGTCAGTTATACATACGACAAGTACATCCACCTCGCCTGTCTTCAAAAGCGACATCACAGTACAACAGTTACTTGCTAAGCCACCTTCACAACCACTAACACAAAAGGAAGAACCCCTATTCACATCCATTGTTAGAAAAAAACTAGAAACAGCAAAAAGTAATATCATAAAATGCAAAACCAGAGGACAGCCTATTGTACTACAAAAACTAATTAAACATAGAAGAGAAACATCAGTCACCAGAACGCCAACAAACGTAAGCGATCTCAATTGCTCCACACTGTTAGAAAACATATTGCTGGAACATTAACTGGTTCATTAGACCTGCAGCAGGCACATGAACTACAACGCTGTTCAGAAACGTCACGTCAGGAAATTTGCAGGAAAGCAGGCATTGAAAGTAGAGTTAGAATATCCAAAGAATTAGCAATAGCCATGAAGGAAACAGTAGGTCTTACGTGGGCACAGGAGAGAAAACAGAGAAGATTGAAAATTGAAAGACGCGCCAGCGGTATTAAAAATATAACTTCACAATTAAAATTTATAATGGAAACTCATTTGTTACAAATTTCTCCATCTGTGAATGCACAGATTCATCCTATAAAAAAAAAAAAAAAGGAAGTGTGAATGATAATTGAGCGAAATTTTGGGGCTAGAGCAAATTATGACAGTTGTTGCTTGAGATTGACAGAATTAACAGAGTGTGGAAATCATTTAATAGATGTATTTATTAAATACACCTATTTATCTATTAAATTGAACATTTCGTTTTACTCATGACCATACTTATTTTTACATGACCATCGTGATGTATGATTGAGATAATTGTTAGCTCTCATGTTTTTGGGGACAATTGGGTGTGTTATTTTAAGGTAATAAATGTGGACTTGCAATTTAATGTTTCAATAATTAATGTTTTACGCATGAAACCAAAACAAAACTTTGATATCCATTTTCTGCAGGTTTTCTACTTTTAATTTCTGTAATTTGTTATGCATGTTGATTGTGACCGATTTAGTGAAAATTGCATTATAAACAAACCATAACAAAATATAAAAAAAACGTAAATTTTACACTATTTCAGACTATTATATCTTCTGTTCTAATTGTGATAAAATGTTTGTTCTTGTTCTAAAGTTTACTCTAACATTTCTAGTCTAGCTTTACGCAAAATTAAAGCCGGTATTTATAATAATAAAGTAGCCTAAAAACATTAATTAAGCCCTATCAAAAGTAAAATCCGCCACCTTTTTTTCCAGTTAGGAAGTTACCACGTAACCTCTGACACGATAGCTATAAATAATCGAGGAAGTGGAGGGGAACTGCGGTAAGACGTGGAATACGATGGATGGGTTTGAAAAAAAAATTGAAAAAAGGTGATTCGTCTTACGAGGACAAAAGACAAAGAAAATAGTCTACGTTACGGCCACAAGGCCTTCGTCAGGAAAGGAAAGAAAGTGAAGGCTAGATAGGACAGTCCTATCTAGCCTTCACTTTCTTTCCTTTCCTGACGAAGGCCTTGTGGCCGTAACGTAGACTATTTTCTTTGTCTTTTGTCCTCGTAAGACGAATCACCTTTTTTCAATTTTTTTTCAAACCCATCCTAGCTATAAATAGCGCGGTCGGGGAAAAAGGGGAAATAACTAAAAGATCGCTGGCAAACAGCCGTGTCTGGTATAGGGCACAAACAGCCGTGATGACATTTTATTTTTTAGGTTAGGTACACGGGCCCCCTAAAATCCATTCATGGACACCCACGGAGTCAGTGGAACACATGTTAAGAAACCCTGTATTAGGCAAACACAAATTCCAATGTATATTCATTTATCTTGTCAGGGTTAACCAGAAATGTTTTCCTGACACAATGCATTATCTACACCGGATCTTCCTTCTTAATTTACACCGCCTGCCATTAACATCTGAATGTGTAAATGATAGTTTTGGTTACACAACGCATGCGCATTAGATGGGTCGCCAGCGACACGTCCGTTGCTCGTCCAATGCATAGCAGCCGTCAGTAACCGGTCCCTCTACTCCAGGTCATTCATGTTTGAATGTTTAAACACCAGTAGAACAAGAGGTGCCCCGTGTCATTTCCCCGGGGGGGGGGGGGGTCTCTGAAGAGATAAAGAAAGAATATGCCTATTGCACCCTCAGGCTTGTTGTTCAGGGTGACTAATATGAGGTGGCGCATGGGTTTAAAACAGATTGCTACAGGAACTACTGGTGCACGAACATGTGAATGTTTGGTGCAGGTTTCCTGCACGGGACACAGCTGCAGTAGTGGCTTCATGCTCTATAAGGAGCGCAGAAAGAGGAAGAAGAACAAAGTAAGGGTCCTCTTACTTTCAGTCATTGGTGTTCGCTGTTCATCTAGGAAACAATTTGATCGCATTAAAGCAGTGCTTGTTCTTATTGTTGTTGTTGTTGTTGTTGTTTAACTAGGGCTGCTGAGCTTGGTATTATCTACACTGTAGATCTAGGCTTTTCCTGCCATTCTGAAACATGTTGAGTTGAAATCATGAACTCCAGTTTCTCCAGCTTGGCTTGCATTTAGAGGATCATCTCATCTGGTCCCAAGCTAGGAGTAAGAAGTGTGTGGCATACAGTGCATTCCTCGCCATCAAAGAGGGCTCTCCAACTATGCAGAGCTAAAAACTGTGCTCTAGTTCTGGGCGGTCCCCCTGCCTATCACTGGATCCATAGTGAGATCCTCCTGCATGAAGTCAACCAGGTCAAAGCCAAGTAGTTACGTCTGGGGCTCAAGTGACTTCTCCAAGCTTAGTGTGCAATGCTGGGTTCTCAGCATGTCTCACCACAGGGGGAATCCCTGGAAGTGTGTGGCTGATCTCAAAAGTCAATGAGTGTGTAAATAGCCTGACAGACAGAGGTTTCCATCCAAATCTACATACTGTAGCACTGTGCATAGCTGGTGGTTATATAAGGATGACTCCAGATATGCCTCCACGCATGAGTGCTTGTTCTGAAATGCCCCCGGTGTCGTGAGAAATTCTAATCCACATATATAAATTAAAACGTAAATGTAAAGCCTAACAAATAAATTTAATAAAAGGAAAGAAGAATGGTAAAGAACAGTGCTGTCACAATGACTGTACTCGAAATCCCCCTTGTTTTCTAATTCGTCTGCAAATTGTAACGTTTCACGTTGATAGTAAAAGCCTACTGCTTCAATACCCGCTTTCTACGATAAAACGTGTACTGCCTTTCTAAGAAAAACCTTGAGATACGCAAGCTGACCTATATTTAATATTCCATTCATGTCATTTTATACACTAAGTTACCATAAACGAAAGACAGATGGACTAAGGATAGAAAGAAAGGGAGGGGCTGAAAGCCGGAACGCAGGCAATACTACCACAGTCTCGCGATACACAATTACTACCATCACGCGTGTAAGGCCACAAGCACTAGCTTTTTTTCAAATCGACAGTGATAAAAAACACTACCCATACGAGTTAGGTTTTAAAAACCTGAAAAAACGCTTATTAGGAAACATGACATTATACTGGTTTACGTTTGAAAACATTACAGTACCCAGACACCACATCGTATTCGAAGTGAACAGGAGGTAGAAGAAAATGCATATTTTGAACGCAGCCCCTTAGCCCCATTAAATTTATATATTTGGGTTCCTTAGGACTTGCTGACAAAGAATATGTTGAACGTTACGCAAATAGTCTAGGAATTAACAAATTATAGCCAAAAGAAATAGTGAGGGATGTCAGACAACACCAAAATCAGAATCGCTCAGTGGCAGATTTTCACACCACCATTGTACGGGAAATAGGCTGACATGTTACCTCCTATTTGATTGGCGGAAAGTAAATGTAAGGCTAAACACGATTAGTCGGACTATAAATACTACTTCTTTGTTGCTAGGGGAAACAGTAGTAGGGTACTTTTTTCAAACGCTTGTGTAAACATGGCACGATTGGTTAGACCCGCCAATATAGTCAATCAGAGGCGTCAGGTCAGCACCACATTTTCAAATAAACTTACTAAAGAACCAGTTCGTTGAGCGCCAGTGCATATTTTTCTAAATAAAAGCCTGGGACATCGGCAGATCGAAATTGTGCTATATTCATTGCCAGTCAACGTAACTGTGTATTATTCCATGAATTGTGGTAAGCTTGAAATATTTGATATCTTTTTAATGAAAATTGAATGTAAATTGATAATTTATGTCTGTATATATGTGTGGTTCAGTAGCGAACATGAGGTAAAGCCTATATAGTGCTCCAACCTGAACAGAAGGTGTCGGAGGAAAGTAAAACTACATGGAATTGCCCAACAGTACACTGACACCTATCTTATTGACTAGAAAGAAATAATGCTGGAATTGCAGAGGCGTAGTAACCATTAGGGAGGAGTATACTGGTGAAAATTGTTTCAGAGGAAGATAGCAGTTGGCCTACCGCTCTGAACTCAGTGTTTGTTATGTATTGTGTTCAGTCTGGAAATTTATTATAAATTAGTTCTGAAATAGGAGGTACAACCTTCTTGTTTCAGGGACCGTGGTCCTAAAGTTATTGAGCAGCACCTGGTCTGAGCTTTGCTGAATCTAGAGGCTGACAGCATACTCCTGGGTCCAGATAGTGACCAGTGAGGTGTCTCCAGAACACAGGGAGGCTATCGAGCAGAGGAGTCTTTTCCTGCAGCCATCACGAAAGATAAGCGTCTGTGGCCAGAGGAGCTCAACATTATGCCCCCCCCCCCCCCTCAAAATCTGACTTTATAATAAAACAGAGGGAAAATACAGTGTTTAAATTGATAGGAACTGTGAACTTTTCCCCATACTATTTCCAAGATAAACAAACACTTGAAGTCATGATGACAAATAACAACATAGCTTGAAAAAACAAAACCAGGATTACCTCATATTACTACTACACAACTGACACACATAGGATAATATTAATAAAATATGTCACTACAAGGTTCATATTGATAAATTCTGTATATATAAATTGTAATTACAATTGATTGTGATTCCTGGTTCACTTTGTATTTGAATCAGGACACAAATATTAGTGAAAGTAATTAATACATATTTATATTTGAAAATTTACCAGTGCCTCATTTAAGATAGTCTTATAGAGTGTTAAATGTGTGTGAGTGTCACAGTGTTGTCAAGTGTGGTGGAATAAATTAAATTGTTTATCTGTCTGTTGTTGTTGTGACTTACACTTCATCATATACATACCCTAGACATTTAACGTAGTCATCACAATATTCCAGAATAATTCTGACTGAGTTATAATGTGGTAGCAAGTAAGGTTATTTGTAAAACACTACACCTATTAGATACAGATACCTTCACAGCTGATCTCAGTCAGTACACTAAGTCCCCTATAAATATTTATAACATCCCACTTTACCACATATATTGGGGGCTCGCTCCAGGGATATTGAACTTTCTCCTGTTATAGATATTGGGAATAATAAGAATTAAAAGGTATCCTTGGGTGGAAATAAATAAGGTTGAGCTCTCAGTGCCTGTAGTGTCCTTAGATAATTATTGAAAGATTGAATTGTTTACAATTGCATGTTAGACAATGGCCGACTTGGCAAAATTTCGATCTGCTGCTGTACAGACTGCGAAAGAGTTAGGAATGGACGGGCAAATTATGATTGCTTATGTCACTGCTGAATGTGACAAATATATTGAACGGGAAGAAAGAAGATTAGAAAAAGAGGCCGAAAGAAAACTAGAATCTGAAAGATTGGCCGAAGATAAGAGGTTAGAGGCTGAAAAGGAAATTAAGAGGTTGCAGATTGAGGCTGAGGCTAAGAGGTTGCAGATTGAGGCTGACAAAGAGGCTAAAGCATTGGAAGCCGAGGAAAGAAGACAGGCTGCAGAAAGAGAAGAGAAGAAATTAGCTGCAGAAAGGGAACACAAGAGATTAGCTGCAGAGAGGGAAGCAGAAAAGGAGGAGAAGAGATTACAAAGGGAACATGAGTTACGACTAAGGGAGTTTGAGTTTCAAGGCCATGCTCCTGAAAATGGTGCCAGTCCCTTTGCCTCTGATGCCACTGCTAGTCAGGGAGCCTCAACCTCAGCTATGAATTTTCATTTAGATCATTTTGTTGAGAAAGACGATGATATTGAGAGCTATCTAAATAGATATGAACTATTAGCTACCACATATGGGTTAGAGAGAGAAAGGTGGAGCTTAAAGTTATCTCAAGGTCTTCGTGGGGCAGCTTATGAAGTTCTTGCCAAAATGAGCGGAGGTGATCAGGAAAATTATGACATGCTAAAGCAGGCTCTTTTGTTAAGATATGAAAAGAACGCAGAATTTTATAGGAAAAAATTTAGGAATGCTAAACTACTGTCAGGTGAAACCTATCACCAGTTCTCTGCACGGTTAGAGACATACTTGGAGAAATGGACTTCTCTGGGGAAAATCCAAGATCTTAAGGAAATGGTCCTTATAGAACAATTAAGAGAGTCCATGGCTCCAGACCTGAGAAAGTTTCTCATGGAACAAGGTGCAGAGAGGCTGGGTGAGTTGCTAAATGTTGCTGAAAGGTATCAAGCGGCTCAGGCAGAGGTATCAGGTAACAAAAAGAAACAGGTGGAAAATTTTAGGGCACCACAGAACTTTAATAAATTTGATCCTAGAGATCAAAACAAAGGTAAGCACTATTTTGATAGGCCACGGTATGACAATAAAAATAAAACCCCACAATTCGATGAAAGGAAATATAATGAAAGAAAATCTTTCAACCAAGGGAAAAGGTGGTGTAAAAATTGTAAGATGAACAATCATGACACTGACCGTTGTAGAAGGAACCCTATAGTTATGGCAACCCTTCAGGTCAGGTCGACCTCAAGAAAGGAGGAGGATATTATGTTAGATACCACTCCAGAAGAGATGAAGAAGGCACAGGCTGGGGATAAGACCCTCAAGCCTTTTTTCAGGAAATTGTCAACTTGTCATACAACTCCAGGCAAGGGAGATTTTTACATGAAAAACAAGTTGATGTATAGGAAGACTGGAGCTAGATCCAAAGGTCAGGGACAGCTGGTACTTCCTAAAAGATATAGGGCAGACTTAATAAGGAGCCTACATGTGAAACAAGATGGGGACCATGAAAAAATTGGTACCATCATCCAAAAGGTGGCTCACCATTATTATTGGCCCAAGGCAAGGTGGGACATTGAGAATTTTGTAGAAAGGTGTAGCATAGCACATGATGGAACACCCACAAGTGGGAACATTGATCAGGACCTGGACATGCCACGGGGCAAAATTAGGCCTGACAATAAAAAGAAAAATAAATTTGATAAAGTGGACCAAATGGAATGGGAAGCCCCTTTTCACGGACAAGCTTCAATTAACTGTTTTACAATGGCCACTATGCGGAGAGTGCAAAAAGATGTCTTACCCCAGGATAAGCCGAAAATCCCTCAATCGGACTTAAACAAACTGGAGGAAGAGGATGTAGAGAGGAAATCTCTCATCAAGAATTTTAAGTGGGGAGAAAGCCCCAAAAGAAAAATTGGTAGCGGTCGTTTTGTGAATGATAAATCTGGGAAGAAAAATCATCACTATAGCGCTTCCAGTGGAAGAGACCATACCGGTGCATGGACAAATAGGTCCACAAAATTAAAGGTCCATATGTAGCGCTGTTAAGAACGTGGACTGATGAAAAGGCAGAGGAAAATATTACATCCTCATACCAATATGTGAATGAGCTGACCACTCGTTTAAAAACTGGCTGGAAACTTGCCAATGAAAATTTGAAACAAGCCAGGAAGAAACATGCCGCCTATTATAACAGGAAAGCTAAAGACAGAGATTTGGCTGTGGGAGAGAAAGTACTGCTTCTTCTACCCGGTAGCCAGAATAAGTTACAAATTGGATGGCAAGGTCCATATACAGTTCTAGAGAAGGTGTCTAGAACAAATTATAAGATAGATAAGAAGGGGAAAGAAAAAATCTATCATGTGAATCTCCTGAAGAAATATTTGGAAAGAAAACATCAGGAAGAGACACACTTGTTGACCTTGTCCATTGCCATGGAGATGAAAAAGGAACCACTTTCATCATTTGAATATCCATTACACCCCTGTGAGACAGCGGCACAGGTGAAAATCAGTACACATTTAACGAAAACTCAGAAAGAGAGAGTGCAACAGGTTCTAGATAATCATGCAGAGGTGTTAACAGACCGACCAGGGCATACAAACTTATTGGAATATGATATGAAACTGATAGACCCCACACCTGTCTGTATGAAACCCTATTCGATTCCTTTTGCTAAGGAGAAAGCTTTGAAGGAAGAGATAGACTATTTGTTGAAGGAAGGAATTATTTCACACAGTGAATCTTCGTATAGTTCCAGTGTTGTACTCTTAAGGAAGCCCTCTGGAGAACATAGATTCTGTATAGATTACAGGAGACTGAATGCTATTACAGAAGGACAGGTGGATCCATTGCCGGATACAAATCAGTTGTTTGCCAGACTAAATAAAGCTAAATATTTCTCAAAAGTGGATCCGAGTAAAGGATACTATCAGATTCCAGTAAAGCCTGAGGTTAGACCATACCTAGCTTTTAGTACCTCAGAAGGACACTATGAGTTTAATAGATTGCCATTTGGATTGAAGAATGCGCCTAGTGTCTTCTCTAGAATGATGAGAAAATTATTGGACCCTCTGAATAATTCATGTATCACAAATTTCATGGATGATATCCTTATAGCAACAGAAACATTTGAGGAACACATTGACTCTCTGAACATGCTGTTTAATCGACTTAGGGAAGCGAATTTAACAGCCCGACCAACCAAATGTTGCGTTGGATGTAAAGAATTTAGAGAAACTAAAGAAAGCCCCGAGACCACAAACCAAGAAAGACGTGAGATCCTTTGTCTCATTATGTGGTTTCTACCAGAAGTATATCAAAAATTTTAATTCCATATGTGCACCGTTAACTGATTTGACACGTAAGGGAAATCCAGATCGAATTACATGGACACCACAATGTGAAATGGCTTACCAAGAATTGAAGGAAAAGCTCACAAGTAAACCTATTTTGAAATTACCTGACTTAAGTCAAGAATTCATAGTAAGGACAGATGCCAGTAATATTGGGTTAGGTGCAACTTTGCTACAGAAATCAGATGCATTGGATGGGGAATTAAGCCCAGTGGCATATGCTAGCAGAAAGTTGAATAAAACTGAAACCAATTACTCAACTAGCGAAAAGGAATGTCTTGCAGTAATATGGGCGATAAAGAAATTCAATATTTATCTGTATGGGAAGGCATTTAAGTTGCAAACGGATCACAAACCTTTGTCGTTTCTAGCACAGGCTAGACATGAGAATTCTAGATTACTCCGTTGGTCATTATTGATGCAGCCATTTGAGTTTAGCATAGAGTATATAAGTGGAAAAACAAATCTGGGAGCGGATTTTTTAAGCCGCCATCCGTGTGATGAGAATCACCCTAAACTCCAGGAAAAATAATAAATTTCTCTATGTGTATATAGAATTATAGACTGACATATAACGTCTGTTTTAAGTGGGGAGGACTTGTCGTGAGAAATTCTAATCCACATATATAAATTAAAACGTAAATGTAAAGCCTAACAAATAAATTTAATAAAAGGAAAGAAGAATGGTAAAGAACAGTGCTGTCACAATGACTGTACTCGAAATCCCCCTTGTTTTCTAATTCGTCTGCAAATTGTAACGTTTCACGTTGATAGTAAAAGCCTACTGCTTCAATACCCGCTTTCTACGATAAAACGTGTACTGCCTTTCTAAGAAAAACCTTGAGATACGCAAGCTGACCTATATTTAATATTCCATTCATGTCATTTTATACACTAAGTTACCATAAACGAAAGACAGGTGGACTAAGGATAGAAAGAAAGGGAGGGGCTGAAAGCCGGAACGCAGGCAATACTACCACAGTCTCGCGATACACAATTACTACCATCACGCGTGTAAGGCCACAAGCACTAGCTTTTTTTCAAATCGACAGTGATAAAAAACACTACCCATACGAGTTAGGTTTTAAAAACCTGAAAAACGCTTATTAGGAAACATGACATTATACTGGTTTACATTTGAAAACATTACAGTACCCAGACACCACATCGTATTCGAAGTGAACAGGAGGTAGAAGAAAATGCATATTTTGAACGCAGCCCCTTAGCCCCATTAAATTTATATATTTGGGTTCCTTAGGACTTGCTGACAAAGAATATGTTGAACGTTACGCAAATAGTCTAGGAAGTAACAAATTATAGCCAAAAGAAATAGTGAGGGATGTCAGACAACACCAAAATCAGAATCGCTCAGTGGCAGATTTTCACACCACCATTGTACGGGAAATAGGCTGACATGTTACCTCCTATTTGATTGGCGGAAAGTAAATGTAAGGCTAAACACGATTAGTCGGACTATAAATACTACTTCTTTGTTGCTAGGGGAAACAGTAGTAGGGTACTTTTTTTCAAACGCTTGTGTAAACCTGGCACGATTGGTTAGACCCGCCAATATAGTCAATCAGAGGCGTCAGGTCAGCACCACATTTTCAAATAAACTTACTAAAGAACCAGTTCGTTGAGCGCCAGTGCATATTTTTCTAAATAAAAGCCTGGGACATCGGCAGATCGAAATTGTGCTATATTCATTGCCAGTCAACGTAACTGTGTATTATTCCATGAATTGTGGTAAGCTTGAAATATTTGATATCTTTTTAATGAAAATTGAATGTAAATTGATAATTTATGTCTGTATATATGTGTGGTTCAGTAGCGAACATGAGGTAAAGCCTATATAGTGCTCCAACCTGAACAGAAGGTGTCGGAGGAAAGTAAAACTACAGGGAATTGCCCAACAGTACACTGACACCTATCTTATTGACTAGAAAGAAATAATGCTGGAATTGCAGAGGCGTAGTAACCATTAGGGAGGAGTATACTGGTGAAAATTGTTTCAGATGAAGATAGCAGTTGGCCTACCGCTCTGAACTCAGTGTTTGTTATGTATTGTGTTCAGTCTGGAAATTTATTATAAATTAGTTCTGAAATAGGAGGTACAACCTTCTTGTTTCAGGGACCGTGGTCCTAAAGTTATTGAGCAGCACCTGGTCTGAGCTTTGCTGAATCTAGAGGCTGACAGCATACTCCTGGGTCCAGATAGTGACCAGTGAGGTGTCTCCAGAACACAGGGAGGCTATCGAGCAGAGGAGTCTTTTCCTGCAGCCATCACGAAAGATAAGCGTCTGTGGCCAGAGGAGCTCAACATTATGCGCGCCCCCCCCTCCCCCCCCACCCCCACCCCTCCCTCAAAATCTGACTTTATAATAAAACAGAGGGAAAATACAGTGTTTAAATTGATAGGAACTGTGAACTTTTCCCCATACTATTTCCAAGATAAACAAACACTTGAAGTCATGATGACAAATAACAACATAGCTTGAAAAAACAAAACCAGGATTACCTCATATTACTACTACACAACTGACACACATAGGATAATATTAATAAAATATGTCACTACAAGGTTCATATTGATAAATTCTGTATATATAAATTGTAATTACAATTGATTGTGATTCCTGGTTCACTTTGTATTTGAATCAGGACACAAATATTAGTGAAAGTAATTAATACATATTTATATTTGAAAATTTACCAGTGCCTCATTTAAGATAGTCTTATAGAGTGTTAAATGTGTGTGAGTGTCACAGTGTTGTCAAGTGTGGTGGAATAAATTAAATTGTTTATCTGTCTGTTGTTGTTGTGACTTACACTTCATCATATACATACCCTAGACATTTAACGTAGTCATCACAATATTCCAGAATAATTCTGACTGAGTTATAATGTGGTAGCAAGTAAGGTTATCTGTAAAACACTACACCTATTAGATACAGATACCTTCACAGCTGATCTCAGTCAGTACACTAAGTCCCCTATAAATATTTATAACATCCCACTTTACCACACCCGCGTAAGAGGAAAAAAAAGAGGAGGTCCGAAAACACGGGGAGAAGGGGAATTGGAGACAAGACTAAACATGGATAAAGAAAACATGGAAAGAACTTGAATGGATGGCACGGCATTGTAAGGCTTGGCGTGCACGTTGTTGAAGACCCACGTGGCACGTGGAGTAAAGGGTTATGGAATGAATGAAACTGTGGCGTAGCGTTAAAGGTTAATAACAGCACTGATTAGACCCTAAAGAACAAGGTATGGATTCCCCCGGGGGGAAAATATTCACGGACCAGCTAAATCATGGTTTCTTAACCTTTTTTTTCCGGTACCATTGACCCTTTGAGGGCCAGAAGAAAGCTGTGGAACCCTTTGATTGTCCGATCAAGGCTATAGACCCCTTTCATTATCCGATGAAGGATATGGACCCATTTGATTCTCCGATAAAGCCTATGGGCCCCTTTAATTATCTGATGAAGCCTATGGACCTTTTTGATTGTCCGATGAAAGATATGGAACCCTTTGATTGCCCGATGAAGGCTGTAGATCTCTTTGATTGTCTGATGAAGGCTATGGACCCCTTTGTTTGTTCAATGAAGAATATGTATCCTTTGATTGTCCGATGAAGGCTATCGGCACATTTTGAGTGTCCGATGAAGGCTATCGGCACATTTTGATTGTCGGATGAAGGCTATGGACCCCTTTGATTTTGGACTAAGGCTTTGGACCTCTTTGATTGTCTGATGAAGGCTATGGACCCATGTGATTGTCGGATGAAGGCTATAGACCCCTTTCTTGTCCGATGAAGGATGTGGGCCCCTTTCATTGTCCGATGAAGGAAATGAACCTCTTTGAATGTCTGATGAAGGCTTTGAACCCCTTTGATTGATTGTCCGATGGAGGATGTGGGGTCCCTTTCATTGTCCGATGAAGGATATGAACCTCTTTGAATGTCTGATGAAGGCTATGGACCCATGTGATTGTCGGATGAAGGCTATGGACCCATGTAATTGTCGGATGAAGGCTATGGACCCCTTTCTTGTCCGATGAAGGATGTGGGCCCCTTTCATTGTCCGATGAAGGAAATGAACCTCTTTGAATGTCTGATGAAGGCTTTGAACCCCTTTGATTGATTGTCCGATGAAGGTTGTGGGCCCCTTTGATTGTCCGATGAAGGAAATGAACCTCTTTGAATGTCTGATGAAGGCTTTGAACCCCTTTGATTGATTGTCCGATGGAGGATGTGGACCCATTTGATTGTCGGGTGAAAAACTATGGACCCCTTTGATTGTTCGATGAAGACTATGTACCCCTTTGAATGTCAGTTGAAGGATATCTTCTTCTTCTTCTTCTTCCGTCCTTAGCCGCCGACCGTCAAAGCAGTCAGTGGCCATTACGCCTAGTGGCGTCTTAGGGCAACAGCAGATAGGTTTTCTTTGCCATTGTTTCCCATCACGCCTATTGGCGTCTTTAGGGCAATGGCAAATCAATCCATTTGCTGTTGTTTCCGTAATCGAAGTGACTGGCAAACGGGTGATCAGCCCGTTGGTAGTGGAAGGATATGGACCGCTTTAATTGTCCAATGAAGGCTATGAACCTCTTTGAATGTTCGATGAAGGCTATGGAACCCTTCTTAGATTTAAAAAAAAAAAGTGTAGATAAACGCATAATGAAACAGTTTTACATTTTAAACTTTAGGATATGTACGCGGGCCCCCTTGATTCCACCCACGAACCAGTAAATGGTCCTGGGACCGCATGGGTCCGAGGACCACAGTTTAAGAAACCCTGACCTATATAGAAACGTCGTATTACATTGTGTCCTAGTCTTAATCGCGAGTCTGTCTTGCTGTGAGTAATCTCTCACATAATTGATGCATACTTCGTGGGGTGTCTATGACTGGAATCAACTCCTGAACATTAGCATTTATTCTTACGGGTGTGTTACATAATCTATCCCCAGGTAATTCTCGGCTTTTTCTTGTCAGCCCCCAGGTTTCGCATTCACGCGTTGCGTAATTTTTTTTGTTTTTTGTTTTTTTTTGTTTATCAAACTGCGCGGGTTCTGCATTCATGCGTTGCATAATCGATCTCTTTGTCTTTCCCCCAGCGGGTTCAACATTAAAGTTTGGTGATGTCTTAAGGGGACGGACTTTCTCACAGGATATTCGATGTATCGCGGTTTTTTATGGCTCTGGGTCACACAGACATACACAAAATAACAATAGTTTTGTTTGTTATTTCATGTTTTCTTCTCTTTTCCATTTCGCTCCCCGTTGAACCTGGGATCACCGCCACAGCTGGTGTCTTGTGAAGCCTTTATTGAGTCATTCACATTTTAGTGAAGTTTAATGAACTGTAATGTTTGTGGTAAAGTGGGATATTATAAATATTTATAGGGGACTTAGTGTACTGACTGAGATCAGCTGTGAAGGTATCTGTATCTAATAAGTGTAGTGTATTACAGATGACCTTACTTGCTACCACATATTTATACCTCAGTCAGAATTATTCTGGAATATTGTGATGACTACGTTGAATGTCTAGGGTTTTGTAAATGATGAAGTGTAAGTCACAACAATAACAGACAGATAAACAATTTAATTTATTCCACCACACTTGACAACAGTTTGACACTCACATACATATAACACTCTATGAGACTATCTTAAATGAGTCACTGGTAAATTTTCAAATATCAATATGTATTAAGTACTTTTCATTAATATATATGTGTCCTGATTCAAATACAAAGTGAACCAGGAATCACAATCAATTTTAATTACAAGTTATATGTACAGAATTTATCAATATGAATCTTGTAGTGACATATTTTATTAATATTATCTTATGTGTGTCAGTTGTGTAGTGGTACTATGAGGTAATACTGGTTTTGTTTTTCAAGCTATGTTGGTATTTGTCATCATGACTTCAAGTGTTTGTTTCTGTTGGAACTAGTATTGGAGATGTTCTCAGTTCCTGGCATTAAAACAATTAATTTCCCCTCTTATTTTTTATACAATGTCAGTTTAAGATGGGGTTACATAATGTTGAGCTCCGCTGGCCACATAGGCTTATCTTTCGTGATGTCGGCAGGAAAAGACTCCTCTGCTCGATTGCTCCCTTGTGTTCTGGAGACACCTCACTGTTTGCTATATGGACCAAGGAGTATGCTGTCCACCTCTGGATTCAGCAAAGCTCTGACCAGGTGCTGCTTCAATAACTTTTGGACCACGCTCCCTGAAACAAGAAGGTTGTACCTCCTACTTCAGAAATAATTTATACTCTATTTCTACACTGAGCACAATACATAACAAACACTGAGTTCAGAGCGGTAGGCCAACTGTCAGCTTCATCTGAAATAATTTACACCAGTATATTCCTCCCTAATGATTACTACGCCTCTGCAATTCCAGCATTATTTCTTTCTAGTCAATAAGCTAGGTGTCAGTGTACTGTTTGGCAATTCCATGTAGTTTTACTTTCCTCCGACACCTTCTGTTCAGGCTGGAGCACTATAGAGGCTTTACCTCATGTTCGCTACTGAACCACACATATATACAGACATAAATTATCAATTTACATTCAATTTTCATTAAAAGATATCAAATATTTCAAGCTTACCACAATTCATGGAAATAATACAGAATTACGTTGACTGGCACTGAATATAGCACAATTTCGATCTGCCGATGTCCCAGGCTTTTATTTAGAAAAATATGCACTGGTGCTCAACGCACTGGTTCTGTAGTAAGTTTATTTGCAAATGTGGTGGTGACCTGACGCCTCTAATTGACTATATTGGCAGGTCTAACCAATCGTGCCATGTCTACCCAATCGTTTGAAAAAAAAGTACTCCTACTCCCGTTTCCCCTGACAACGAAAGATAGTATTTATAGCCCGACTAATCGTGTTTAGCCTTACATTTATTGCGCTCCAATCAAATCGGATTTAACATGGAGACCCATTTCCCGTACAATGGTGGGGTGAAAATCTGCCACTGAGCGATTCTGATTTGGGTGTTGTCTGACATCCCTCACTATTTCTTTTGGCTATAATTTGGTAATTCCTAGACTATTTGCGTACCGTTTAACATATTCTTTGTCAGCAAGTCCTAAGGAACCCAAATATACAAATTTAAAGGAGCTAAGTGGCTGCGTTCAAAATATGCACTTTCTTCTACCTCCTGTTTACTTCGAATACGATGTGATGTCTGGGTACTGTAATGTTTTCAAACGTAAACCAGTATAATGTCATATTTCCTAATAAGCGTTTTTCAGGATTTTAAAACCTAACTCTGGTATGGGTAGTGTTGTTTATCACTGTCGATTTGAAAAAAAAGCTAGTGCTTGTGGCCTTACACGCGTGATGGTAGTAATTGTGTATCGCGCGACTGTGGTAGTATTGCCTGCGTCCCTGCTTTCAGCCCTCCCTTCTTTCTATCTTTAGTCCATCTGTCTTTCGTTTTAGGTAACGTAGTGTATAAAAAGACATGAATGGAATTTTAAATCTAGGTCAACTTGCGTATCTCAAGGTTTTTCTTAGAAATGCAGCACATGTTTTATCGTAGAAAGCGGGTATTGAAGCAGTAGGCTTTTACTATCAACGTGAAACGTTACAATTTGTAGACGAATGAGAAAACAAGGGGGATTTCGAGTACAGTCATTGTGACAGCACTGTTCTTTACCATTCTTCTTTCCTTTTATTGAAGTTATTTGTTAGGCTTTACATTTACCTGATAATTTATATATGTGGATTAGAATATTTCACGACATCTCCCCTCTTAAAACAGACATCTTATGTCAGTCCTTTATTCTATATACACATAGATAAATGTAAGTCAACTTGACTTTACTCTGCTGTTGTGCTATCATGGTTTTATGTAGTTGGGTCCATTCAGAGTAGGCACTACTCATGAAATCTGCCTCAGACCTCTACAACCAATAATATTTTTCGGTTATGTTACTGAACAGCCGCAAGTGTGACTGCTTGTCTTAATGCTGCTTCACAACCCGTATTCACCATTTCTCTTCTCTGAGTCTGCGCAATGACATGTCCAGAGAACATTAGATTTTTCTCAAAATGTACGTTATGAGGAGATAACATATACCTGGTGATAGCAGAGTTTTCGTAGTGGATCCCATAATCTTCTTATTAGCCTGTATGAAACATTCGGAATATCCTCAATCAAAGAGGCAACTCAGGGATTCATTACGTTCCTCCGAATTGTTTACATCCAACAAGTTTGTCTGATCTCAGGTTTTACTGGAATCTGATAGTATCCTTTACTCAGATCCACCCTTGAGAAATATTTAGCTTTATGTAGCCTGGCAAACAACTGATTTGTATCCGGCAATGGATCCACCTGTCCTTCTGTAATAGCATTCAGTCTCCTGTAATCTATACAGAGTCTATGTTCTCCAGAGGGCTTCCTTAAGAGTACAACACCGGAACTGTACGAAGATTCACTGTGTGAAATAATTCCTTCCTTCAACAAATAGTCTATCTCTTCCTTCAAAGCTTTCTCCTTAGCAAAAGGAATCGAATAGGGTTTCATACAGACAGGTGTGTGGTCTATCAGTTTCATATCATATTCCAATAAGTTTGTATGCCCAGGTCGGTCTGTTAACACCTCTGTATGAGTATCTAGAACCTGTTGCACTCTCTCTTTCTGAGTTTTCGTTAAATGTGTACTGATTTTCACCTGTGCCGCTGTCTCACAGGGGTGTAATGGATATTCAAATGATGAAAGTGGTTCCTTTTTCATCTCCATGGCAATGGACAAGGTCAACAAGTGTGTCTCTTCCTGATGTTCTCTTTCCAAATATTTCTTCAGGAGATTCACATGATAGATTTTTTCTTTCCCCTTCTTATCTATCTTATAATTGGTTCTAGACACCTTCTCTAGAACTGTATATGGACCTTGCCATCCAATTTGTAACTTATTCTGACTACCGGGGAGAAGAAGCAGTACCTTCTCTCCCACAGCCAAATCTCTGTCTTTCGCTTTCCTGTTATAATAGGCAGCATGTTTCTTCCTGGCTTGTTTCAAATTTTCATTGGCAAGTTTCCAGCCAGTTTTTAAACGAGTGGTCAGCTCATTCACATATTGGTATGAGGATGTAATATTTTCCTCTGCTTTTTCATCAGTCCACGTTCTTAACAGCGTTACATATGGACCTTTAGTTTTGTGGACCTATTTGTCCATGCACCGGTATGGTCTCTTCCACTAGAAGCGCTATAGTGATGATTTTTCTTCCCAGAATTATCATGCATAAAACGACCGCTACCAATTTTCCTCTTGGGGCTTTCTCCCCACTTAAAATTCTTGATGAGAGATTTCCTCTCTACATCTTCTTCCTCCAGTTTGTTTAAGTCCGATTGAGGGATTTTCGGCTTATCCTGGGGTAAGACATCTTTTTGCACTCTCCGCATAGTGGCCATTGTAAAACAGTTAAGTGAAGCTTGTCCGTGAAAAGGGGCTTCCCATTCCCTTTGGTCCACTTTATCAAATTTATTTTTCTTTTTATTATCAGGCCTAATTTTGCCCCGTGGCGTGTCCATGTCCTGATCAATGTTCCCACTTGTGGGTGTTCCCTCATGTGCTATGCTACACCTTTCTACAAAATTCTCAATGTCCCATCTTGCCTTGGGCCAATAATAATTGTGAGCCACCTTTTGGATGATGGTACCAATTTTTCATGGTCCCCATCTGGTTTCACATGTAGGCTCCTTATTAATTCTGCCCTATATCTTTTAGGAAGTACCAGCTGTCCCTGACCTTTGGATCTAGCTCCAGTCTTCCTATACATCAACTTGTTTTTCATGTAAAAATCTCCCTTGCCTGGAGTTGTATGACAAGTTGACAATTTTCTGAAACAAGGCTTGAGGGTCTTATCCCCAGCCTGTGCCTTCCTCATCTCTTCTGGAGTGGTATCCAACATAATATCCTCCTCCTGTCTTGAGGTCGACCTGACCTGAAGGGTGGCCATAACAATAGGGTTCCTTCTGCAACGGTCAGTGTCATGATTGTTCATCTTACAATTTTTACACCACCTTTTCCCTTGGTTGAAAGATTTTCTTTCATCATATTTCCTTTCATCGAATTGTGGGGTTTTATTTTTATTGTCATACCGTGGCCTATCAAATTGGTGCTTACCTTTGTTTTGATCTCTAGGATCAAATTTATTAAAGTTCTGTGGTGCCCTAAAATTATCCACCTGTTTCTTCTTATTACCTGATACCTCTGCCTGAGCTGCTTGATACCTTTCAGCAACATTTAACAACTCACCCAGCCTCTCTGCACCTTGTTCCATGAGAAACTTTCTCAGGTCTGGAGCCATGGACTCTCTTAATTGTTCTATAAGGACCATTTCCTTAAGATCTTGGGTTTTCCCCAGAGAAGTCCATTTCTCCAAGTATGTCTCTAACCGTGCAGAGAACTGGTGATAGGTTTCACCTGACAGTAGTTTAGCATTCCTAAATTTTTTTCCTATAAAATTCTGCGTTCTTTTCATATCTTAACAAAAGAGCCTGCTTTAGCATGTCATAATTTTCCTGATCACCTCTGCTCATTTTGGCAAAAACTTCATAAGCTGCCCCACGAAGACCTTGAGATAACTTTAAGCTCCACCTTTCTCTCTCTAACCCATATGTGGTAGCTAATAGTTCATATCTATTTAGATAGCTCTCAATATCATCGTCTTTCTCAACAAAATGATCTAAATGAAAATTCATAGCTGAGGTTGAGGCTCCCTGGCTAGCAGTGGCATCAGAGGCAAAGGGACTGGCACCATTTTCAGGAGCATGGCCTTGAAACTCAAACTCCCTTAGTCGTAACTCATGTTCCCTTTGTAATCTCTTCTCCTCCTTTTCTGCTTCCCTCTCTGCAGCTAATCTCTTGTCTTCCCTTTCTGCAGCTAATCTTCTTTCTTCTGCTTCCAATTTCTTAGCCTCTTTGTCAGCCTCAATCTGCAACCTCTTAGCCTCAGCCTCAATCTGCAACCTCTTAGCCTCAGACTCAGCCTCAAATTGCAGCCTCTTAGTCTCAGCCTCAGCCTCAAATTGTATCTTCTTAATTTCCTTTTCAGCCTCTAACTTTCTTTCGGCCTCTTTTTCTAATCTTCTTTCTTCCCGTTCAATATATTTGTCACATTCAGCAGTGACATAAGAAATCATAATTTGCCCGTCCATTCCTAACTCTTTCGCAGTCTGTACAGCAGCAGATCGAAATTTTGCCAAGTCGGCCATTGTCTAACATGTAAATGTAACAATTCAATCTATCAATAATTATCTAAGGACACTACAGGCACTGAGAGCTCAACGTTATTTATTTTCACCCAAGGATACTTTTTAATTTCTATTATTCCCTGAAGTGAATTACCCCCAATATTTTTAATAGGGAAAGATTCAAAATCCCGAGAGCGAGACCCCAATATATGTGGTAAAGTGGGATATTATAAATATTTATAGGGGACTTAGTGTACTGACTGAGATCAGCTGTGAAGGTATCTGTATCTAATAAGTGTAGTGTATTACAGATGACCTTACTTGCTACCACATATTTATACCTCAGTCAGAATTATTCTGGAATATTGTGATGACTACGTTGAATGTCTAGGGTTTTGTAAATGATGAAGTGTAAGTCACAACAATAACAGACAGATAAACAATTTAATTTATTCCACCACACTTGACAACAGTTTGACACTCACATACATATAACACTCTATGAGACTATCTTAAATGAGTCACTGGTAAATTTTCAAATATCAATATGTATTAAGTACTTTTCATTAATATATATGTGTCCTGATTCAAATACAAAGTGAACCAGGAATCACAATCAATTTTAATTACAAGTTATATGTACAGAATTTATCAATATGAATCTTGTAGTGACATATTTTATTAATATTATCTTATGTGTGTCAGTTGTGTAGTGGTACTATGAGGTAATACTGGTTTTGTTTTTTTCAAGCTATGTTGGTATTTGTCATCATGACTTCAAGTGTTTGTTTCTGTTGGAACTAGTATTGGAGATGTTCTCAGTTCCTGGCATTAAAACAATTAATTTCCCCTCTTATTTTTATACAATGTCAGTTTAAGATGGGGTTACATAATGTTGAGCTCCGCTGGCCACATAGGCTTATCTTTCGTGATGTCGGCAGGAAAAGACTCCTCTGCTCGATTGCTCCCCTGTGTTCTGGAGACACCTCACTGTTTGCTATATGGACCAAGGAGTATGCTGTCCGCCTCTGGATTCAGCAAAGCTCTGACCAGGTGCTGCTTCAATAACTTTTGGACCACGGTCCCTGAAACAAGAAGGTTGTACCTCCTACTTCAGAACTAATTTATACTCTATTTCTACACTGAGCACAATACATAACAAACACTGAGTTCAGAGCGGTAGGCCAACTGTCAGCTTCATCTGAAATAATTTACACCAGTATATTCCTCCCTAATGATTACTACGCCTCTGCAATTCCAGCATTATTTCTTTCTAGTCAATAAGCTAGGTGTCAGTGTACTGTTTGGCAATTCCATGTAGTTTTACTTTCCTCCGACACCTTCTGTTCAGGCTGGAGCACTATAGAGGCTTTACCTCATGTTCGCTACTGAACCACACATATATACAGACATAAATTTTCAATTTACATTCAATTTTCATTAAAAGATATCAAATATTTCAAGCTTACCACAATTCATGGAAATAATACAGAATTACGTTGACTGGCACTGAATATAGCACAATTTCGATCTGCCGATGTCCCAGGCTTTTATTTAGAAAAATATGCACTGGTGCTCAACGCACTGGTTCTGTAGTAAGTTTATTTGCAAATGTGGTGGTGACCTGACGCCTCTAATTGACTATATTGGCAGGTCTAACCAATCGTGCCATGTCTACCCAATCGTTTGAAAAAAAAGTACTCCTACTCCCGTTTCCCCTGACAACGAAAGATAGTATTTATAGCCCGACTAATCGTGTTTAGCCTTACATTTATTGCGCTCCAATCAAATCGGATTTAACATGGAGACCCATTTCCCGTACAATGGTGGGGTGAAAATCTGCCACTGAGCGATTCTGATTTGGGTGTTGTCTGACATCCCTCACTATTTCTTTTGGCTATAATTTGGTAATTCCTAGACTATTTGCGTAACGTTTAACATATTCTTTGTCAGCAAGTCCTAAGGAACCCAAATATACAAATTTAAAGGAGCTAAGTGGCTGCGTTCAAAATATGCACTTTCTTCTACCTCCTGTTTACTTCGAATACGATGTGGTGTCTGGGTACTGTAATGTTTTCAAACGTAAACCAGTATAATGTCATATTTCCTAATAAGCGTTTTTCAGGATTTTAAAACCTAACTCTGGTATGGGTAGTGTTGTTTATCACTGTCGATTTGAAAAAAAAAAAGCTAGTGCTTGTGGCCTTACACGCGTGATGGTAGTAATTGTGTATCGCGCGACTGTGGTAGTATTGCCTGCGTCCCTGCTTTCAGCCCTCCCTTCTTTCTATCTTTAGTCCATCTGTCTTTCGTTTTAGGTAACGTAGTGTATAAAAAAACATGAATGGAATTTTAAATCTAGGTCAACTTGCGTATCTCAAGGTTTTTCTTAGAAATGCAGCACATGTTTTATCGTAGAAAGCGGGTATTGAAGCAGTAGGCTTTTACTATCAACGTGAAACGTTACAATTTGTAGACGAATGAGAAAACAAGGGGGATTTCGAGTACAGTCATTGTGACAGCACTGTTCTTTACCATTCTTCTTTCCTTTTATTGAAGTTATTTGTTAGGCTTTACATTTACCTGATAATTTATATATGTGGATTAGAATATTTCACGACAATGTTAAGGTTATTTCTGGTATCAATTTGTATTACATGATGAAGTAGCCAGCACCATCTCAAATTAATTGCCTCTGACAACATGCATGACGTTAACAATGGTAGTCCCATAGCAGATACTACCGTAGGGGGTGTGAAGTGTTAGAGACTTCACTATACTAGGTCCAGCATCGAGAGGTGTGGGTGACATCGCTACCTTTTTTTTCTCTAACTCAAGAGCAAAGTCAGGTACATATTTACAGCTGGGTAGACTGGAACGTGTCGGTGCCGTGAATCGAACCCAGCACCTTTGCCACGGGAGACCAACGCTCTAACCTCACTGAGCAGTAATCCCTTTTTTTTTTCCTCAATCTTTGTAAGACTCCACGGGAATTACAAAAGGCATTATTTATATCCATGCCTCACAGCTTTTAAGAAGTACTGCAGGATTGTGTTAGACAAGGCAGTCCTTGTTCTGTAATACCCAGGGACAGAGAAGCATTGGTAGCCAGAAAAACGCAAGGAGTAGAGAACTGAAGACAGACGTAAAACTGATGAGAAAAACATTGAAAGATCTCGCGCTGATGACACGCGGAAGAAGAACTTTGTATACGTTTGTTAAAGGCTATACGTTTGTTAAAGGCCTATGCTTCATAGGTGATTATGGATAAAGAAGAAGAGGAAGCACGGTTTTTATATTTTCATTTGTTCTGGAACTTACAAAAGGAAACCGCCCCGTATTGTTGCAGACGAGTCGTAAGTTATCAGCGCATATGTATGGAGAAAGAACACTTGATAGCATTACCAGGACATCTTTGTTCTGGAAATCCTCAGGGTGAGAGAAATGGAGGGAGACTAAATAGCAAAATACGCCGACAAGGAAACTGTAGATGAATAAGAAAGAGTTAAAGAAGAAGTGAAAAGCCCTTGAGTGGATGTCTAGAAGTTTATTTGATCAAGACATGTGCTCGATCAATGTAGAACTGATGACAAGAACCAGACTATTGCCAATGGAACATGAGATGAAGATAAGTAGGCGCTGGCGATGGATAGGGGACACATTGAGGAAACCTGTGGATAGCATTACAAGGCCGGCCTTGTTTTTGAATTTCCAGGGTAAGAGAGTAGAGAGAGAGAGAGAGAGACCGGAGGTCACGTGGAGCAGAGAACTGGATACACATATAAAAGGGATAACGAAGACATGGAAAGATCTCCAGCTGATGGCACGTGACAGGGAGACTTGACACAAGTTTGATGAAGGTCTATGCTCCTTGTGAACTAAGGGGGCACTAATGATCTGCTCTACTGGGGGCAGGCAGATAATGAATGAATGAAAACACACACACACAGATGATATATATATATATATATATATATATATATATATATATATATATAAGTAATATAAATATATATATATATATATATATATATACCACTTAACGTAATATATATGTTGTATATATATATATATATATATATATATATATATATATATATATATATAACGCCCTCTTTAGTATTGGCCTGCATGCGGAAAGTCTGTGCCAAACAAAAGCACTGAAGTTCAATGTTGCATTTGTGGTTTGTGTAGCGGTTTGACATTTTGTTTAACGCAGTGAGGTGACAAACCTAAAGTACCACGTAACATGAGCCACTCGTGACATGCCTGGTATTTAGCAGAGGCCCTATTCTATGTCTCCTCTTGAGACCGCCAGGAATGGCACAGCGTGAGATCTTGGACAGTTTCCTGAAATTCAACACCAAAAAGGTATGCCATTTTTACATTAGCCACAGATCTAACTCTTTGGCTTTGACCTGGTTGACTGCATGCAGGAGGATCTCACTATGGACCCTGTGGTAGTGTTTTAACACGGGCAAGGCACAAGAATTGACACGTAAACTAGTGTCTTTATGATAAATTATGAATTTCACAACAGAAATTATGCTATAACTTTATGGTTAATGTCCCGAGCAAGATATTTCTTTTGGGATTTGAAATGCAACTACAAATACATGTAATGATAGCAGTGAGAAATCATTGTCTTTGGAATTTGACGAGGAAATTATGATTTTGTCTGTAAATTTGCACAACAGCATTCTTGCCAGCGCGGACTTCTGAGAAAGCAAGAATTAGACCTGATATTATGTATATACGCCCCGTCTTGGGCACAGCTCCTTACTTCCCGAAATAACTTCAAGATCTGACAGAGCTGAGAAGATATCCAGAGGGCTGACTCTAGTAGTTTGAAGTCTGAACCCACAACACAAAAAGATAACTGAGAGGAAGCCAAAAATAACCGCTATTGTGAGCGATTTGTCGATCGAAGCTTAAAACAGCCGCAGACTTCGAAGTACCACTGTGTCTGAGTTTATGTCTAAATAAGCTTACAAAATATCTTAGTGAACCTAATGTACATTTAAAATTGATGAATATTTAAAATTAATGTTATGCTTAACATAAATCCTCATGTTTATATCTTGCCTTGTGCCCGAAGGAAGATGGCTTCCACCACTGTATAACCTCAATCCTGGACATCATTGTCTCAGCTAGAAGCCCTTGTTAGGACTGGCACGCTGGCAGTAAAAGCTTTCAGTCCCTTTTAGGGCTTTGCTTTTGTGTGCTGTGTTCAAGGAGTTCGTCTTCTCTTTTTCTTTCTTGTCTTTTATCTCGGTACATTTTGTCGATGTATTGTAAGGGAAACTATTTTGCTATCTTTGGCATAACGCTAAACAAAGTGCATTGATTTGAATTATTTAAATTGGACCTAAGACGCGTCAACAGTGAGGAATGCAGTTAGCGACCTATAGCTAGACTGCTTGCGTCGGGTCAGCGAGCCAGAGCTGACCAAGACCCTACTCCACCTCCAAGTGGTGGTCCTGGAAACAGGCTGCATCACTGCAGTCTGGCTGAGTGAGTAGGGATCGAAGAGGGAAGGCTAACCCGGTCCCAAAAATGCCGTGCTGAAGTCGGATGTGTCGGCCGAAAGGCGCAAATATCGCAGCTTCGCTGTAAACGGGCACAACGCAACCAACGTCCTTTTCAGGTCGAACGAAGAAGAAGAATAATTATTTAAATTGCCAGTTATAATTTTGTTGTGTGGTCAAAGCAATATTAATAATTTAAAATTGGTAGGGACTAAATACGAGCTGCACCCACATATTTATATAACACCCCTGGAGCATAGGATATTTCTAGCGAGAAGTTGACTTACCTATCAGTTCTCTTCTACGGCTATCATCGAGAACTGAGCAGTTGACTGCCAGCCTTGTCTTGTGCCTTCGCTATCTCTGGTTTACTAGTTCCTTTCTCCATTTCTGGAAACTACTTTCCACTTTTCTATCCAACATCCATCTCGCAACAGGATAGACTGGAGGAGCTGAGAACTGGCTCTGTGCAGGACGTGACAATTCCTTAGGAGAGCCCAGAACCAGAGCACAGCATTTTAGCTCTGCATATTTGGCGAGCCCCCTTGTATGGTGGGGAATGCACAGTATGCCATGCACTTCTTACTCCTAGCTTGGAACCACATGTGAAGATCCTTTAAAAGCAAGCCAAGCTGAAGAAACTGGAGCTTATGACTTCAACTCGGGAGCCGCGCTGGTGTAATGGCTTCGGCGTTGTACTGGCGACCAGGTGTTCATGGTTCAAACCCGGGCGTCAGCGTTTGAAGAAATGTTTACGGCCGGAAATTTGACTGAATAACCTGAACGGCTCCTGTGATAAACCCTCTGTGGATGGGAAGGAGCGAAGCTCCTGACCGGGTTGGAAGGAAAGTCCTCAGGTTCCCCAGCCTCGCAATGACATGTCATTGGGCCGAAGTGCTGAAAGCCCAAGTGCCGCTGGTTAAGGAAAAAAAAAAAAAAAAAAAATGACTTCAACTCAACACGTTTCGGAACGGCAGAAAAAAGCCACAGAAACAGCCTAGATCTACAGTGTAGATAATACCAATGAGTCTTCAACTTGGTATTTGCTCCGAAAGAGCGAAAAGCTCAGCAGACCTAGTTAAACAGCAAGAACTGCGATATCTTAGCTCGTCATATGTACTTGTAATTAACACTGAAACTTTTGATAAAAGACCCGTTGAAGTTATGACAATGTTTTTGGTGGGTGTAAGACGCTACTGGAGATGCGATCTTGATGCATTCAGTCTTCCGTGCTTCCAAACTCCATTAGTGAAAAAGAAGCTGCAGATTTATCCCCTTCATTAAATATCTGTCCTACATTTGTTCTAGGTCGCGATAGCCATCAGCGCCGCTGGCGGATTCTGTGATTAATGCATACTGCGGAATTTAAATGAAAAAAAAAAATAAAATTATTTTTTGTCTGAAAAGGGTTGCCTGTTTGTCATTTTAGAGCCCTAGCGACGCTAGAGAAGCATTGTCAGCTGCTGACTTTTTTAAAAATATTTAGCAACCAAGCTGGCCGGCTGTGGACAGTGACGCCTAGAAACAATGGGGACACACAGAAAGACTAACAGCCCCCCCCCCCCCCCCCACCCCCCCCCCACCCCCCCCCCCCCCCCCCCCCCCCCCCCCCCCCCCCCCCCCCCCCCCCCCCCCCCCCCCCCCCCCCCCCCCCCCCCCCCCCCCCCCCCCCCCCCCCCCCCCCCCCCCAACACACATCCCCCCCCCCCACCCCCCCCCCAAAAAAACCACCCCCCCCACAAAAAACCAAAAAAAAAAAACAATAACAACGAGGGAAGGAATACGAGCTTTGCCGAAACTGTTGTTCGCAAAAGTAGTCGGTAACAGTGGCCAGGCTTAATAAGACAATAGGATCATATCAATACTTTAAACGGAAAAATAAGTACCTTGACAGAATCGTGGTTAAAGGGGAAAAAAAATCGACCTAATTGTTTCTGTTATTTATTGTTTTTGATCAGCCTTGTAAAAGGTGCCAGTTTGCCTATACTAGAATCGGTAGACAACGATATCGTATATTTCCGTTTTTCAGGCCGTATGATTGTAATTGTTTTCCATGTTTTTATAACATGTTTTTATTCTCACTTTCTGTCTCCTCAGTTTTCGTTAGTTTGTCCTTGACGAAAGCCTGCTGGCCGTAATGTTGACACTTTCTTAGTCCTTTGTTCTTGTATAGATGAATTGCCTATTTTAACAGATGCAGGCGGGGATGAGTAATGGCCATTTCTGCTTGATGTTTGTTCAGAAACGAAGGAAGTAAAATTGTTGTAGTTGGACGAGGCTACAAGATGGTATGAAGGTGCAGAAGTTTACCACATGGTCGTAAATATTTTGTTGTTGCCCGAATTGTAAATACGGTAAGAATGTTTACAATTTAACCACAAGGTCAAGCAAATGTTGCATTTCAATGAATTCTAAAGATGGAAAGAATGTTTACAAGTGAATGAATGAATACATGACTGAATGAATCAGGGAATGAATGAGTGAATGAATGAATACATGACTGAATGAATCAGGGAATGAATGAGTGAATGAACGAATGAGTGAAGGAATGAATGAATGAGTGAATGAATGAATGAACGAATGAGTGAATGAATAAACGAGTGAGTGAATGAATGCATGAATGAATGAGAGAACGAGTGAATTAATGAATGAGTAATGAATGAACCAGTGAGTGAATGAATGAATGGGTGAATGATTGAGTAAATGAATGAGTGAATTAATTAATGAATGATTGAGTGAGTGAATTAATGAAGATGGCATGCAACTTCACGTGCATTTACAAACATGAAGTGTGGTAACACAGTGTATGCAGACGGCAAGAGAACATACAGGTTAAACCCCGCAAGGCCACGAAAATTTGACCGCGTAATCTTCTTCGGAACTCGCTGGGACGCCCACAGTCAGGCCGGCACTAGTTCTTACTGCCATCTCAATCAACCGTGCATATTTCCTCGTCACTGATACCGAATGTTCTAGAATTTCCCCTCCAGCCAAATTGATTGTGATTGCTCCAATGCCCAGTAATGAACTATCATGCGCTGCCTTGACCTTCATGCGTCGATGTCAACAGCAATTTATGTGCCTTCTGCCGGAGCTCGTGTAGAGAGACCTGGAGCTGTGAGATGTGTCAAGTAGTGACATTTCAGGGTTAAGACAAAAATGACAGTTTAAAAAATATCATTTAATTGTCGTCATAATGTTGGTTTCTTTATCTGTACACTTCTATCTCTGATTTCTTAACTGATCAGATTGCCTCGTGTGGTAATTTTGTGTATGGAGTTTCCATTACTAATATTATTATGCTAACCAGCAATTTCGCACCAACGTTCTCGTAACTCGAGAATCTCGAAAGACGCAGTACGTCTCGCACCAAGGTTCTCGTAACACGAGAATCTCGAAAGACGCAGTACTTCTCGCACCAAGGTTCTCGTAACACGAGAAACTTCGAAAAACGCCGTACTTCTGACCAATGAATTTTTTTCTTTTTTTTTTCATTTATGTTTTAACTAACTTCAGTGCGATACTACTTGTTTGCCTGTCATATTTCCTCTCATTCTACGACGTAAAGCAACAGTTAAGTATATTATAATTTCTTGAAATTATTTGTAAATTTAAAGAAAAGCGTAACCCTTATTGTAAACAGAAAGCGAAAAGCAACTGTCCGCAGTCAGAACTTGTCTGCCAATAAGAGCTTATGTGTGTGTATTTTTGGGCATATGTGTTTTTTTTTCCTCTTTTTTTTTTTTTTGCTTAATATAGCTTTGATTTGTTTTGTTGTTGTTTTTTGTTGCTTTTTTTGGGTGAGGTGACGGGGAGAGCATTTGCTTTTTAAGAAAAATTTCTCTTGTCCACTCCCAGAGCATAAACTGAGGAAACCATTTGATAGCATCACATCGCAGTCATTGTCGTGGAATCCTCTAGGTCAGAGAAATAGAGGAGAACGAAAAGCGCGCGAAAAAGGCAACTTGGGACAGATTTTTGCAAGGGATAAAGAAGATATGGAAAGACGTTGAACGGATGGCACATGCCAGGAAGGCTCGGCGTGAATTTGTTGAAGATCTCTGCTCCCTCGGGAGCTGAAGGGTCATCAGTGGATGAACTCCCAGTGCGCGCATTTTTACGCGTCATATGCTAATGCGAATAAGGTTATCGTGTTGTCATATTTTAATTTTTGCCTGAGAGGACGCGGAGAGCTCGTCTCCAGCGATTTAAGTTAAGGTTCACTGTGAGCCATTGCTAATTGCCATCTGTAGTACAGTTCTTTAGTTTTGTAGCGAAGTCGAACAAGAAAGAAAGAAAGAAAACGAAATAAAGAAAGAAAGAAAGAAAGACATAGAAAGAAACAGGAAGGAAGAAAGGAAATAAATGGTGGGAGAGTTGTAAAGAAAGTAGTGGCTGTGGTGAAAATGGCTTAGCAGCGCTCTTGTGAAGATTTGACAAATTCTAGAGATAATAAGAACAGTACCCAGTACTTTTTTAACTACTCACTTATAACTTCACTATCCTCAATAAAAATTAGACGAAATGAGAAAAACTACAATCGACTACGTCAGACCGGTCAAAGTATGGTGGATTAAAGTGTACCACTATCTGTAAAACAAAGAACTCGCTAGTTACTTAGTCTCGATGATGACTTAGTTGTTTGAAGAAACGCCTTGATTGAAACGGCACATAACCATTCACCATCCGAGACCTGCACCTTTCATTTCTCAGTTAGTCATTTCCCTTAATTTAATGAAGTTATATCCATCTATTTATTTCCCTTAGTTTAGTGAAGTTATTTCTATTTATTTATTTCCCTTAGTTTAATGAAGTTATTTCCATTTATTTATTTCCCTTAGCTTAGTGAAGTTATTTCCATTTATTTAATAGTATATGTCATCATCATTTTCCTTTGCGCGCCTTGCGGAGCATGGAGCCACTGTTAAAGCTGGTCCCCTTGCACGGAGCCTGCACCAAGCAATCACACGCACTTGGCGTGGTTATTTCTTTAGCAATTTGTTTAACATGTTGAGGTTTCCAGCCCCATGAATTACCTCACGTTAGTCGCCACATTACGATTCTGTAGGGAGCGACAGTTTTTTCTTTCTTTGCCACCTCAGAGATCCCTGGGAACTACACGTGACGTGGTCGTCTGCATGTGTATTATATACTACTGGACAAAAGTTAAGGGCCGCCATTCAGTTTAGACAAGGTTTATATAATTCTTCCTGAGCAGGGTCGATTTTCCAAATGTCCGGTAGCTTTAAATCTCTCAAGAAGTCTCCGAATGGTGTCACGAAATGGATTTAGGACTAGAGACTGTCTACATATAGTGACAAGACAATAGTAAGAAGAAAGACTGAAATGATAGATTCAGATAGAAATATAGTGCAAACTGTGAAAGTTGAGACCATTGGCTCCGAGGTTGAGAACCGAGGTTGATTCTTTCCTCGCCACTTCGGACGTTTAAATTGCTATGGCCTCGAACCACCTCTAACTACCCTATGGGGATAAGGTTCAATTAAGATTCACAAACACCAAGGTACAGACAACGTATAGCTACTGTACTAAAGGAAATGACTGATGCCAGCTACAATTTATACAAGTTTATTATACACCTATAAACAACAAACATACCATACATCAAGTGCGAGGATGCACTCCTGAAAACAAAATCAAGCACAGTTTAAAAAATGCATCAACCCCAACCCTTCTCCCACAATTGCAACCTGTATGGAGAAAGAAGGTAAGGTTAACTGAAATGAACTACACTGCACTTGATGTCGCCTACACTCCAAACTAGCTGTTCTAAATTCTAACTCTAACTCTAAGTCCACTGATAGCTGGAACGACGGCGAAGTGACTACACAATCTCTGCACAGACTTCGGTTCTACACAGCCTATCCTGGAATCTCCTGAACACAACTAACTGCACCTCTAAACTTCAGCAGCTGTCCTCTGCTATGATTCACCAAAACTAACAGTTCTGCCTATCTGTGCTGACTTCAGTAGAGAGAATGTTTACCCTATCTCTCTCTCCACTAACTCTGGACTTGATGACTGAGGGTTAACAAAACCCCACTGGATTCTGGACTGGAACTGTAGCGGACTTCTACCACTCGGAAATTACCTGCCCGAGTACCTATAACTGGGCTGTCGGCTTTATTATGGCCGTGAAGAAACGAACACAAACTTATCACACCGCTGGCAGCCTGCCAAATCTGCATGTGTAACGAGCGTCAGAGCTCAGGATTTATCCACAAAAAAATCCTATTCGCTGGAAAATGTCTTCCCCTGGTTGGGAAAACGTATTTTCTTCCTCTCCGTCCACTACTGGCAACTAACGTAAAACCCTTGCGGTTCTGCGAATGCCCCAACTTTGCCGTGGGAGAAATTTTGTGGTCTCAAAATTCCGCTCTCATTCCCACAAAAAAAAGCCGGCACCTGCTGTTTAGACAAAAGCAAAAACAACAGCTAAACAAAACGTTAATACTCTATTACAAATAACAATTAACTTCCTGACAAACCCTTAAGTCTTTAACACTTAAGTCCCCCCGTCTATAATCAATACAGCTCCCCTACTCTCTCCCGTTATGCACCACCATACAAAATCATGCAAACAAAGTCCGCTCCCCCCCCCTGAGCTCCCTTCTCTACCTGAGCCCACAAGGTAAACATTGGCTAACCCAGATCGCCTGTTCTGCCTGACTAACTCCGAGCAACAACCATATTTTCAATGGCCCGTCTGGGCAGACGTACTGTGGCCTACTTCTTACGCTGACACTAATGCCGTAATGTTTAACACAACTAAAACTAGCCTTCTCAAGGAATTCCTAAAATTCCCGTCAATAATAGTAATCACATTCAAAATGAAATACAAAATAATTCCCTTAACATAAATAAATGTCATCTCCATCTTCTGAATACACAGAATAACAAAGCACAATCAATAACCTATAACCCTGTTTACGCTAGCATCTACATGCCGTCAAAAGTTATACATAACCCCTGGTTATCAAATTGAAAACCCCGTAGTTCAACCACGTGTTTGTAATTTTATGACCACGTGCTTATCTCCCCCTCGTCCCTCTGAACGTCGTATCAATAACAATTCCGTAACCAACGCGCCCACGCGCTTCCAAATTATGCCTCTTTCACTCCCGTCCACAGATATATGCGTAACTATATAAATAGCGAGCATCAATACTCTCACTAAAATCACAAATAAAAATACACATTACGCGCTCCCGACTATTCTGTAAATACATATGATTCGCAGATGCGAGTTTCTCTCCCGACCGACTTTGCAATAATACAAAGCGAAGATATCTCAACTTTTAAACCATGCCGCTATTCTTTCAACAAGGAATTAAATGGACCTAGTTTCTCATGTCTATCACTCAGATCGAATTGATGGCTCTGGAGTTAAGAATTAAATTAAACTAAACTGCCCAAAGAAACTTAAATGATCGGCTAGGACTAGAAAAATTAAATAAAGTCCTCACGCAAAAATTCATGCTTACCAAATCTCGAATGTCCAACTGAAGGCAATCGACAATTTGCTTCTGGCACCCGGCTTTGGCAAATTTTCATTAAAAGAGAAAGAAGCTTATGAAATATAGGCCTTTTTATAATCAAGACCCCCACGCGCCGACTTCATGACGTCATATGCGCGGCGTGGTTCTTAAAGCCAATGGGCGCTCTGCATTTCAACTGCAGTTAGCTCTCCGCCAATCAGAACCTTAGATCTTTCTGATGCAACCAGTCCCCGCTAGACAAAGAACCAGGAATTGGTCCTAGCCCTATACTGCGGAAATGAAGCAAAAATGGCCGCAAATAATTTAACTCCCGAAAAAATGCGTATATGGCCACGCAATATCTTTAAAAAAAGACAATCTGGTGCCAATCCTGATCTAGCATCTATAATCTTAATCTAGAATAATACTTTCTAATTCCCTACACCCCCATTCTAAACACATAAAGAAGAACCATAAAGCAGATGAGATCAAACTCCCTCGTGATCTCATCTTGAAAAAAACGTAAATAATAGAAGGAGAAGAAACATGGAGAAGGATTTTTCTGTAATCCCTCCAAAAATAGTGAACTAAATGCAAGGAGAAAAAGACATGGGCCATTTGAAAGACAGAATCTCAGTACTTTCGTCACAAATGGTAGAGTGGGACACTGCTAAACGTCTTGCAACATGACGAACAGATTGACCATCCTGAATCCATGCCATGGCTCGACCACGGTCTACAGTGCTGAGACTTCTCCTTGGTGGCATGGCTAATGCAGTGATCATTTCGACCACTTGTCATACTGATTTATTGCATACCATCGGTGAACACTCTTTACCGATGATCATTTTCCACGTGCATTCAAATTCAACTCACTTTTTCACCTTTTGAACTAATGGGGCGTGTTGCAAAAACCACGAGTTTTTGCAGCAACAATGGCAATTTTCACGTGCGGGTTAAAGTGACCCAGTTTTTGGACATTAAAAAAAATTAACCTAGTGCACACAGAAATGTATACACATTTCTCTGAGCTCAGTTTTAATGACATTTTCACTTGTCTTTACAGTTTGCCAATCAATTATATAAACCTTGTCTAAACTGAATGGTGGCCCTTAACTTTTGTCCAGTAGTATATAATCGAACACCGTTGCAGACGTAATACAATATACACGCACAATGTCATCTATGTGGCCGTGACGTGGGAACGGGGAACGACCCCTTGGTGACTTTATTGTTTATTGATACACAATGTAACGATATAAATTTCAAAAAAAGGGGGGGGGGATAAATGTATAGCAGCTTAGAGATAACGAAGGAGATAATTTGAAAAGTGACTCGTGAGAGGAAAAGATAGATAGAAAGACAGTCTGATAGATCGGGCAGATTTTTTTTATATTTTTAATAACGTTTTGCCTCGTTTTGTCGAGGCGCGTCCCGTTCAACCTAGTCGGTTATATTAGGGCGTATGTCCAAATATAAAAGACCATTAGATCTGAGATATGATAATGAATATCGGGCAGACGACCGAACGAACGAATTAACGGCGACAATACAGTGGAAAATCTGGTTCGAACGAACGTAGTTTAATTTTTTTAAATTCTTCATGTCGTTCAAACATTTATAGAGATTCGATACCCACTATGCTTTGTTCGTATAAGAACGAGTTCGTGAAGCTATGTGTTTATAAGAGCATGATACTCTTCTGATTTGTTTGACGATTACTCATTAAATGGAAACAGACGATTACTCAAAAAATCAGAAATAAAAACAAACGATAAATCATGAAGCAGAAATGAAAACAGCCTGCGCCGATGAGTCTACGTGGTTAGAAATCACTGACGGCCGATTGTAGTTCATGTCCTGTTCATGAAACTTCAGGTTGTTGAATGACAACATCGGTGTTAGAAATGACAAAAGTCCAAGGTTTATTTTTGTTACAATTACAAAGAATTTGTCACTAAACGAAGTGTATCCCGCAGACGTATTGCTGTAACGACAAAGATTGTGTGTTCAAACCAGTGGGACAACGAAGTGTATCATTGAGACGTATTGCTGTAGCGACAAAGATTGTGTTCAAACCAGTGGGACAACGAAGTGTATCATTGAGACGTATTGCTGTAGCGACAAAGATTGTGTGTTCAAACCAGTGGGACAACGAAGTGTATCATTGAGACGTATTGCTGTAGCGACAAAGATTGTGTGTTCAAACCAGTGGGACAACGAAGTGTATCTTTGAGACGTATTGCTGTAGCGACAAAGATTGTGTGTTCAAACCAGTGGGACAACGAAGTGTATCTTTGAGACGTATTGCTGTAGCGACAAAGATTGTGTGTTCAAACCACTGGGACTAGTAGCTCATATTTTTGCTGCTGTTTGTCCAGAATTGTTAAGTTGGACACGTATGCTCCCCATGTTTCGAGCTTTTGAGTAAAACAGCCGAAATAAAAGTCTCAGATGTTGGGTCTTTGTGCCGGGTTGCCCAGGCAAAAGCATGATAAGCGGCTTCAGAAACGAAATCGCTCCAAGTTTTATCTTCCATTATTTGACGAGGTAGGTAATTCTTTATGCTGCCAGTAGGGTTTTCTAGTTTGTTGGTTTGTTTTCCAATTACAGTGTTATCGGTTATAAGGTAAAGGATCCCGTTACACGCCCATTGAGACATATTGGGAATATGGCGTTAGGCCCGTATTTTCTTGAGCGCTCGTCATATATTTTATCCATAGGTGTCTAATGAAGTATAAAGCAGAAGTTAATTTCATATAGAATCAGCGACCCAGGCTTTTTGTCAATTTGATGTTACATTTTTACTGCAAGCTATAAACTCCTTGACAAATTATTTTTAGGATTCTAGTGCATTAAAAGCCTGTGTTTAAAATATTTTTATTTTATTTTTTATTACACGCTTTTATTTAACTTCACTTGTATGTCACTTTCATGTCACTTTCAAATATTGCAATTGATTTTTCAATCACTTCCAGATGAGCAATAGCTCTGAAACTTGGCATAGTTGTGTATTCCTGATGACAATACAATAATCAGTCAATTATTTAATAATTTAATATTGTAATTATGACATTATGAGTAATTAAAGTTTTTCGTAAAGAAATGTAAATAAATCAGGGGCCATAATCAAGTTAATTAAAAATTCAAGAGTACGTGGTGTGCTTTATTTTTTTCTATGCGTAAAACAGGGCAGTACTCAAACAAGTGTCTAGCTAAATCAAAGGAAACAATCCAAATTATAAAATTATAAATCAAGGGAAAGCCGAGTTCGATCTCTGGATGGCCTTCAAATTGAAGAATTTGATATGCACCAAATTAACAAGCACAAAGCCATGTAATATTGACGCTCTAAAAGAAATGGATCACTTAAGAAATTTAAACCAGATTTACTTACTTACTTAGTCGTTCCCCTTCTAATGTGAGGTGTAGAGGTTTGGAAGAGAGAGCGCCAGATTATCCTATCGGCTGTCTTCCTTCTGGCCTGGTTCCATTCTAGTCCTCGGTCCCTCAAAGATTTTCTAATGTTGTCCTCCCAGCGGACTCTGGGTCGTCCTGGGGGTCTGGATCCCAGGCTCTTTGTTTCCCATGCTTGTCGTGGTAGCCGATCTTCTCCCATTCTGCAGACATGGCCAAACCATCTTAGTTGGGACTGTTCTACGTGGGTCTGCAGGGGGTGGGATTTTAGGCCTTGACGTAACGTCTGGTTGCGGACCATGTCTCTTCTTGTTACTTCAACCACCTTCCTCAGATACCTCATTTCTGAGGTTTGGATCTGGCTTTTGTGGGTTGTAGTCATTGCCCATGACTCGCATATGTCAAGACTGGGACATAGGTGGAGCGGTATACAGCCATCTTCGTTTTCTTACCAACCTCTCTCTCTTGCTGAGGAATCCTCGATTTATGGCCTGAAAAAGTCTCCCAACTGCTGCTTTTCGAGTGGCTACCTCTTCTTTGATGCCCCCCTTTCGGTCTTTCATTTACATTAAGTAAAAATATTGTTTATGTTTTAGTATGTCATAATTTTTCTAACACTAAATAGAAGAAAATAAAAAAAAAAGACATTTCATTGGGCCGAAGGGCTGAAAGCCCAAGTGCCGCTGGTAAAAAAAAAAAAAAAAATCCATAAGTGTCTAATGAAGTATAAAGCAGAAGTTAATTTCATGCAGAATCAGCGCCCCACGCTTTTTGTCAATTTGATGTTACATTTTTTTTACTGCAAGCTATAAAACTCATTGAAAAATTATTTTGGGGTTTTTAGTGCATTAAAAGCGTGTGTTTAAAAATATTGTTATATATTTTTTTTAGATTACTAGTATAAAGCAGTCCGCCTTTTTAAAAATGCAATTTGTGTATACAGTTTTAAAAATAATTTTTTATAGTATTTCCTATGGATAATGATTAACCGGGATTATATCTTTTAACTAGGGCGGAAGTGATTTTTGTTAAAAAGAAAATCGATTAATCGAATTTCTTTGATGAATATTGATCGATCAGTATCGAACAATTTGATAAATTATAAAAAATAAACACAGATTTTGGTTGTTGAAGTGATTAAGTACTTTATTTATTTTACTTGTTATAAGACAACATTGTCCTGAGAATATAATTCAAATACTGAAAAATGTTACAATAAAACAATTATTTTTGACCATACTTGTCAAATTCCGTGTCGCAAACCTCTGTCATAGCAAATGCTCTCGCATTTAAGCAAAAAACATAAACATTGCTAAAATGGAATGATCGATTACATTTTTTAAAATCAATTAATCGATTAAAATAATTTTAATAACTTAATCGTTGCAAATCCCAGCCCTATTTATAACCTGTTTTCCCGGCTAATTGAGAGTCTGCTATATAGCCGCCGTTTGTAAACACATGTGGGAGTGACAGAAGTAATTAACGACGTAAGAGGAATCTGTTGACGTTCTGATGACTGATGTCCGTAAAGACCCTAGGACTGTTATTGTTTTTGATGTTTAGGCTTTACATAGAGAGACGCCAATGGACGTGTCGGTTTAAACACTAGACGTGAACTGGTCGATAAGGTGAAAAACATGGATTTGCTTTCGGGAGTTAGCGTCTGATCGGGCACAGGCTAACACGTACGTCACTTATTCGTCAGATGATGTGGGTAAACAACCGTGTAATACTCTTATCGTTAAGATCGTGTTCATATTCGCTCCCTGTGTAGCATGGGACCAACATAACACCAGTCGCTGCAAAATTCAGTGTGTTTCATCATCATTATTACACTTAAGCTGATCAAGGAAATTTTTTGGGAAAATGTCAGTGTAGTTATTTACCAACAATTCTCCGTAACCCCTTGACAAGCTTCTTGTACCCCCATGTTTGAAACCCCCAGCTCTAGCACGCCACTGTTAGATATAATTTTGTGACCCATCATTCTGATGGAAGATGCATCCCAGAGGCGAATAGTAAAATAGTCCAGACGAATGTAAAGGTTGTCCCATAGACGATTCTGCCTTAAGGGAGTGAAGTGTTAGAGACTTCACCATACTAGGTCCAGCATCAAGAGGTGGGGGTGACCAGTTCCCTTCCTCGCTGCCTTTTCCTTCCCTAACTCAAAGAGCAGAGTCAGGTACCCATTTACAGCTGGGTAGACTGTAGCTAGTCGGTACCGGAATTCAAACCCTGCACCTTTGCTGCTAGAGACCAGTGCTCTAACCACTCTGCCAATCGGACGCTCAGACGAATGTAGCGTTTAATAAAATGAAAAGTATTTTATGCAACAAAATCTTTGTCAACGGAAGTTAAAAAGAGAATTCTTCATTGTCACATAGAACCTTTCCTGACACATGGAATTGAGTCATTGACAATTAGTAAACAGGCAGGAAATTACCTGGTGACCACAAAGATGTAGTTTTATAGAAAAATGTTACGAATACGACGGATAGCTTTAAAAAAAAAAAAAAAGGAAAGAGTAATAAAGATGTTCTGGAAGAAACCAATGCGCAAAACAGCGTTATCTCTCAGATTTAAGGAAACAGTCTGCTTTGATTTGGCTTGTTATGAGAAGAGGAAAGTTAGAATAGATTGTGGCAACAGGAAAGATAAAATGGAAGAAGACAACGAAAATAGATTGTACGTGGCATTTTGACACCGCGGTGTGGAAAAAGCCAACAACAGAATTTTGGTTTGGTTTGGTTTGGTTTGGTTTTAAGGACTATCTTCATTGCACGCGGAGAACTCCATCAGTGCTCCGATCTCCTCCCTTAGATCACACAAGGAGGATCTCAGCACAGTGCACGAACTCCGTAGCGCCGGCAAGAATCCCAAATGTGTGTATATAGGAATCACACATTCTATAGATATATTTGGTGGGTAGCTGTCTAATTTTTAAATTTTGCCAGGGCAGCGTCTATGGCCTACTCTTTACGATTTCCTACTGCCGTGGGATTTTTAACGTGCGCAACTTGCACACGAGACCTCCTATTTTTTCGCCCTTATCCGAGAAGGCTAGGCATCCGATCTCACTACCCGTGAGACCAGGGGGGAGTATGAAATCATTAGGACCACTGGTTCTGAAAAAAAAAAAAAAATCCATAAATTATATTCCCTCTTCTGGGAATCGAACCCGGTACTTCTAGAATTCGAGGCGGGCGCCATACCTCTTAGCCTATCCGACTCCTCAACAACAGAATTGATAAACGGCACTGGAGGTTGTGGATATACATGATCGGCTAACGCCCTTGCACTTTAAGAAGAAGAAGAACATTTTGAATTGAATAACAAGACCTTTATAATATTTCTAGGCTTGAACCGTCAAAACACATTCCTCATGTGGGCCTATTTCTGTAACCGGAAATTTGCATGTTTCATGACCTTTTACCTTTGATGGCGTGGAATGGGTTTTCAGATGGAGCCCAGATGTCAGGAATTTGCTGTCATTACATACCATGCGTGACATTTACATCAGCCGTAAGATTTGACTTTGGACAGGAAGTGAGTTGCCCGCACGGAACGATGCGTCGTCGCGATAGTGTAGGACAAAGGATAATAATCTTCAGTCATTAATCTGTTATGTCGTTTGTGTATTGTTTGTATTGTTGTCATGGTTATACCATGTACACAATGATAACAGTTAGTTAACTGTTGCTCATACATTCAAATTCATGTTTTCCCTCACTTTTCCTTTTTTTTTTTTTTTTTCCCTTGCCATCATTCTTTTTTCTGTCTTTTCTGTTTGTGTGTTTATTTGTTCCAGCGTTTTTGCTTTATCTTTCTTTCTTTCATTTTTTGTGTTTATTTCTTCCATCGTTTTTACTTTCTCTTTCTTTCTTCTCCTATCCTTTCTGTTTCTCTGTCACATATCCCTCTTTTCTGGCTCTTTCTGTCCCCTACCCCAATCTTTACCCTAACTCTTTGCCGTGAGCCCGTGCAGTTTTTCACTTCTTGGTTTAATGTACGAACATTAAGTTTGCAAAATCTAAAGGTTTTAATGGAAGAACAAAAAATTAGTGAGCATTTCAGACTGCTTTCCGCTTTCTTGAAGTTGCGCCATTTGCCTTCTTATGTCTGTCTGTCTTGGATGAGTTGATTTATTTTCTTTAGTTTAGTTGTCCATATTATTGCTGAGTAATTTTTTATATTTTTTATTTATTGTGGCTTAAAGTTTCTACGGGATAGAGTAACCGGCCCAACGCCTAACCAACACTCCTTAACTGCCCTTTACGACGTGCCTAGCATGCAATGTTACTGTTCTTTGCTTCCATTTTGAGCTCCGATGCCACACGTGCGACAAAAGCATATACCATGAGGAAAACCAACTTTCAGATCAGCCTGAGGAAACAAAAAAAACTACTCCAGTGGTCTCTCTGGTAATTCCGGTATGGCTGTCGTTGCTTATCTGACCATGTCAGACCGCCTTCTCCTGACATTAATGGCGATATCGGTACCACCCCCACAAGATTTAGTTTGAGAAGCTGGGCGGCCGCCTCTGGAATGTGCTTGGTCACATAAGATTATTTCTTCTTATCCAGTCTTATCGCTCATGACTAATGAAGTCCAAAGGGCAATAAAGACTACCAAAATTACAGCGACCTGGTTGTTTCTCCAGACATTCCGAGACATAACGTCTCTCCAGACATTCCGAGACATAACGTTTCTCTAGACATTCCGAGACATAACGTTTCTCCAGACATTCCGATACATAACATTTCTCCAGACATTCCGAGACATAACGTTTCTCCAGACATTCCGAGACATAATGTTTCTCCAGACATTCCGAGACATAACGTTTCTCCAGACATTCCGAGACATAACGTTTCTCCAGACATTCCGAGACATAACGTTTCTCCAGACATTCCGAGACATAACGTTTCTCCAGACATTCCGAGACATACCGTTTCTCCAGACATTCAGAGACATACCGTTTCTCCAGACATTCAGAGACATAATATTTCTCCAGACATTCCGAGACAATGTTTCATCAGACATTCCGAGAGATAACGTTTCTTCAAACATTCCAAGAGATAACGTTTCTCCAGACATTCTAAATGATAACGTTTCTCCAGGCAATCCTAGACATAACGTTTCTCCAGACATTCCTAGACATAACGTTTCTCCAGACATCACAGGAGATAACGTTTCTTCAGACATTCTAAGAGATAACATTTCTCCAGATGTTCCGAAAGATAACGTTTCTCCAGACATTGCGATAGATAACGTTTCTCCAGATATTCCGAGAGTTAACGTTTCTCCAGACATTCCGAGACATAACGTTTCTCCAGACATTCCGAGAAATAACGTTTCTCCAGACATTCTAAGGGATAACGTGTACCAGACATTCTAAAGGATAACGTTTCTCCAAACATTCCGAGAGATAACATTTCTCCAGACATTCCGAGACATAACGTTTCTCCAGACATTCTTAGAGATAACGTTTCTCCAGACATTCTGATGAGAACGTTTCTTCAGAAAATCCAAGAGGAAACGTTTCTCCAGAAAATCCAAGAGATAACGTTTCTCCAGACATTCCGAGAGATAACGTTTCTCCAGACATTCTTAGAGATAACGTTTCTCCAGACACTCCGAGAGATAACGTTTCTCCAGAAATTCCAAGAGATAACGTGTCTCCAGAAATTCAGAGAGATAACCTTTCTCCACATATTCCGAGAGATAACGTTTCTCCAGACATTCCGAGAGATAACGTTTCTCCAAACAATCCGAGAGATAATGAAACTGCCTTTGGAAAATAAACACATCGAGGAAACCAATTGGCAGTAATAACATATAAAGGTTGGGTTTATTATTACTATTATTTTTTTTAAAGGGGGAAAGATAATGAAAGAAAAAGTTAAGTAAGATATTTCTTCACGTCTCTTACTTACCTCTCGCTTTCTTTCCTTTCCCTGACGAAGGCCTTGCGGCCGCAACGTAAACAATTTTATTTTGAATTTTATTCTAGCAAGACGCCTTACCCTCCCCCCTTTCTTAAAATAATAAACCACCCTTACTACGTGTTATTGCAGTCCTTCTCATGTCCTTTTAATTTAGCATAGAAGGGAATCCTTTTTTCAGGAATCCACAGAGTAAGAAAACAAAAGGATGATTGAAAAGCACGGGGAGAAGAGAATTGGAGACTTACAAAATAGATAAAGAAGACATTCTGAACGAGTGGCACGGGATGGGAGGGCTTAGCGTGAACTTGATGAAGGCCCATTCTCCACAGTAAGTTGAAGGGTAGGTATCACGGCCCTCAGCCACAAGACCACACCGGAAGGGATCGTGACCCAAGCAGAGTTGACATGGGGGTCTGTGAAGAAAGAATAGGACTACCACACACACATGGCATGGAGCTGGTCTGTTGAGAAGTTCCTGGGGTTGAGGAAACCTGTTGATGGCATTACAAGGTAGTCCTTGTTCTGGAATTTCCAGGAAAAGGGAGGCAGAGGTAGACCGAAAAAAAAAACACACGGAGAAGAGAACTGGAGACAGAAGTGGAAATGATGAGGAAGACTCAGAAAGAACTTGAGCAGATGGCACGTGACAGGAGAACTTGAGCTGATGGCACGTGACAGGAGGACTTGAGCAGATGGCACGTGACAGGAGGACTTGAGCAGATCGCACGTGACAGGAGGACTTGAGCTGATGGCACGTGACAGGAGAACTTGGTATGTGTTTGTTGCAGGCCTATGCTCCTTAGCTAAAGGGTATTGATTGATTGACACCCATGCATGTCGTACATGGCAACCCTCATCATGTCAAACAAATTGTCACAGAAACCAGCGACGCAGAGCATGAGAATGCTTGGTGCAGGCTTCCTGCAATGGGATCAGATGCAGTGATAGTCCATGCTCCATACAGAGCACAAAGTAAATAGGAAATAAATATTACACACACATAAAGGTATGTTTTCAATGGGCGTGTAACGGGATCCTTTACCTTTACCCCAATAAAGGTATGTTGTCAGGAATGATGCTTCGGTGACAGGGGTTATTAGTGCGACCAGCAACACATAACACCGGAAATTTACCTAATACGTAAAACTATAAAAACATTGTATTACTTCATGCTGTGCTCACCCACCTCAGAATCAACACACCATAGATCCTTACGGAGCACAGATCCTTAATGACCATACTTTTTATTCTGACCTACTCAGGCGTCCCTTGACAGCGGATATGAATAAATTCCGAGAGTGGCACGCGAACGGTGCATTTGAACGGCACTGCACAAAAAAAGGAAATCAGAATATATAAAACCCATCAGTGCCATACAAGTCTCACGTATCAAGCAAAGAGTCCAATATTGATACCCAAATATTTGAACAATCCCTAGTTTCATACCACACTATTGTTATTATCAATAACTTTACGCATACATCGGCATCAAGTAGGCCTAGTAAGTCAACACTTTAATTGTAGAGAAACAACAGAGTCCAATACCAGAGCTATTAACTGTGTAAACAAATAGACAATTCCTCAGCCCCGTTGCATATTAATAGCTTCAGCTGCTGCTTTAATAGATAACAAAACAATAAATAGAATGTGAAAAAAATATATCTAATGATCGTTGTTATTTTGTTGAGTTATTTGTTTATTTTGCTGTGTCTATTTTAGCGTATTAATTTAGCTGTGTTAGTAGTCTATTTTGGCGCATTAATTTAGCTATATTTTGATACCGGAGTCATACAATGATGCGACGCATTTCTATTAACCTAACCACAACGAATATTTCCCGACCTGTGACGAACTGTCCACGTTTATTTGTTCTGTTGCCGCAGAAGAATAGATGATGCAATTTTGCTTTTAGCAGTACTTTTCTGTCATTGTGCGTGCATGTATGTGCGTACGTGGATGGCTTTTGTCTTGTGTAATTATTGGTAGAAGGGTTTGGGGGAGACAAAAACTAACAAAACACTACGAAGCAAACACAGTTTCCCCGTGCACAATTTATAGATTGGGAGAAAGCTGTCAGGTGCGTATGTAATGAAGGAGAGGGAGAAATGACAGCTCTCTTTTTGTCTATTGTGTAATTTTTGTCATATTAATTCATTATTGCATTACACCTCTCCGCGGAGCACAGACCTTTAACAAATACATGCCAAGCTGTCGTGTCTTGTGCTGTTCAGTCTAGATCTTTATTTGGACTGGATTAACTCGAGACCTGGCGAGAACATTTGAAGGAGTGTCGTCGACCAGGGACTGGCGGCTCCTGAGCCTACCCAGCTGCAATGGGTACCTCCGAAATCGGCGAGTATTTGCCTGAATGGCGAGGGACACCTGTCTCTGTACAAGAAATAAAGGGATACTCACGTAAAATCAATGTCAGGTTAGACATAAAATAATAACCTGAGATTTCGCCTCGAGTATTAGCGGGCGTACGAAAAAAAAAAAAAAAAAAAAAAAAATATGCCTTCTTTCTCTTATTTCATCACCATCAACATCTCCTTTTTGTCCTCTTATTAGGCGTGGAACCACAACTGCAGATGCCCTTCCTCCCCCACCCCTTGCAGGACGCGTATGTCAGAGCACGTACTTTTGCAGTGGTGAAGCCATTTGTTTTTACACGCTGAGGTTGTCAACCTCATGCACAACCTCTCATTAGTCGCCTGTTGCGACATGCTTGTAGGAGCATTAGGCGTATTCTTTCTTTGCCTCTTCAAACACCCTCGGGAATTACATAGTGCACCCCATCATTTGTGTGTGTGAGTGTGTGTTTGGTGGTTGATGCGTGATGCCATATGATGATGGATGGCATCCGCATGTCTGGTTTTGTGTAGTGTGTAGATGTGTTCAGTCAAAACAATGTTCATGCAACAATAACAGGGCAATCCACATAGGACGTCAGTAAACTCACGACGTATAAAGTCAATGAGTCTTGAAACAGCCGTTGACGTTTTTCTTCATTATTTATTGTGGACGCCACAGTGACAAAATGGTTACGCAAATGTGTAGGCACATCAAACAGTCATTATCACAGCAACATTCAATACAGCAATAAACGGTAGACAGCATTACAATGATGAGTCAGATGCATGTTATATTTCAAAGTGCTGTAAATGTAGTCAGGTGGAAAACTCCATCCTTTTCTATAACAGCCAGGAGATAACCAGATGTATGAGATCAGTTCACTCTCCTTAGTTTGACTTCAGCAAGACAGACACGTCTGCCGAAGTATAAATAATGTCCTCAAGAATATCCTCTAGATAATAAAGGTTTTCTAAACCTAGTTCATTTAACAAAGTAGCAAGTAATGGTCCTTGGTACCTGCATCAACCGATGCAGTACAATGCAGCGACATGTGAGCTGGGAAAGAACATCTCGTGACGACGACTTTCGGAGACAGGCTATGAATCGAAATCGCTCACGACCCAAAATCGATAGAGTTAATGAAAAAGTCAATTTACCTTGCTTTCATGAAATACACAGAAATATCACGCCTCCCGACATGTGGGAAAACACTAGAGGTATTATCTCGACTAAACGAAATATCCATAAGAGGACTACACATCCCTGACAGAACAAAAAAAAGCGGAGATCCCCTCTTCAACGAGGCATCTCTTTCGCCATTCCAAATCGCTCACTCCCACTAGTGGTGGGGCGGAAACCGATCGACCAAACAACAAGACAAGTCATGCGCAGTCCAGCGCAAAAATGACCACAGCTCAAAAGTTAACTGCATTCGATACCAACGCGAGAAGACAAATGCTTACCGAGAAAAGTGACTATAAATTTCAAGCAGTTGTTGCCCTTGCGTTATAAAACAGACACTGAAATAAAACGATGTTGCGAGAATTTATCACGCAACATATCACCACCTCCTCCCGATAAAAAAAAAAATGTGGAACATATTTTTTTTTCAATATCAAAGAGCAAGCGATAAGCGGCTCAAAACGCACGAATTATGCGCTGATAATTAATTAAATTGCCAAACAATATATACCTCAACAGAAAAATAAATATGTCTCAAAAAATATTCACATCGGGGAGGTGTCACCAACACACATCACGTTAGCATGTAAACACAATATACGTATGCAAGTTAGTATAATCATCATTAAACAGCATACTCTAATATTGTCTTTAAAAATGGATGTACAAATCTGATAGGAAAATTTAAATAGTACATTCTTTGACATGTAATGACATAAGTACATAGTAAAGTTAAACTACATGACGATCCAGGACATATGCTCTGGTATTCCGAGGGTAAGTACACAATCTAGAACTCGTAAGGTAAGTCCTCAGCTCAACAATGACATTCTGAGAAAGTACAAGCAATATAATGCTAATTAATAACTAATATGCTTCATAAGGTACAATACATTATTAATAATTGTGGCTGTTTAGTAAACTAACGGCCCTTATATTAACTACTCAGTCCTCCTCTATCATCTTAAAAAACGAACAGAAGAAGATGACAACAAAGCACGATAGTGTGTACATATAGAGTAAGTACAGATGTGCTAATCTATTGTAGAAATATAGGTGTGTTATGACTCTGTAATATATAGAAATATAGGACAGAAGTATTAGTTGGAGTCATGTGGGCATCTAGACAAAATGTCAGCCATCACATTATCCGCACCACGGATAGCTCGTACCGTGAAGTGAAATGGTTGAAGAGCTATAGCATATCGAGTGGATCTCGAACTCTTCAAATTCTTAGTCTGAATAGCTGTAAGAGCTTTCTGATCAGTCTCTAGAATGAAATGTGCGCCCAGGAGGAATCTTTGTAGCTTTAGAATTGACCAAACCATCGCTAACACCTCACGGTCTAAAACCGAGTAGTTCCTCTCTGCCGCATTTAGTTTTCTAGAAATGTACATAACAGGATGCAGAGTATTTGCATATTCTTGCATCAGTGCTGCTCCAATCCCAGTGGATGAAGCATCACTCCGAAGAACAAAAGTCCTATCAAGAGTAGGTAATCTTAAGATGGGAGGAGAAGAAAATATATTCTTGTTTTGGTCTAGTGAAGATTGGCATTCTTCAGACCAACGGACCAGATTAGGCGAACCTTTCTTCAACAATGTTGAGAGAGGTGCCATGATCGAAGATAAATTTGGAATAAATCTCCCATAAAATTGAATTAAACCTAAGAGACTCCTAACTTGTTTCTTCGTTTTAGGAACAGAGATGTTCAGTATTTTGGAAGTATTGTGGTCTTCTGTCTTCAAGAGACCATGACCAACACGATGACCCAGGAAAGAGATTTCACCAAAACCAACAAAAGCTTTAGAAGGTTTTGCTGTCAACTTATTCTCACGTAGAGTGGACAGTAAGTCATATAACCCTAAATAGTGATCTTCCCAGGTATCACTGAAGAGACAGATGTCATCTAAGTATGCGATGACATCCGAACGATGTGACAGAATTCGACGCATAATGCGAACGAAAGTGGCAGGGGCGTTCATGAGACCAAAAGGCATAACATTCCATTGAAATAGACCCCTAGGTGTAGAAAAAGCAGTAAGAGGTTTGGCATGCTCTGCTAAAGGCACTTGCCAATAACCTTTAGACAAGTCAAGTCTAGTGAAGAATCTAGAATTAGAAAGTCTAATCAGTAGATCTTCTAACAAAGGCATCGGTTCAGCATCGAACTTTGTGACCTGATTCAATTTGCGATAATCAACACAAATTCGTATGTTCTTATCCTTCTTCCGGACAATAACCATGGAAGAAGAATATGGTGAAGTCGATGGTTCAATTATATTTAATTGAATCATTTCATCCAAATCCTTTTCCACTTGCGACTGAAAGTGTATAGGAATAGGATACGGCCTAACCCTAATTGGATTATTGTCGGTAAGAATTATGCCATGTTCTATGACATCTGTGTGTCCAGGAATGTCAGTGAGAACATCCTGAAATGTTTGTAACATCGACGAGACTTGTCGATGTTCGTCACCAGAAAGATTAGGAGAAACAGAAACGTTTTTCCAAGATTCCGTGGAATGTAATGGAACCAATGGAAGGGGAAGGTTGACATCAGAGAAGGTAGCTCCTCAATCCTGTATGGATAGACAGGGATGAATAATGACCGTGAGGTGCAGGAGCATCATCCGTTGCCTGGAAAATAGGCAGCAAATAGTCCGGACGTTCGTGAAACTCCGAAAGCATGTTTATGTGGAAAGTTTTATGCTTTCCATCAATATCGACCACATAGTCAACAGCGGAAATCCGAGAGACTATTGCATACGGACCTTTCCATGCAATAAGAAGTCTATTTTCCCTACTGGGGAGTAGGACGAATGCTTTGTCACCTGGACAAAGTTGTCGTAGACATCTATTCTTGTTAGCGAACTGCCTTGCCTTCTCTTTAGCAATTTCTGATGAAGCAGTTGCTAGCTTACATGCCTCAATGATCTTTTGTCTAAGAGCAATGACATACTCATATGAGGATTGAGTTTCATCGCTAATATCATCGGCAGTGATGAGATCGTGTAATAAAGACATAGGGCCGCGTGGACGCGCGCGAAAGACAAGTTCGAAGGGAGAAAATCCTGTGTGTTCATTAGGGACTTCTCTATAGGCAAAGAGAGCCGCGGGTAAAACCCTGTCCCAATCTTGAGGATGATCTTCAGTTATCTTACCAAGCAAAGTCTTGAGCGTTTTATTTCAGTCGCTCAACTAACCCATTAGACATAGGTTGGTAGTTAATACTGATGAGATCGTTCATAAATGTTAGGTTAGTACATTTACCTGTGGACATAGTGTCTGTTAGGAGTTGAGTTGCCATGGTCTGACATTTTTAATCTGGGGAACCCCACACAATCTCTAAAAACACCACCCCCCCCCCCCCCCCCTCACACATTCTCACAATAATATCACATCACACAAACAACAAAATCTTCAATCCAATTTCACCTATATCCACCACACTCCCCCATACACTTCACCCCCATCATACCCACATCCTCC